>JAHFWJ010000484.1:3000000-3431315 GCA_028555115.1 Himalopsyche japonica
TATATCAAACATGTTATTCTTTTATTTGATTTTTTAAATTTAATAATTTTTGAATAATAAAATAAACAGAAATTACTTTTAACAAAGCTTATTGCGTACCTTTATTAATCAATAACAATCAAATAATAAATTTTAATCTTCAATGTGTGTGTTTTCGTTAGCGTGAAAGGAGAGCAAAAGATATTTTAAATAATAAAAATACATTTTTTTTAGTACTTATTTCCACAATATATTTTTTGATCAGGACCGGTTTCGCTCATCGCGAGCATTATCAACTGATAGAATACAATTTACAAACAAGTCTATTTATACAAAACAAAAATTAATTTGAGTTAAAGGTAGCAGGTGTACAAAACCATGGGTTCAAGAACTAGTAAACAATTTACATAAAATCATACAATATTGATACAAATAAAGTAAATTAGTAGAAAAATTAAATGTTTACAATCACTTATTAAGAATTACAATTACAATTATGGTAAATCAATAATCCATTAGGAGCTCTGTAGTGAGTGTGGGTTATTTTCGTCATTAAAATTTCCCACTCCTTACTTCCTTATTGATTGTTCAGAACTCCTAATGGATTATTGATTTACCATAATTGTAATTGTAATTCTTAATAAGTGATTGTGAACATTTAATTTTATACTAATTTACTTTATTTGTATCAATATTGTATGATTTTATGTAAATTGTTTCCTAGTTCTTAGGTTTTGTACACCTGCTACCTTTAACTCAAATTAATTTTTTGTTTTGTATAAATAGGCTTGTTTGTAAATTGTATTCTATCAGTTGATAATGCTCGCGATAAGCGAAACCGGTCCTGATCAAAAAATATATTGTGGAAATAAGTACTAAAAAAATGTGTTTTTAGTATTTAAAATATCATGCCTTTCCATCAAGAAGTGACAGTTAACACCTTAAAAGTGAAAGCAAAAGACTTGAAATCAAACAAACATGAAAGCATTTTAGTATTCCTTCAAACTTAAAGGTAATAACACAATCCGGTATAAGCAGACAATAAATTACCTGCCGCCACTGCTCAAAATACCGCATAATCACGTACCGTACGTAACTTTGCATTCCCACTAAGGGCAAAATACAAATATCTTTTAGCACACATATACGAATAAATATTGTATGCTTAATTCATAATAGTATTAGTATTATAAATGTAATTATTGACGTTTAATATACATCTCCTTGAAATAGCATCCCTCTATATTAAGTGTATGGCTGGCACATTTTGCTACAGATTTCATTTTTAACCATAATTTGCCTATTTCGCCACATATACTGTATAAATAATACATTTAGATCCTCCAGGACACTAGAACCACACCAATCGGAAGACGATACTAGAAGGATTGAGTATATCCGGATGCATCTACAACACGTTTATTAGTCGATGCCAATGTCCATCCTTGACTGAAAAGAATTAAAACTATCTCAATCCCAAAATGTAATCCAATGAAAACATATTAGCTTATTCCAGAAGACGTGTATAATATACTGTCCCTCTCTCATTAATATTTGAAAAAAGTTACACATTAAGTTAAGAAGCTTTATTCAACTTTATAGTTAAGAAGATAATACTTGTTTAACGTTGTGCTGCATTTTGCCATAAACATTAGAGCATGTAGTACATCCTCTATGTGTTTTCTTATATTGGTAGTTTTTAATTTAAAATCGATAATAATATGTGGCTATGTTCAGTGTTCACTTCTGCTAGTAGACGTTACATTAATTAATTGTGCTTAATAAGTCAGTACCTTGGTTATATGATCATTCTTTCACGTTTTTTGCGTCGTATCAATCCAATACAAACGTATATGTTTGATTGTTATTGTATTTCATGTTTTCGCCGTTAACTTTTTTCTTTTATTATAATAATATATTATGTAGCAAGTTTGAAAAGTCATGTATGAAAATTAGGTTTTGTTTATGTCTAGCAACCAATCACGACAATAATGGAACTGCAAGATTCAGCTCATTCATTTCCATCAAATATATTTTCATTTTTTATGTGCTATCGGTGCATAAAAACATTATTAAAGTTCTGTCTTAATCATCACGTAATGACTAATTATGAAATTAATTTCCTACTTGAATAATTTCCGGCAGTTAAAAAACCTTATGATTTCATTAAAAATATACGCAACATTCATTTTTTTCTATGATAAATTATGTCAAATTTCGACAAAACTTCAATACCACCGATCCAAATAATTAATCGATATTTATCACTTCAATTATACGAGTGTCGTAACATGATATCGAAATCGATTAAAAGAATATCGTTAGATACAATGCAGATAAAAACTTTCACTACCAATTGGTTATTTGGAGTTACTACTATCAAATAAAAAAAGTATCTATCGGTTACCAATACAGTTCAATGGTCGATTCACAAAAACGATCGTGAATACAATAAATTTCATTGAGAAACGGTGAGGCGGATCAGAGGAAGCAAACCTTTTAAAGGTCAGTAAATGTAAATTAATATTGTTTGTCACAACGACCTTGAGGTATTATCATTCGTGTAATTACAATACAACTATTCATGTGAAAAAAGTTATTATAAATTTTTACATAATAAATAACAAATCTTACAACAGTCAGTTTTAATATTGATTGATATAAACGATATCCATCGTCTGCAATATCGACACCTAAAAACTATCAAAATACTCCTAATTCAAATACCGAATCATATTTGAAGTGCTTTTATTTAATCCGGTGTTAAAAAGTTTTTTAATAGTCGCCAATTTCAATCCAGAAACAATATTATATATTGTATATGCAAACAGCTTTTTTACATTTGGAGAAGACGTTCAAAAATACATAATTTAATTATTTGACGATATGTTCATATAATATAATTAATATATCAAGAAAAATGTTGATGCATGTTTAATTTTAGTATTCATTGACATATTTCTTATAAACTTAAGATTTTTTTAAATTTCTGGAAGGTGGCAGTTTGTATAACTAACCTTGTGGTTGCATAATATTATACGAAAAGACAAATAATTGGTGAAAATTAAGATAATTAGAGCCAACAATAAATTAATAAATCCTTTTAAGGTTAGATTTACTTTAAATTCCTTATCTGCTGTAGTGGGTAGAAGAAGTTTTTTGTAGTCAGTTTTTAGTCTTTTGATATTTTTTCAATTTATGTTAAACTTAAGGCAGTGTGAGTATCACTGCCCAACGCTCACGGGTCGAAGATCGACGATAACTGAGGCAAGACATTCAAGGAGTCACGTACTTCATCATGGTAAGTTACTGCTTACCGGGTTATATAATTTGGTTACTCTCAAAGGTTAAAGTATTTTATTTAACTGTTTTGAATCAAGATTTATTCGCAAAGAAGCCCGTATGATAAATGATTCTGTTAAAATATGATTTTTTTTTAACTTCAACTATATTAATTGATGGATGATTTTCATCAGCGCTTGCAAGTTATAAAATGAAATAGTTGTAGAAAAGTTGTAGAGTTGTACTGAAATAGTGAAATAGTAGTAGAAATAGAAATAAATATTTTTAATTAATTCTTGAATAATCTTAGTATTTAAAGTCTTCAAGCTCAGAAATCGAGTGTTCATATTTCTGGAAACGCAGGGAAGGGTTAAAATCTTCAAATGTAAATAATTTACGAAATATACACCAAAATACACAACAGCCAGTACAGATCATTGTGAATTTTTGAAACTTTGTACGATTCTATATGTTTTGTCACTAACAACTCGTTTTTCGCCTTTCGTCATCTTTGGGTATTAAATCACACTAATGCAAAAGAACTAACGAGTCAATTTCAATAACTCAAATTTGATATTGAAATTTTACCAAAAACTTCGGTCAGTCGACATGATAAATAATGCATAATTGTGTTTGCTAACAAGGGGAGGTTTTTTTATTATCTCAGAATGGAAAACGTGACTACTGATAATCAAATATATTATTTAATCGAATGTATCTTTTCATATATTTTAATCAATTTTATTTGCTAAATTTCATCCTTTATGTATATTTTAACAGAATAAATACGTATTTTCACAAATCCTCAATGGTAAGGGAAAATAATTGACGAGTAGTAAGCGAATCGCTAATCTGGAAAAAATCAATATATAAAAATTTTCGAACGATCCATTCCATATAAAGTTTTTTTACCTCCTAACATACATTTTCAGTCACACGCTGTCATACATTTTTTTGTAATATCTGAGATTTTGATATAAAAAGATTAACTGAACAATGAAGATTTACCTAAAAAACGCATCAATTTTAAAGTAAACGTGCATAAAATCTGACCCAAAAATTATTCTTATATTCTTCCAGTCGCTAAATGTGAATAGCCTTTTTTGCACCCTTGCTTACCTGAAATGGTTAAAAAATGTATTTCCCCTTTTTATGCGCATAATCTCGTGTGAATATTCGTTATATCAACGTTAAAATATAGGTCGATTACTTGGTTATACAAACACTTTCATATCATGAGAAAATATCGAATATCATAAGAAATAAAACAGTTCAATATAGATGATGGGATTTTTCTGAATAGAAAAATCAATCACGGCTTCCTTTGAACAGTTGAGATATTTAATTAAAAAAAACTTACATAATCTTTTAGCTTTGTTCTGTAGTACACATCCAAAGAAATGGTGTCAAACTTAAAGAACTTTATTGATAAGTCATTACATTGATCATCAGAATTTAGACTCATTGTGACTTGAAACTTGACCGTATTCTGTTGTTTAATATTTATATTCTATTGAATGCCACATTTTTAAAACAAATACCCGTAAATCAGGATCATTAATTTATTCGTAATGTTTTGTTTCATGTATTTTATTTAGTAGAATATACATTTATTCCTGTATAGATTTAGTTTTAGAAGAAGTGTTTTATGTCATAAATTTTGAATCGTTTTTATTTTATCGAATGCTATAATAAAAATTACATCTGTAAACTGTAACATTACATACGCTTTAAAATGCTTTTATATTGATTTTTCTGTTTTTATGTGATGCAAAGTAAACACTTAGCGAGTTAGCGAGAACACTTGTTTAATATAATACTATTATATACGACGCAGAAACATCGCAATTTAGCTGAAATTTTAGTCTTATGTAAAAATATAGCGGACAAAAAGCTCCATGTGGGTAAGTGTGTGTGATTGAGTAAGGGGTTGTTTTTGGGTCTCTAAAGGGTTGACAGTGTACTCAGCGGCACGTGGTGCGCATTAACTTTTTCCATAATAAAAGGGTTAGGGGAGGCTGGGATTGGATGGCACATTACACGGACGGGGTAAACGCGCTTAGGTCATATTTTAAAACGCAAATGGGTTTTCCTGAATGGGTGCAATTTACATAAGCGTGGGGATTTAAATTTTCCGCTTGATTCAAAACGTTCCAGGGGGTTGGAAAAAGGATTTTTATAATGCAATTTAGACTAAGTTGCTCTTTATAGGTTAGCTTTTTATTTCTTGACTGAAATCATATTTACCAAATATAACAATCATCAATTTATATTCTAAGCTTAAATTTAAAATTTAACTATTTCAAGTAATTACATATATTAATTAACATTAAATGTATTGACATAATTAAACGAGATTAAAGAGTGTCACTCTTATTACAGTTTTAGGGGGCTAGGTTAAAAAATAAAACAGTGATTAAGCAACACAATATCTAAAAACCATATGTTTGTTGAATTATATTAAATTAATTAAAAATGGTTATGTTTTTGTAATATTTCACAAAAATAAAAGATACGACAAGAATATATGGTTTGAAAGTGTCGATATAGAGATATTTAGATTCTTGAGTGCACGGTCGAATAGAGCGAACACCTTTAGTCTATTCCACTTTGCGAGGTGTGTTTACTTCGCCCTCCACAATACAAGTCGTAAACTCACAATTACAATACTTTAAATCACTGAAGTATGTTCAAATGACCAATCGAATATTCGAATAAATAATTAGTTTACAAAATTATATAAAAGGACAAACGAATTTAGCAAACATAGAAGGAATATTTACAAAATATTATTTTTGATCACTTTGATTGTAAGAATATATTTACTTCTATATGTACGTAATGACGATACCCACAGATTTTCGTTGACTTTGGTTGGTACGGATTGCTTCACAAATTTACATTCCAGTCGATTAATGTATGCCTTTTGAAAAACATGAGATATGTGTGATAGTGTATAATAATTCATTCCAACCTATCAGATCTTTATCACATAAAGAATATTCAAAAACCAAATATTTCAAACTGGAAAAAATCAGGCAACATATTAAAGGGCACTAAAGTTTGACACAGTTAACAGTGTTGCATCCATCAAGACACTACATCAGTCGTCAACGTCTCAATAGTTAACAGTCGGGTTCAAAATGAGGCTTAACAAAGGCGATTTGCTAACACCAGTCTATACCATATCTTTACCCTTACACCATTACTCTCTACGAAAGAAGAAATAGGCAGTTGATTTTATTTATTTATAATTATGCGGTACAAAATTTACAAATTATAAATTCATTGCTTTTGCAACGTTAACATATTTGAACTTAAAGTGTTGGAAACTTAACAAATACACAGCAAAACAATCAACAAGGATTGCAAAAAGTCAACCAAGTAAACTCATGAAACATCTACTTTAACTGAAAAATAGTATTCGCCTGAACTCACTTTCGTCCACATGGAATATGTCAACATCCGAAGCAATATTGTTGAATGTTGTTAATGCTCTTGCCATTGGCATTCCCATTGACATTCCCATTGACAAACTGGTTCTACACTACTCTACACAGAGGAACAAACAAATTGTGTCCACGATTTCTTAAAAAAATATCTGGAACATACAAATTGATATTATTAAAGATGGCAGAATTTTCATTTTGGGCTTGAATTAGTCGAAAAAACATGTGGCTAGATACATTTCTCTTCGATTTTTCGAATTACTAAAAGTTGATTGACAAGCATAGGATAGATAAGCTCTACATTAGACGCGTAAATGATTTTTAAAAATGTGTACAAATCGTAAATATAATATATCATACAACCCTTCTACTATTCCATATAGTAATGATACTACCTAAATGAAATAAAATATTTTCGTCCAAAAATATCTAGCAATCAATCATTAAGCTTATTAAAAGAAAATTAGACGTACAAAGTGAGTATCGCCCGATAATCGATCTCGATAACTGACGCACATACAATATAAAATAAAAAAATCAAAAACCTGTCCGAGGGCACGCGCCCGTTAAAGCTAATTTTGTGACTATCTGAAAAAGTCGATGTAAAAAATGTGAAATCTTTCATCCCTCACAGCAGAAGTAACAAAACACACGGCCCGCTTTAATTAAACAGCAAACTTAATCATTTATTTATTTCTCAATTTTAAAGTCGACGTTTTTTCAAAAATAGAACGTAATATATAACTGTTTTATGTAAGTGAAATAGCTTTTTTAATCTATTCATTTGGTAGAACTCTATTATAACACGGTGAAACAAATAGCAATATATTTACTTTATTGCACCTGTACGAAACAGGTATCTAATAAAATAAATTGTATATTTTAATTATCTATAATAAGAAGGAAAATGTACTGGATAGATTCTATGAAATATCTACATAAGAATATGGTCACAGATTAAATCAATTTCTTCCACTTTTTGGATTCTAAAATATCAAAAAAGTGTTAATTTTATCACACGGTGAAAAAAAATAGCAATGCATTTTAGTTCTACAAAAATTTACAAGATATAGTCGATAGCTATTTCGGCTCACGCCATCGTCAGAACTATTACTACTACTGACGATGGCGTGAGCCGAAATAGCTATCAACTTTATCTAAAAAAGTAATTTTTGAAACTAAAATGCATTTCTATTTTAATCAATGATGCTTTCTACATGCGTATAATAAACAATATATTTATTTTACATCAGAATATTTTCGTGGACAAGCAATACAGGAATAGAAGTGACGACTTTAAATTGATACAGTTATATCAAATTCTGTAAATTGAAGCCAATCTTCATAAGGCACATCACCTTTTCAAATAAGACTTAGTTAATTTTAGTACAATTGACTCGCTTACAATAGCAAAGTTTTTCTAACTTTACTATGGTTATTTATCATTAATTTTATATTGGCTATATAAAAAGTAATTGAATATTAAAATCTAAAATAAAGTTGGTTTACGTATTTATAACATAACACTATGCATCAAATTCTAACTTCATAACATGCCCTTTACTTTAATATTAAAGAGTTTGACAGGTATGCACTAGCAGGCCGGCAACCCTTTCTGACGTCCATAACGAAAGTGTTATAAATCACCCACGCCCGCTCCTTTCACACAACGTATATTATGCGATGTTTTACAATATTTTCACTTTTAAAATATGATCTGCTCACCTACCCGATGAAAGATAATCATGAATTTTATGGTGGCGAGGTTTTGTAGTTACGCTTCCGGATTTTTTCATTTTGTATTTCTCAAAGAAAAAGATATATGGTTGCATTTTATGTTACTTTAAATATTTACTGTTTTATTACAGTAATATTATTGTATCAGGGCAGTGTAATGGTATTATCACTTTATTGCCTACTGTTTTAAAAAAAACTGTAGAAAAGGGTTTTTTTAGAATGTGAACCAATTATGTTGCCCATGCCATAGTATAAGGATGATATCCCATTTATTTGAGCTTTAAAACGTCGTAGCTTTGATTTCAGTACATAAACAATACACCTAAAATATATTGAAATAAACATCAAATAAGTGAGAAATTTTCTTTGCTGTTTTCACAGATCATATATATTGTACAATAACTTAAAAAATGGTTTATTTAGGCTACGTGAAGAAAATGGATATAAATAATCTCGTCATAGAATTCAAAGTAGTTAGGATACTAAGAGTCTGCTTCACTGGTTATGTATAATTTGTATAATAAATTATTTGTTAAAAATAACATTCAATTAACATTTTTATTGATTGAAATGCCATTTACTTGGTAGAACTCTATTATAATACGGTGGAAAAAATAGCAATGTATTTTAGTTCTACAAAATTCCAGTTCAGGATAGTTTTAACGAAGGCGTGAGCCGAAATAGCTATCGACTAAATCGATCTTGTAAAATTTTGTAAAGTTTTCAACGTGTGATAAAATTAGCACTTTGTTGATATTTTAGAATCCAAAAATTGAAAGAAATTAATATATACCATATTTTTATGTAGATATATAGCCAGCACATTTTCCGGCGTATTATAAATAATTTAAATATACAATTCATTGTATTAGATACTTGTTTCGTAGAGGTGCAATAAAGTAAATTTATTGCCACATTCTCTTCGTGTACGATAAATATTCATTAAAACTTCTTTCATCGTCAAAAACAATACGAGACATAAATCATGATTTAGACTATGTAAAAATGCCACGGAAACTGGCTCACTGAGTTTTATTGTGTCAAACAAAATAAAAATTTGTTATTTTTTCATAAAATATCCATTTATTCATTGCCGTAGTTGACTATCAGATTGTGTGTAAATTAGCAGTTGGCTATTGGGTTGTTTCTCGTGAAAAAATCGGTCGATCTGTTACATTATTTGACGCATAAACGATATGAAAGTATAAATTATATTGTACCACGATTATAATAAAAAAAACAATCATTGATATTTGAAATTGATAGAAATTGCAGTCGAATAAAATTCATATATTATAAAACAATTAATTTGAAGCTTCGAATTATTCAAGTCTTAAATGCTCTTAATGTTGCAGTTCGGTTCATTTGGGACAACTGTTTGTAACTACTTTCCTCAAGTGAACATTCAAAATTATTTATCCAAAAAATCAGATCCGAAAGAAGTGGCAATAAGAGAAAATTTACTAGAAATAATTATAGAAAATAGCTTTATTATTATCCTTTAAATACTGTTTAAATAATCGATAGGATTGATTTAATTGGCATTCACTTGGTAGAATTCCATTATAACACGATGAAAAAAAATAGCAATGTATTTTAGTAGTACATTTTTTTTTAAGATATAGTTGATAGCTTTTTCGGCTCAGACCATTATCAGAACTATGCTTAAAAAAACATTTGCTTGTCTGTATATAGCTGTGTAGAAAAGGTATACAATACATCTTCTCTCCTGTTTCAACGACCTAGTTTGTTTCTTGCTCGCAATAAAACTAAAAATTGTAAATGAAACTAACATGGCGGCTATATCAATAATTTGACATATGGCACGGAAATGGTATATTACGGAAACAAAACATCCCCCTGTAGAGGGTTAAGCAATGGCGATCAACATGTATTAGTTTGTTCGTTAAGAATCCTTTGTGATAGTTGATTGCCAGCTGTTCTAAAGCCGTCATCTTGCGACCTATATTACAAAGATGCAAACACTTTGAATTTATTTTATTTAATTCTTTTATAACGTGAAAAATGATCATACAAATAATAATATCGTACATAAAAAAATGATTCATATAATGTTTTCCGTTCAAACTGTACTAGATTTACGTACACAATTTCAAGGTAAGGAAAGCCTTAGAGAGAGACAGAAAGCGACCGCCGCTCTCACTCGCGCTTTATAATATATTCATATTTTGCGCTGGAGTCGGAAACGCTGCCCCTACCCCGCGAGGCGTCCATCCCATATCTAAATATTACATAGGGAAAATACGACGCGCGCACTGCACGCCACTCGCTTGTATTCTAAACTCAAATGTATTTTTGTGTGAGTGTTTTCAAATTTCAACTCGACCAATAACGTAGCGGGAAAATATGAAAAGAGAAATGTGGCGTGAGGTGGGGTGGGGGGTCTGGGAAACGGGACGAGGTGGCGAACTTTTTCAGGAGACGTCCGCAACGTCAGCCTTGCGTCATAAATGCCGGTTTTATGCTCCGTCTGGTATTACCTCTTTCCTGGGATTGCGGGCACATTTTCACAGTCGTTTTAAAGTTAAAACAAAAAAACCTTTAAAATCAGTGTTAGACAGGTTTACTGCTTCATCTAAAACAAACATAAGTGTGTTCACTCATACTAATATAAAAACTTTTATAATATTAAATTTCTCTAAAGATTTACTAGCATACATTGCTTTTCAATCTTTAGAGAGCCGAGTTAATATTGTCGAAGCAATATATTATTTTCTATCAAATATTTAAAATATATGAACGAGTTTTTCTTACACCTGCGAACATTAATTTAATAATTATTGATGAAACAATATTAGTCTCGTCCGAATACATTATTAAAACTAATTGATTCGTGTAAATATTAAGACGCTAGAAATCTTTTTAGATGGTTTAAAAAATTTAATAATTTGTTATCTTTGAAACCGGCTTCTATTATTAAACAATTATTTCTAAGACAATAAAGATTTTATATTTTTTTGAATGTCTTTTAAATTTATTTAAACCTAATTTACAATTATCACTTAGCTCCAACATAGTTCGACTGTAAATTAATCCACAAGACTTTATCATCAAAAATTTAGCCAAGTATTTTTCGATATGCTAGGAATGCTCTCCGTTTACCTTTCATGTCAGATAAGGGCATAGAATGAAAGGCAATCAATAAGTTTTATTTAATTCTAGGATTTTTATCAGAAAAAGCTCGGTGTTTTTATAACGCATAGAAATGTTTCCATTGGTGAGGTATTGATGATAACTTGGCTTAATTAATTGTTTAATAAATAACTGTTGATAAATGTATATTTTTCATGTATATGGAATCATAATGCAGGTATCTTAACTCAATTATCAAAATTCCCTTATGTCAGAATGATTATGGATAGAAAGTAAAAAATACGGCTGTTCGATCTTGTTATGCCCTGCTTCTTAAGATAGAATATATATATGAAAGAATTTACGACAAAATAAACTCACTTTGAATTGAAAACGAAAAGTTGATAGTAAATGGCTGTTACTAAGTGATATACGTAACGAAAACCAACGAAGTTAACCACTGCATACGTGTCCAAAAATAAATTATTAGGGCATTCTTTTTTCGTAAATTCGATCAATTAACCAGGGTTTTTTTACTAAGAATAATAAAGCTCTCATTTTGCCATTAAAAATGTCTCCATTTAAATTCTATTAACTGTCTCGCATAACTGAATTTTTATTTCTATTTAAAAATAGTCTACAATAATAACGCAAAAACTGAAATTGATAACAACGTTATTTTTTTATATGTATATAATACGAATAAATAATATTCGAAAATATATCAGTTCTTACTAGAATTATAGTTAATGACATTATAACAAATGGTAGAATTACTTGAAATCTTTCATACCAATGTACAGGAACTTTAGCAGATGTTTTCAGTTGTATTGAATATTTCTAATCGTTATGTTTCATTATTGTACACGCGCCAACGTTTAAAAGTCGAACACCCTATTTTAAAACGTTTTCGAATTTCAAATTGACCGTAAACTTATAAAGGTAATTTGCGTTTTTCACTTTGTTAAAATACAAAACATTTTTAACGGTCAGAGTCCTTCAACACTTCTTTTGACTTCTGACCAGTTCACCTTCTCTCTCTCCCCTAAAGAATATTTAGTCAATCATACCGGTTAGTATGGCGTCAATTATGCCAAAACTATTTTTGACTTTGTAACATAAAAAAAAATATATATTTCCATTATAATAATTGTAATGAAACTGTTATCACAAAATATCTAGGTTTTTTATTTAAGTAACGTTTGTGTAAATTTTAAAACTACACTGTCAAGACATAAATAAAGTGATTAATCATCTCGAAATAACGAACAAATAAAAGCCACGAATTTCATTAGTTGCGACATTACTAGAAACTTCTATAACAAAGTATATTTAAACAATAAAACAGAATCTTTAGTACTATAATATATCCAAAGTTTATATTATTTAGATCAGGAACGTCTTCGATCATCCAGAGTATAATCGAATTATCAGTAGCATCACAATCTTCACGTTGAGCGAAACCGGTTGTTATCTGGATAATACAAAATTGTAGAAATAATACTGAAAATTGTATTCATTATTAAAACATAATAAAAACATTTCCACCAAAAGGATGATTAACACCTTAAAGGTAAACTATGTAATATATTATATGGCTTAAAATATATAACATATATTTTAATATTTTTGAAACGACATTTTTTGTTTTAAATTTTATAGATCGGACATATTTGATAGATTTGAAAAGTAAAAATCAATTAAATTATATTTTTATAGACTTATCTTAATTTCAAATTTAAATGAATATTTATTATTAAATTTGTGTATATGTTATTCCGTAAAGAAGTCGATCCCAATAATAAAATAAAAACCATTCAGTTTAAAATAAATATTTCATGAAATTGACATACAACAAAACACGTCAATAAAATCAAAATCAGAAGCTAGGCAGGTATTGTAATTCCTTATTTCGCCATTTGAATGTTTTCATTAGAGGGTCGGGGTTGCAATTTAGGCGGGCGGTAAATTTCCACCCTTGGTGTGGGGGTGCGCTGTGAAGATTTATGCCTCACTCGACACGAGGCCTTAGGGTCAGAGTAAAGAAAAGAATTGGCCACGTGGTCAGGTATCATCAACAGAACAATTTGAAATGCTCATAATAGAATCAAAGTTCTGTGGACAGGGGTGGAGAATTTATTAGCGCTGGCTTACTGAATGGATACGATGCGTCAGTAATTTATGGCCTCTAAATATCGATCATTTTCTTTCGGTGTCAAGGCCAATAACAACTTGTATAAGAATTGTTTATTTCAACAGTATACCGATTTACCACTGCGAATAGCTTATAAAATGGTCTATTTGAAAAATCATCAATATTTTTTTTTTATTTATGACATCTAATATATAATAATTAACATACATTTATCTTCTAAAATATTCAACCTCAAAATTACTATTCTTTATATTGTTTTGACTATTACTCACAATTCATAACGAAAAGGTTAGGGATAAAAACGTAGAAAGGAAAGAATTGAATAAGAGTCTATCACTTTTTGCCGCTTGTTTTATAATTTTGATAGTATATGGAAATCTTTATGATATGAATATGCCATTAGGTGAAAACACTTTTTTGTATTGAAATATATATGCATTTCGAGAATTTGAACTGGCGATTGCTTGCCAATATTTCAACGGATTATAAAATACATCTAATGATTTCCATCGTAGGCGGTTATTGACAAATTAAAATTTCAGAACGAAAATATGGAAATAACAATTCATTTCTTCATCGAGCACTTGTTCTTCAATTGTCTCATTATAAAGTGGTACATAGCGAGAGCGATTAGCCAATTAAAAATCCTTTCCGACCTAATCCATCACCAAAAAAAAAATCTGTTCTAGTAGAATCAAACCCATAAAATATATAATATATACATATGTCTTCCATCGGGAGTGGACATTATTTAAAAAAAAAACAATGTTGCTTAAATATTTTGAGATGTTGAGTCAATCACTAGGTTTATTCATACATTCAATGACTATTTTTTATGTTACAAATCAGAAAATCTTTGCTTTGTCGCATATAAATGTAATATTTGATTAAAAGAAATTCTAGATATAGAAGTTCTTATTGTATTGAATAAACTACCCAATTACCAAGCAATTAAGAGAAAATTATTTGGCAACAAAAGAAAAAGCCACATGGCTAATAAAAACAAAAACAAAGTGAAATGTTTTAGGCGGCTAGCCGTCTCTTCTATTCTGCAAAGCCGCCCACAGTGTATGTAGCTGGGCAGGCGGAAAATCACGCCATATTGTCGACTTTTCTCGCTTTTCGAATATAGTCATAGACCCCGTTCTACGAACTCAATACTCCAAGAGCAAAGTGTCATATCCCGTTAAAATAGTCTTGCTAATCTTTGGATACTATTTTTTATGATATATCAAATATGATATATTAGCATTTTTAGTCATTATCATGGACAAAAAATACAATATTGAAGGACTATAAATTAGTTTACAAATAATAAAACATAATTTTACAATAGCATTTTTGCGATATAATATTATTAAGATCACTGATCACAACTGATATAATATTATCAGTAAGTAGATAACGCTCGCGATGTGTGAAAGCGGTCCAGATCTTAATGATATAATATTATTGAAAGACTACTAAGCATTTGACTTATTATTAAAAAATAATGCCTCTCAAAAAAAATGACAGTTAACACATTAAAGTGACTGAAAATGTTTTTTAACGTGTATTTTAACAAACCGAGCTTATGTATGTCTATATGACATAATTAAATTTTGATCTCAACGTTATTGTCCGCTCCTAACTGAATTAAATGAGTAATTTTCCTGTGAGATATTTAACTAAAAATCTTATTTGAATTCATCAAATTGAAAAAAAAACACAATTCGTTGCATCACTGCACAGAGAATTACACTGTTATTTCGATAGATATTTTACAAAATATACATTTTGTTATCAGAGCGATATAGCAATATAACTTTTGGGAAGAGACAACGATATACCAATACAGGACCGGGTACAGACAGTTTTTTTTTTGGCAAAGGTACGTGCAGTGATAGGGTCGGCAGATGTCATCTGTTCGGCTAACTACTTTGCAAGGTGCGCCAAAACTCACCTGGGTGGGTGAGTGATACCTTTGGCTCTATTTGGGGTTCATATCCACTATCTATACTCACCAAAATATTATATATTAAACGGGAATAATTGGATTGAACATATTAATCTTTAAGCCCCATTTTACTATTTCGTTCTACAATCTAGTCATTTTTTGTTTTTACCCATTCAACTACAAAAAAGAGCATATGTGTTTTTACTGAAACATTTACAATATCTGGTTATATTTCAGTAACTTTTTAAGACGATAGTAGGATGGAAGTAAGAAATGAAAAATTACAAATTTATATTTTAATAATACTATCGGTATTTCTTAAAAATAACCCCCCAAATATATTTTAATGATAGTTGATTATTATTTGTTGTTAATCCCTTTCATGAATAACTCATCAACAAGATTAATCGTTAATGAAAATTATCAATTGGCATTTACTTGGTAAAACTAAATTTGGTAGGTTTTGTAGAACTAAAATACATTGCTATTTTTTCACCCTGTCAATTGTGTTAATTGTTATTAGATCAATATTATTAAATATATTTTATCAGCTATTTAGTTCTTGCCTTGGTGTCTTTGTTTTACTGTTATTAATACCTTTGGTGTATAGACGATGTTAATTGTTTATCGCGCGTCAGTTCTGTTGCATCCGTGTGATAGAGAGCCTGAAGATGCCGAAAGACGAAACCCAGGTCATTAGTGACAAAACATGTGGAATCGTACAAAGTTTAACCAATTCAATTTTGACACGTTATCATATATCACGAAAAGCAAATAGGTCCATTTCGTAAATAAAATATACAGTTGCATATTGCAATTGGTCTTTACATGCCTGACAAAACAATAACCAATATTAAAGTGTTATATATATATGTGTATAAATGATATTTTAGACATAATATTTTTATTATAATTGACAACCTGATCAACTAGGTAAATAATACTAAGTCCACTCATAACAGTCTTCACGGTTTGTCGTATATTGTATGTATTATTTTTCAATTTGGCATTCTTTACATTCGTCAATGAAAAATACGTTAATCTAAAAATATTTATAATTAGTTATTCTCTTCGCGATCCATAGTCAAATGTTCAAAGTCGTTGACTTCGGTTGTCATGCTTACTGGTTTGAATCTTAATATTGACAGTTTTGTGTATCTTTTAAACATTATTTAGCGAGAGCGATTAATTTACCATTAATCCTAACTTTGCATCCCTACTCTCTCGACAAGAGATTGTGAATTTTAGCTAGAAGTGAATAGACAGACTTATGTTGAGATAAAGTCAATAAGAAGTCCATATACTCTTCCTTATGTAAATTTATATGAAAAAATAAAATAATCATATTTCATTGGATAACTACTGGGTAGAATGAGTTTCTATTTTAGTGATTGTTTTGCAATTCGACTTTCTTTGTGAAACGTTTAATGCATTAAAAATTAGCTGTCAGTATTAATTGACATATATTTGTATTTCTGTTTTATATCAACGTTTAATGAAGTTACTTAACAATGTTTTTTTCATCGAATAGAATTTTTTTATTACCACTTATTAAAATTGTGAATGTCTTTCAAGCGTTTCAACAGTATTATCATCCAACCATTGGTGTGACAATATAAATATAAAATAATGTATTCATTGCGTCTTATTTGATTTCGGCTGTCATTCAAATAAACACCTCAAATATGGTGCAATCTATTTAATTACTTGATAAAAAATTCTTGTAAATTCATTTAAAAAAAAACATACGTTTGTACTCAGTGACTGTCAAAATTTGCATTTAACTGAGTACATTGTTATATTTTTTGTAAGTCAAAAATGCTACCTCTCTTTTTAATAAAATGAATTGGTGAAAAAAGTATTATAAATTGATTTATTCTATAAAGAAGAACATACTTATAGAATTGTGCGTAACATTGTTATTATATTTAAAATAAAACATGTTTTACTTAAAGTTATTTATGATCAGTTTATTGTGAAAATAGTACTGAAAATGTGTTTTTGTTTTTTTAAATGTCATGCCTTTCCACTAAGTAACAGTTGAAAACAGATAAAACCTTAAAAGTTACCAGTTACTAGTTTTGGCTTTGACCCCGTCATAAAATATTGATTATATCATTACATCATAAATTGAATCAATTATATTTGAATGCAAAGTTTTTTAGTTGCACATTACATATTTCCGAACAACTCAAAACATATCTATTAAAATTAAAAATTATGATCTATGAATAAGGAAGACGATATATTGCACATCTCTACGAACATAGAATAAAGTTTAAGTATAGTTTTGACGGTAGCGTTTTACTCAAATAAGTATCCAATGACTTTATAAAGTTGTAAAACATTTGAAATACTTTTGCCTTGCGATGAAGTATTGCGATTAGTTTCAAAGTTTTTATTTAAATTCCTTCCATTATTTGGATGTAACCGAATCAAGTTATTTCCGATTGTCGGACGTCAGTAATTATTTTTTTACAATTAGCATACACCTGACTTATCAATAGTATAATTCGATTCTTCATTTGTCAACACAACCAATAAAGGCGGAGCGTTCGCAGCCATTGGTACAATAAACCTAATGAGACCGTCAACATTTGCTTCATGTTTAAGCGTGGGTGAGACCTCTTTCAACATCGTTCCAATTTGATTTTTAATCAAGAAGGCAAGCTTTCTTATTCGACGGAATAATATTATCTATATCCCAAAGTGGTAGATATTAAGTTTCGCGTTAAAAAAAAATTCGGGGTGAGACTACCGCATATGTATGCAGGGGGGTGGATAGGGGGTGAAGGTATGCCTTATAAATTGTTCGTCTTTGAGAAGAAGAGCTGAAAAATATTTATTCTACTGGGACACAAAAGATTTACGATCGCGAACTCGAACAAAGAGAAGCGAATATGAAAAAATATATTATGTACATTACCCGCGAGGAAGGTAGGAGAAATCCATAAAAAGAACGAGACGAAAACCCTTTAATAAACGGCATAAACCGGAATAGCAAAAGTGCGCGCGAGATATGAAAGAGAAAAAGTAGGTACTATGCGAAATAAGAAAGAAAAGCTAAAATTCATATAAAACGTATAAAAAGGACGGAGGCTAGATGGGAGCGGGATTTATACGGCGGTGTCGGCGTGTACGCGCGAAGGCTGCGATTGGGCGAGAGGAGAGGCCCAACCCCACCCCGGCCCCCGCCGCTCGCGCCCCGCCCCCCGCCACGTGCCGCGAGGCCTCCGCCGGACGCCCGCACCAGTCGACGACAGACGCCCGCGGCCCGAGCAGCCGCGACAGACGCTCCTTCTTATCTGCGGTCGCGTTTGTTTACCGATCGGTGACTTTTCCACGAGTGTCGCGAGTGAGACCGGGACTCCAACTCTCGTCTAGTGCCGTTCGAGGGTTGAAGTTTAGCGTGGCGGCGCCTGCGACGGGCGATCGACGTCGCTTTTAGGCGGCGACGTCAGCGACCCTGGCGGAGCTGGACGGCGAAGCTGCGAGGCGGTGGGCGACGCCGCCCCCCGCGATATCGGCGCTGCCCGCCCGGAATAACAACAACAACCTCCTGGCGGACGCTTGGCTCAAGACGAGGTCCTACTTTGACGCCGAATCGACCGGTGCTGGAGAGGTCGAAGCCAGGGCGGCGATGCCTATGGTGGTGCCGAGGCGCGCGGGCCCCGACGGGGAGCAGCCGCTAGACTTCACCATGTCAAAGTTCCAGAGCGGTCCTCAGCTCCTCGGAGGCAGGCTGCTCCTGCGACAAGGGGGCCTCTTCAGGCTGGCGCGGTCTCCCAACAGCCCACCACCAGGTGAGCATTCTCACCTCCTCTCACTTGTTTTGTTCCATTGAAAATTGACAACGGACTGTCAAATCATGACGTGTGATTATTTATGTGTTTTGAATTGGAAAAAATCGTATTGGTTTCATCGTGTCATGTTTCGTGCAAAATTGTCTATATATGTTATTGTGCTTTAGTCATCCCCGATTGTTTTCATGAGTTCATTACAGGCCACAACAGTAAACTAAAAGTATTTCTTATTGCTTTTCACCACCTTGTGTATATTTTAATTAATAGAAAACAGTAACACACTATTTCATCTCAATATACAGGATTCTATAGTATTACGGACGAAGCTAGACATTAATTCATAACAATATTTTTTACTCGTTTAAAACTAAACTCAAATTTTTAAACAGAGAAATTCGGCGACCGACACTTTTACCTCAATTGTTTTTTTAAATCTGTTCGTAGGTTCTAACACAAATACAGAATATTTATTTCATACAATTTTCTATTAAAAATCATCTGCAATAATTCTTCAGATTTAATCATCATTTATATAGATATGACAACCTCAAAAAAATATTGATTCATTGTATTCCAAATAGCAATTACAGTCACACTTTTTCATAAAATTTTACTTATGAAAATGGCATACCATTTAAAAATGATTTTTTCTTTCGTTTACCTATAAGTCTTCACATAAAATTATATAACTATCCAACGTTTTGTTTATATTAATAATTCTTCCTCAATTCTTAAATTTTTTTTGAATTTAGTTAATAGATATTTTTTTCTTATTAGGAAATATCTTGAAATTACACCTGCATTAATATTTTACTTTACTACTTAAAAATTCTTATTAGTCACCAAAGTCATTTATTTGAAATTCTTTCATTTTAGATTTATTGAAACTTCTCTGTTCACTTGTAATAATAATTGTAAAAATAAAATGACTTTAACACTTTAAATATGTAGATATTTTTCTAAATATTCTTTTAAATAAAATTCGAGGATTTTCAATCCATTCGTTTAAATTTCGCTTTCGATAGAACCTTTATAATATAAAATTCATAACTTTGAATGTATTAAGCACCCATAGTCGATATTGTAAATAATTAATTAAGCTTTGTTAATGTTTTAACAGCTTCATAATTGTTGTTTTATCCGTCAAAAATTATAAATGAGATTATTTTGGTCTTTAAATTATTTGTTAAACTAGTTTAACGAATTGAATGGATTATTATTTAAATTAAATTAATTTAAATTCAATCTTCTGCAAGTTTCTGAATAGATAAATAGATCGAATATATATTTTAACAATCGCAATACATTGCCAAAAGTCCGGCGAAAATCAAAATCGACTGCATTTTTAATTGATATATTTCTATTGCAATAAATAACACATGCTTGATCAATTTAAAAGTAATTTTTAATTTCTAATTATATCTTACTCCATAGTTCAAACTACTTAGATATAGTGAGTTGATTACATTTCAAATGTTTCTTCTTTATTTATTTTTTTTGTTTTTAAAATAAAACTATTTTAAAAATTAATTGTGCATCAATATTCGAAATTACTACAATACTTTTCATACTAAACGATATAGCTCTTTCTCATTAATTATTAAACTTATTATTATGGTGTAAATGTCATTGGTTTAATTAAATCCATCTAATTTTTAGATAATACTTTTCGTTACGTTGCATTTTACAATAATTATACCTGCATCTCTGAACACCGTGGACCATTAGACGAAATCTTTAATTCAGTAGGCTTCCGAGAAAGCGAAAAAGACTACCAACATATTTTATTATATTTTTGGCGTCAGATAGATCCCTCACCCAGCAATTAACCAAATTATATTCCTACGTACTTTATGCGTTTGTTTTATTGCTTTTTAATTGCCACCGTCTGAGAACCATAAACAAGAACATAATTGTTGAAGTTAAAGCTGAGATATGAGATCCAAACCACCGCCGCTGGGTATCTGTCCAACATTGAATTTTCTCATATTCCCCCCAGCCACCCTTTAAAGATCCCCCCGTCAATTATTGTTGCACAAAAACCAGGGGTCCAAAGTGTTCTTCGTTAATTTTCGAATCGGTATTATAGTAACATGATAACGAAAGGTCAGAAACACCTGACTTCCACATTTTAATAAGAAATCCAGTAACAATATATATAGATGTAATTATTGGAATAAGATGTGTGATAACCCGTGATTTATATAATTTTGACTATATCATGTGGAGCCAACAGCAGCTTCATAGTAAATATTAGCATTAATTTTTTTATAAATTGTACAATTATATAATAAAAAAAAAATTTCTAATTAAATAATTACACTTGCCTTGGTCATTTTAAATGCATCTTTAAAAAAATTAGTGCGGCTGCGAGACATTTACTGATACTTATAATGCGGGCACAGTAACATTTTACATAAGGTGCACTGCTTTATATTAGTATGGCAAATTGGTGCACCAATTATTTAATAGATAAGGACTACTTATATCAATGATCAATAACTGATTTTAAGCGTGCATTTTTGAATCGACCTAATACGATATACCTGGCGCATTGTATTTTTGAAGTAATGCGAAATATTTTCGTTATCAACCGTAATTTATGACATTTTATTTACATATGATTGAATATAAAAATTAATAGGATTTAATTAATTATAAATACCTAATATAATATATATTTTAAGTAATTCAAATACTTATATAATATTAATATTTAATGTCTTAAAAATATTGAATTTAAATTAATCTAAGCATAGTTAATTTTGAACTTAATTGTATTTTAGTTTTTCGGTTCAATATACACCTGTCTTCTTTAAAAAAAATGTATTCATTCAATTTGAATAATATCAGAAATTATGCGTTCTTAGTGCACTTAATTATATGGTATGATTAGGTTACGTATTTAGTTGTAATTATAATCAATTATAACTTGTTATCAAAATTATGAATAATTAGATAAAAAAGATAACAAAAACTACTTATGCGCCATTCGTCAAAGCAATAAAAATCTCAATTTCGATTATGAGCGGAAAGAGACCATCGTTATCGAAAAAGGATATTTAGGTCCTTATTAAAAACTTTACTACCTCATTTATGGCGTTATAATTAAAAAATTAAAGCCCATTCAAGGAATCTCAGCTAAAAATATTATATACTGCGGCAGCATTGTTCAATTTTTAATGATCAGAAATATTGATTGAATTGACTATAACATATTGAATTATTACTTATTACATATAATATTAGACTGAATACCAAAGTTAATTAATTGAGATGATACTAAAGCCTTAAAACATATGTATATGTATTAGAATATATTTGTTTGAAAAACCATTTCTTTTATAAAATAACTTATCATTTATAAAATAATATTAATAAAAAAACATACACACTTTCAAAGATAGTAAATTTAAATAAATATATGTACACATGTATTCAAGATTTTTTAGTTAACTGATTAAAAAAACGAATTTCATCGAATTTGTGGATTGTGTGCTAAACAATACACATTGTATTATTAATAAATCAAAATACATGAAATATTATATACATATTGCATTGTTTTATTTTGTAGTTGCAGTATTTTTTATGTTACTTGATAAAATAATGTCAATATGTATATAATTCAAAAATATTTAACGTTTGTCAAAACAAAAAACCATATTTTATGTAATCTAAATTGTATCGTTTTAATGGTCTCAGAAGTATAGAATTTTGACGATAAGTTGTGTAAAATATTCATTAATCTCAAAAACACATTCACCAAGCATAATTGTTTTCAAAAATCAAAATGTTGGTTATAATTCTGAATCATTCATTGTTCTTATTGTATTCACAAATAACTACTGTAAATGCAGAAATTGTAATAAGTCGGCTATTATCAAGATAGTCTAGTCTTTCACTATGGTTCCATTGCGATTCGCTCAAATTGGTGTAAAATACTTTACAAATTCAATTGTTCTGAAAGCGAGAGATTAATGGTGTCGTGTGTCAGTGAGCGGAGTGTCTCCATGCCCACCGGTTAGGTCCCTGTGTTATTGCGAAACTGTACGCGTGTGTCCACTTAACAATAGTAGAAAAAGACAAGTTTCTAACAGGTGAGCGGTCATCTATATTGGCACCTGGCATTTTGATCCCGCGAAAGTTTTACAAAGAACATTATAATATATCATGAATATTAAAACATAACTTTTGAAGTACTATCGTAATCGTATTAAATGATCACTAGAAAATTATATTCATGCGCGAAACCGGTACTTATAATCAACTTAAATTGTAGAATTAGTAAAAACTTTGTTTTATATAATATGAATAACTGTCTGCCTGAATATTTTTAAAGAAATACATTATAAAATTACTGATTGATAAATTGATAGTCAAAAAATTGATGTTAGACAATTTTATTTATATTTAATATATCTTGATCAATTATGAATATTTTATATGGATCCTAGAAAGAAACTTGTGAAGTTATGAATATAATTCGATCAAAGTGATGTAGTTGAAATGTTTGCTTAGTGGATTTATCAGTTTTTTTGAATTATATTAGATAGATTTTGTTTCGAATGCTATTTGATAGCTATAAACATAAAATAAGTGATAATTTAAATTTATATTGTAAAGCTTATTACAATTTGATAAAGATATAATCCGACAAAAGTCATAGTCGAAATAATCCATTAATGAGATTTATTGTGCAACCATTAACGCTGCTCTTCGTTCGTTAACTAAAGCTGGTCAAATTCAAAAGGTGTACGGTTTAATAGTATTGTATATTCACACTTCCTCTTAATTACATTTGTCAATTTTTTATTACTGTATTCAATTTTTCTTCGCGGATAATTTGTTTATAATAAAATACAAGTTGTTGAGAATCACATATTTTACTTAATTAATAAAATAAGTCTACATGTATCATTTTAAAAGTATCTCACTTTTCTTCTGTTTTTTAGAAGCTTCGTAACTAAATATAATAATCTGTATTAGCTCATCTTTCTTTGGTGGAACTAATATTAGAATCGCCACTATTCGCCAATTGTTGTAACTCGCCACCCCCGCACTGTAAAACTACCCTGGTAGAGCTCGATTATTTCGGAGACTCCATTTCTTAATATTTCCAGAATGTAAAATGATGATTTTATGATTTCTTTATCTTACTGTCTCATCGGACATCTTATCACACCAATAGCGATATCTTTAGAGATTTTTATTATACATACATAGTTTTATTCGTATTTTAAACATCAATAAATTCTTGTTTGATCTCAGATTAAGTTGGATGATATCATAATATTGACAGAAAATATTACTTCTATTTACTTATTATTGTGTTAACATATGTTCAATAGGAAATCGTTATTTAATATTTAAGTATCGTTCTATTTTAAATGACTTCAACATTATAGATGAATTTTTTGTAGATATGTTAAAATTATAAAATCAGTTTAGTAGTTGAAAATTGTATGCAAATCATTACGGGCAATAATTTTGCGAAGAATATTTCCTTTGCATACTCAAAACATTCCAGTCCTATAACCATATCCCGACAATTTGGACATAGTCCTTTTGACGCCAAACATAATAATACCCGGACAATGATATTCACTTTGAAAAGAAACACCCTGTGGGTTATTAATGACGCGTCAGCCCGCTGAAGTAAATGGATAATGGACGAAGGTAACGTACTACGATTCAACGTGTATTTGAAAGAATTTACTCCACCGAAGGTGTTTTTATGCCTTGTTATTTAACTTGCAAAACATTTTCGAAATGCAAAATAAATCTATCGTCCGAATTGTTACAGTAGCTCGACCTTGATATCTATAGTTGTTATTCATAGTGTTCATCGATATATATTATTTATTTCGTTAATATTTCAAATGAAACATGAATGTTCTTCTTCCTGTCTTATTTCTAACACTGATGGTCACAGCAAGTATGTAATATCTAAATATGACCACCGACTTCGAATATTGAGCCATTTGTGAAGATTATGACAAAAAATCTTTTATGACATAAACGTCTGCTGTTTTATATATATATACAATATTTTTTATGCTTATCGTTATTAAACATTTCAGATAGTTTAACTGAAGTATTTCGTTTTTTATGATGGCTTATTTTCTTCCAAGAAATTCAGTAGTTTTAACTTAACACGGTGAAAAAATAGCAATGTATTTTAGTTTTTTAGTATTTTATTTTTTTAAAAAAGAATTGTACAATACATTGGATATTTCCAATCTAATATATTGATCCAAATATTAAATAATGTTTTACTTCCTAACTCGAATAATCTCGGTTTCAGTCTATCATTTGCTTTTATAATCACTTCAAGTGTGCAAATAATGGCATAACGTTTTTGACACCGCTTAAAAGTAAGCGCCCGCCAAAATGTGTTCCTTTTTCAAAACCGAGAACGTGCCAAGTTCAATACGCCAACAAAGCTGACTTTTTCCTCGAGGGGTATCAGAATACCTGTCAAAACCTCAAACCTTACGTACCTCGCTACCGTACAATACAGCCTGAAAAAAGGGTTAATAAAAAAAACACATCCACTGCCTTGTGTTCTGTTCATTGTGAGGCGAGTCTTCTGACAAAAAAGACAATAAATAAAATAACGATACTTAGTACGCATTTGCTTAGGGGCTCTTGTATTATTTAACTGTATTTGTATACGGCACGCGTTTCTTATTAAAATCAAAGGGTACAAACCTATCATAATATAATACATACCAGGTAAGCAAATCTAGTGTTACAAAAAAAGACTTCAACGTACTGCAATATTTAAATCAGTGTCCGTGAATTTCTTAAAAATGTTCTCTTTGAGATGACTTTGAAATGTCGGTATATGTAAATATAATACATTTAGTTTCGAATAAACCTTTTAATAATTAAACTAATTTATAATATTTTTTTGAAAGGTGTTATGTGAGCTGTAAATTGACAAAGATTGCAACGAAGGAATTGAAATAACAAATATTTTTTTAAACAACCTGATTTATTCTTAAAAATAATTTAAATTGAAAAACATGTTTTAATGTATAAATATTATTTCTGCAAAATGAACATTTGTAATTATTAACCTAAGCGTACTATTTAAAACAATACTAGAGGTAACTACATTTTATTCATTTTAACAATAAATGTATTTTTATTTATGAAATATAAAATGACTTCTCATCTTTATTTTTAAAAAATATTTAACGTGAATCATCCAAAAGTTTAAAAAAAGCTATTAAATTCTTCGTCATTTTGTTGTATTGGAATTTAATAAATTTTGAACTTTTTGTTTTTGACGTCGATGTATGTTATATTATAACAAACGCGAGTTAATTACTAAATGCGATCAATTGCTACAATTATCCTTGATTTAATATGGATATTATAATTGATGCAATTATTATTGTCAATCGCTCATTTCTATAATTTTTGCGGTTAACATGTCAGAATTGTCATAATTAAACCTTCTTGACAGAAATTCCGAACAAATTATATTCACACAAGGTAAAACGTAATAATTCATTATTGCAGATTTTCAAGAACGTATTACATGTATAAATTAATATACATTCATAGAAACTATTATGTATTCCAATATATTATATCCAAAGAGAACAAATCATTTCCAAGCATCATAACAGATCAGGTAACGCAGCTTGCGTGTTTGTTATGCCCACCTAGTAAATTTGAATATAATATTTCACATTTTAGTACATAATCTGATATATGGAACATTCAATCTTTTTTTTTTCATTAATTATCGCACAATTAATCAATTGGCTATCAATCTCTTCGTTAAATCATATATTCAGATCATATAAATAAAAAAATATGTTTTGCTTTCGAACATACAGTCATCATACAAATATCTATTAAGTGTATGCACATACATTCAAAAATAAAATATGTTTTTGTATTAAAAATAAATTAGTACTAACTGTATTATTTAGTATAAATAGTTAAATACAAACTTGTAAATTTACTATTCAATAGATATAACAAGATTAGAATGAAACAAATTTCTGGGAAGTTTTAGTTTGTTGTCAATATACACTTGTAAACCCCTTAACTTGTATGATTGCCTTTTTTACAACATGTTAGTTAGATTTGTATATAACAATAAAATCACACGTGAATCACGATACAGTGGTTACTCGTGATTGTCAAAATCATCAAATTAAAAATACATATTTGTTCGTAAGCCGTAGACGTTAATTCTATGTATAATAGTTATTGCAATTCGACCGTTTATAAACATTCATACAAACAAACGGCTATAAAATTATCTGATTAGTAATTTTGAAAAACGTGCATTGGCGTAGTGACAATACATACATTTTCTAATAATATTTTATATTTTTAACCAAATTTCTTCCACGCACACTGT
Source organism: Himalopsyche japonica (assembly GCA_028555115.1). Lineage (NCBI taxonomy): Eukaryota > Metazoa > Arthropoda > Insecta > Trichoptera > Rhyacophilidae > Himalopsyche > Himalopsyche japonica. Next base: position 3,027,824 of record JAHFWJ010000484.1, read on the forward strand.
GTGGTCCAGTCAAAATGAATCGAATCCAATCGTATTACTCAATGCTGAGTGTTACGAACTCACCGTGTAAGGAACTTGATGGACAGTCCGGACATCACAGGGCGGTGCGGTAGTGGCGTAGTGATGATCATTGAGCAGAAGCGTATCTAGGACATAATTGTGCCAGAATATTAATACTCTATTTAGCCAGTCAATTTCAAATATTTTGTCACGTATCTGAAGTAATAATCATTGCCGCAAAAAATAGATGCAGTTGATTATTATTCCCGATTGCAATAATTCTATACACTAAATCTGCCTTGGTCTTATTGAAATATTCTACAATATGTCCACTAAATTGCTACAATCACATCATAGTGGTTACCTGTGACATTAATTTACATAAACTATTTGCTTCAAAATCTATATGTATATATATATAGGTTTAATATACTTTATAAAAACTGCTTGTTTTACAAAAATCGTATAATTTTACAATTGAAAACAACATGTCTTCGATTTATTAGCTAAAATATTACTGATGAATGATAGTAATGTTGAAAAATACTTGAGACACACAGTTAAGACAAAATCCTATTCTTGTAATAACACCGACTATTATTTAAACAATCCCATTTAATTGAAGAATAAACCTATGATGTTATGAAATCATGTTTTCGTTTCAAGTCCTCCGACAGACATAGAACTGAAAAAGAGCCACAAAAGTTAGTTTAAGTAAAAAAAAAAAGATGGAAATATCTTATCGGTAGTATTAATTACCTAATGGGCCGAAAATATTCTTGATTTACTCCTGCGAATCTCTTTTCCGTGGTGTCAGCGGATAAAGTAGGTCCACAATGGGACTTGCCGCGCGACCTAATCACTGACAAACTGCCCACGGGGGCTTCCCGCGAAAGTATGCAGGACCTCCCCGCCTTATTTCGGGGAAGCGCTCTTCTCGACCGCACTCCGATCTTTTGGGAACTAATTTGAATCGAGAGCAGAACTGAGAACTTGAGGCTAGACTTCCCGGTATAACCGTAGTGAATATTCAATTAGGCGAGCGGCAGTGCCGTGTAAAGATTTCAGAACTTTTCAGAGGATATTCTCATTTTTTTAGAACTATCGGTCTTAGCGCAGTAAAAAAATAGCAATGTATTTTAGTTCTACAATTTTTTTTATACATAAGACATAGTTGAGAGCTATTTCGGCTCACGCCATCGTCAGAACTATTCTGATCTAGTTCTAGTTCGAACGCCGAAAAAGCCTAGAGCCGAAATAGCTATGAACTATATCTTATTTATAAAAAAAAATGTAGAACTAAAATACATTGCTATTTTTTCACGGTGTTATTATGGAGTTCTACCTAAGTAAATGCCAATTTAATCAATACTATCGGTCTTTTTTACCTATTTGGTACCCAAGAGAATAATATTTATAGCCACAGGCTTCTGTGCTATGCTAAATTGCATAAAATTGACAAAATATGTTGACGATTATGATTAGATGTTTTGTTCGATAATAATATTAGAATACATGTTTTCGCGCTTTAAATAACAAAAGTTTAAATTGTTTGAGAAGCAAATTCAAGTACACACTAATATAAACATATGTAAACTATTTTTTTTCAATTATACAAGGTGATTTGACACAAACAACAATAAATACAATATAGATGAAGGAAGGATTTTTTTTTTTTGCCATGCAACTTCAGTATGTGGCTAAATGCCCAAATGGAGATGATCTTATGCAATTACACCAAGATAACAAGAAGAAGCCTTATTTACAAGAAAAATCTTCAGTCGATAAACGGCACTCGGTGAGTTGTAATTTTACGCGATCAAGTTTAGGTGTCCTCATAAGCTTTTTTTTATTTTTATGATAATAAATATACATTGACCAATTGAAGCATATTTCACTACGCCACTGTATAGAAAACACACTTGTCTACAACATTAAAACTATTTCATTCATTTTTTTGAACACATATCGTTTCCTTATTCAAATTTATCCTCGATCCAATCTTTTACAGCCAGTTAAAATAGGAAGCAAAAAACGATCTGGCATTTGGATCAGTATTTTCCTTAGTCGGGCGGGTCGGGCAATTTCTGATACAATCTGCGCTTTATTTACAATACAATAATAAAAAAAATACCGGTGATAATTGATCCCGGATTGAATGAATAATCAAAATATATACCTGCTTATTAACGTATAGTTCCGTTAATTATTTGTTACCTTTATTGTAGGTATACTGCGTAACATCCTGTTAACATTTTAAGACATTTGCATCAGTTTTTTGGATACAATTTTAAACAAATACCTGAATAGATATTTAATTACATTTTATCGTTGTTTTTTGGCTTTGAACTTCTTAACCTCGAATTATTACAATAAACACCTATTATTAATGTGGTATTATTAATATAAGTAATATTTTTATAATTAATATATTATATTAATCACTTCAGCTCCTTTTCGTCTTCTCGTATTGTAAAAAAAACCTATTTTTGTTTCACTTTAGTCAGCCGGTAAAAGTAAAATTATTATTTTTTTACAATACTCAATCAGCAAGAAAACGAATCACTCGTTAAAGGTAAACAACGCCAAAAATTGTATCATTACATAATTGAATATATTTGTTTGGGCGAGATTAATCAATGATTGTTATACGTAAAGTTTTTACAGATATAGCTGTTTATATAATCTTTAGACATTGGCCAGAGTTTGTTAACTAATGGAAAATGATCTGAATAAAGTACCACATTATTCTCGACATGCAGTCGTCACTTATATTTGTCAATATCTCTGAATTGTTTGTAAAATTTGTGCCAAAATTATCTGCCTTATATACCGTCCATATTTTATTGTCCACATATTTCTGGTAACTTTCCTTTTTCGTAAAACATCAGTAGTGTTAAGCAAAAACGTGTACATGTGATTTTAAAGTAATTATTAAGTACATACATTTCCTATATGCGTTTTTATACCTAATATTGTATCCGCTAAATTTAAAGTAAACAATGAGTTTGTACGATAATAATTCATGTCAAAATAATACTAACCGCACAGACACCTAAAAGCAGTGTTCTGCAACCGGTGTGCCATAACACATTAGTGTGCCGTGAGACGATGCAAGACGTGCTGTAGCACAATGCATTCAAAATGATTTTAACCTATATTGTTTGTGAGATCTTCGTTTTTTTCGACCTTATAGTGGAAAATATATTTAGGAATTCTTTTAAAACTTCTATCTGAAACGCAAATATACTTTACGCGTGGAGTGTTTTAAATGTCTTCTATACAGTAGTTATTACCATAATATATATATTCTCAAATGATTTGTAATAATTTAAAATATTTAACGGTGTAAAAGTGTTGAACGGGTAGTAATTTCGAAATGTTAGATTTTTCAATATATACACCAAATCAAACCAAAATTTTCAAATCCTTCATTAATCGTGCTGTGTCAAAAATCTAGTGTGCTGTGGGTGACAAAAGGTTGCAGAGCACTGTCTAAAACCACATACATTTGTGCACCGAGCCATTGAGATTATCATTGTGCTAAAATATATTGTCTATCAACAGTCACTTACAGATAAAAAATATCCCAATGCATAGTTGCAAAAAATATTATCTTTTTATTCTGCATCTACTCGCACCGTTTTGCATCTATCGCTTTGATATTTTGCGCTGAAAGGTTAATGATTCCAAATGAAGTCATGGAACCTAACAACTTTATTCGCATGGCATTCCTCTTCAATATATCTATGCTATTTCACCTATAGATATATACCAAATGAATTGTAAAAAATCTTAACCCTTGATTGATATGAAATGTATTGATTATTAATACATATTCACTGATTAAAATTTTGATCAACAGTTAAATATAAAACTAATTGAATATCTTTATTTAACATACAATTACTAAAATACATTACTATTTTTTCACCGTGTATATTATGTCTTATGATTTTAAATTGATATTATATTTAATGTATCAAGAATTAAAGCCGTTTTAAAAATATAGTAAGAGCCATTTTAAAATAATTGATGAAATTAAGTACTGAGTTTTCAATTTTGCATGTGTATAAAAGTAAACAAATCAAATATACCCCTGTATTAAATTAACTCGTACAATTTTAAATATTCGATTATCCGGAACTAAAAGTAATTGGAATGTTTTTGATACACTCTATACATTTTTGGATGTATAGCTTAAAATATTATCCGCAAGGAGTTTTTAAAGAACTATAAGTTTGCAAATATACATATAAATGCTGAATATATTAAAGCGTCAGTATAATGATATAAGTTATCTTTGTTAACCTTTACATTACGCATGTCTTATTCTATTAGAATTCATCTAAATCGAATATTGGAATATTAATCCGTCTAAACAATTTACATTCATAGAAATAATAGGAAATGTAAATCGACTACTTCAATATAAATTGGATATAGATCAATTATATAGGCAATCGTGCGATTTTATTTTATCTCATTTTGCGAGACAAGAAAAATGTAAAGAAGACTTTTAAAAATAAATCTACGTGTATCGGTATGAAAACGCTACATACTACGGTCGTTTCAAATCAAAATGACCGAATGATAGCTTGAGATGGCAGAACCTTCGATCATCACGTCCCGTTTAGTTACGGATCCCTGTCTGCGAGTCATAACGCACATTTCTTTTTCTCGGTCTTCTTATTTGGGGAATGACAGGCAGGCCAGTGTGGATTGAGACAACAAATTAGTCCGTGAACGAATGAAACGCTTTTTAATGCACTCCTCGTGGAAAACAAAAGCTCATGGGAAACTTTGGCCCTACAACAATGCGACTAAGTGGCTACAAATTAGGGTTGCCACAAGTTTTTATGTGCCGTACATTATGGACGTGATAAAAGAAAGAAATGTGCGTCATACCTATATAATTATACAACAGCCATCGTTATTTTGTTAGAACAAAATTTTAAATAAATGTTTAATTCATCTCATTTGTATATTTAAAAAATTACATTTTTTTTTTCTTAGAGGATGTAGTTTTCTACGAGAAAAGCTTGTCTTACGGTTGCTTAACTTATCTTATACAAATAAAGTATGCATACGTGGAATATAGTTATAACAAGACAAGTAGCTAGGCAACATTGTAAAATCGCTATTGTTACTGGGACTCGAACCCTATATATTGCGATTGCACCATAAACTCGGCCATTTAGACGTAATACAAGCTCACGGCTTAACACTTCTGAAGTTGTTCTATATAAAGATATTTCATTTGAAAATTTAATTTGTCAACACTGATTCAAAATGTATATCAATGAAAATAACACGGTGAAAAAATAGCAATGTTTATTATTGTATTTTAGTTCTACAAATTTTTTATAAGGTATAGTTGATAGCTATTTCGACTTGAAATATAGTTCTATGGATGGCATAAGCTAAAATAGCTACCAACTATACCTTATAAAAAATGTTGTCGAACTAAAATACATTGCTATTTTTTCACCGTGTTATAATGGAGTAACCAAGTAAATACCAATTCAATCAATCAATGAAAATAGTTTGGCAGTCATTTATTAGTATGAATACTTAACAAAAAGTTACATAATTTCACTCGTTAATTTTATTGTTAATACATATAATTTTAACATATATAAAATTCACTTTTAAGGTGTTAACTGTCACTTCTTAGTGGAAAGGCATTATTTAAAATATATAAAATTACTTAAAATCAACATTGACACTTTCGCAACAAACAGTTAATTTCATTCATATCATAACCAGGTATAAAAACAATCTAAAAAGCAAAAAAAATAGTTTATATGCCTAATTTTATATACATGGTCGTGTATTAAAGATAAATAGAATGATAACGCCGTTTGAAACGTCAAATTCACTGGGTAGTTACGAATTTCTTTCACCATCGAAATACACGTGTAATCAATCTATGTCACTTTTTAGTCACTGAAAATAATTGGTAGCCCTGACCACGCTACCCTTTTATCGTCGTCATAAGCTCGTATTTTCCGCAAAGTCATTGAAGAATTACCGTCGCGCACACCGTGTGACCATCAGAATGTTACCATGGTAAAAAGCCTTATATTTAGTTTATCGTTAAAAATTCAATGCATCCTTATGTTTTACTTTTATAACATTCAAGTAATCATTTCATTTCCGATCCCGCATATCTTGAGTATATTTTAATAATCAAAAGGGTTAGAATATTGATTGATTGTCTATTGGTTGAATTTCTTTTTTTACGTTTTTATATTACTTATTAATAATGTTGATAAATTCAACTTCACGATGTGATCAGAAAGATGTTAATCGTTTTCTATATTCAAGAATTTAGAAAAAAATAAAACCTCATAAAAGTTTTCATAAACATATTACATGAAACAACTTTTAAAAGCGATTTATAAATATATCCTTCTTGTACTGGCAAAATTACAAAATTAAAATAAATATCAGTAATTATAGTTAATGCTGCTTTGTAGGCATGCAATTATTTTTTTAATTTATCAGGTCGACATAGATTTGTCTTAATTATCATTGCCTTTATACCATAAAGTATATTAGCTTAAGATTTTATCCTAAAATTCCAAATTTTTATTATTTCTTGTTTATGTTAATTTGTTATTTTACGGCTTCTTCCAGAATGCTGTCGATACATAATAATTTAACATCTTCAATAAATCAATTTGCCAATCTAAATGATACATTACAATTATAACAATCGCCATGATAATTCCCACGGTATGACGTGGCATCAATACTTCCCAGTTGCCTCGTCATTCAGGGAGGTGTTGACAGGTCAATCTATCATATTGTAGGCAAGAAACTGGAAAGAAACAAGTAAAAAAATATAAGCTGGCAAGTGTATTTTGGTACCCACCTGTAAAAGCACCGCTGAGTTATCATTAGCCGGTCGCGGGATCGCACACAGATGAAACAATAAATATCTTAACATCCACTTACTTATCTGTGTATGCGCGCTTCTCAAAACGTATTTATTACTAATCGAAATAATTTTTACTATTTTTAAAAATTTCATTACAACCTTATTGCAGTCAATACAGTTATTCAACAGATATACATATATTTAAGCTATTTTTTTAGTGACTATGTAACAGTTGTTAAACATCTTTTTTATATAATTTGCTTTTTAAATTGATTTAAACTTTAAAGAAGAATGCGAGAATAAAAATGACCAATCTCAAAACAAACTTCTAGAGTCTTTATTGAAATGAATTATTATTAAATATCATTTTCCGCCATCACACATTAAGTTTGATTGCGTATATAATAAGCGGATAACGGGACTTAAATAGTTAAATATGCGACATCTTAATGTATATCTTAAATAAAATATGTAACCACTCCGATTACACACTAGCAACAATGTAAATACGATTTGAATTTTATTTGGCTTTAGAACCGATTGATTAATAATAAAATAACTACGGACTTTTTGAAACATTTTCGAAAATTATAAATGTCAATTAAGATAAGAAATTATGTACATATATTAATTATCGTTGTATCAAAATTTTCAAGCTACACTAAGTGTAAAAACACGCTAAACATAAGGTCACAATAATAAATAATAATTTGAACTCAAATTGAAGATCTGTGGTACATACGGATAGACGAGACGAACTCGGCGTCTCTTTGAGCTGAGTCACAGTTGGCGTGGGATCAGTAAAGAGGTTCCCTCCTTATCCTTTACCAGCCGGCGTACACACTGTTTGACAAACGTTTATAAAATTACCACGTAATATAGTACAACCAAGATTGGGTAAAACAGACCTTATTTTTAACGCTAATCATAACTGAAGACTAGGCTAATTTAGCTTCATTTATTTAAAATACATACAATAGTAACATTACCATGAATGCCGACAAATTCCAAATTTAAAAACATCGCTTTTATATAACTTTAAAATATTGGTTTTTTTAAAAAAATACTTTAATATGAAAAATATACATTTTATTTGTTGAATATTTGTATGATTCCGCATGTTTTTTCATTAACAACCTTGGTTTCGCCTTTCAGCATCTTCAGTCATCTTATCATACGTATGCCAACACATATCATTATTTTGACTTATATAAACGAATTACACAAATGTAAAACTTCATACATAGAGTTTAAATCTTGTATATGTGCTTTAAAGTGTACACATCTCACTGTTGACAATTATCTACTGAATTTTCACAAACCATTATTCGACCACAAATAAAACACAGATGCAACATAACTGTTAGGATCTTCAAACTCAAAACATTTGTGCACATTTATACATTTGAAATATTGTCACAAAAATCATCCAATCTGAAAAAATAATAGACAATTTTTGTTTTGTATCTATTTGAATCATCGAGGTAATTATTGACATCCATCTGAACAAGGGTATCAATAATTTCAATTAATTTGGATTACAGCCAGTAAAATATAATATAACAGCTTCACTACAAGGCGTTCAGTCATGCGAGAAATTCTCCATCTTGAATTTTCGTCGATTGTAAAATGATCATTTATTTGTATTATTGTGCAACTTTTCATCGGAAACATCAACTTCCGCCAATCATTGAAAAAGTTTATTACCATTGATAAAACATCAAATATGAATTAGGATTAGTTTCGGAGTATATTTCATATTATATTTGATCATAGCCGGACCTGCAAATGGGCAAACTTAGGTAACTGCTTTACGGCGCATAAAAATGGGTGCTCAAATTTTGAAAATTATAAAATATTTTTTTTTTCATAAAAAGTTTATTTAATTATTATATTCAACCATTCAGTAAAATTGATTTCATTTGATATTTTAATATTCAGCAACTTATATAAAAACATTAAAACAATTTAGACGAAGCATAATTAATGCCAAAACATACGAATAAAATACATTTGCATTTGCATTTTGGGTTCAAGCGACACCAAAATAAACAAAAAAATTCAATCAAGTATTGAAAATTTTTATTATAGTTGGCATTTGATATCTAAATATGTATGACAATTTATATTTCAGTTATAGAAAGGGTTAATAAAAGACTTGAAGTAAGTCTCGCCTTTCATAAGCTTATCTTTAATAACTTTTACAATATTTTAAATTAAAACAGCGTGCAATAATATAATGAAAACCACCATATCAGTCATGACGTGTTTGAAGTGTCCCGCGGGACATTCGATTAATTTTGTATCGTGATTCGTGTCCCGCCAACACTTTATTAAATCGCACGCGAAGATTTATGTATTTCACATGTAATATATAACTCATCAACTTCTTTGGGGTGCCTTACCATTGGTTATATTCCAGAAGTTACGAGTACATTACTAATAACTCTGCCTCGGGCATTTAGACAAAATTAAAACAGGTAGCGATAATAGATCATTTTATATTGCCAACGCACGCCTGCCTTGATACAGCCCTGGTATCGTTATTGGTCGCGTAATAAAAGTAGAGGAGTTCAGTGCTAGATTTTTTTAATTCGTAAAAATACTTGATAGCTATTAACTTCTTGTATTTTTTAGCTTTTAAATCGCTTAGCAGATATAGCTAACTGTTAATTGAGTATCATTATTCATACTTTTCATTATCGACGTTTGAACTTTACAGAGAACTGTTATTTAAGTTATTTTCAATGCGTATGCTCAAAACAACAAGTATATCTTTCATGTTTCAAAAATTGATTTGATATCTGTGTTCTTTTTCACGTGTGAAAAGAGGAAAAACTTCATCTCACTTCCACTTATTGAATGACAAACATGAATGAAAGGAACGAATGCGGCAGAATATTCAGCTAATATGATACTCGCGCCGGCTCAAATCAAAAGACCATACAGTTGCAATAAACCTTTTCAATATGTAGTTTTTTAATGCATTATTACCTTAGTTCAAAAATGAGTGGCACTATCAATTTAATCATATAAAAAAGTCCCTCTAAGTTAGCCGATATAGATGGAAAATAGAACATTTATATTCATACAAAGATCTTATAATTAAATTAGGTACGAAATATCCACAATTCCTTTATATTATTTGTAGAGAAATAATTGTGTCACGAATATATTCAAATGTTTTCTTCTTAGACAACACCATAATTTTAGTGTGAAAAATCTGTTTAGAACTTACTAGAAAATAGCAGTAAATTTGTTATCAACTAAATTTAAAAAAGAACTTTAAGGAATCATTTTCCGTGACAATTATTAGTATTTATTTTCTCCTTATTCATGTACATATACATTGTGTTATCAAAATAATAGCATTATAAATAAAATAAATTTATTTTCGATGCCGATTTTAACTGGCGATATTTCGAATACAAAAATTATTCATTTTATAGCCTTATAAAATAACGCAGCTGTTTGATCTTTGAATACATAAAGAAACAAAGTTCTCCGATCGAAAAATGATTTATTCGTGTATAACTATGCAAAAGCTATATAATAGATTAATTATCTATAAATTTATGATGTGGTTATATATCGTATGTATACCAAATAATAAGCTTAGATAAATGACCATCTCAATAGATAAGGTTTATAAAATCAATCAGATATAAAAGAAATCACGTTTTGTATTAAATTTAATAGGCGGTTTTGTGCATACGTACTTCCTAAGCATGATACAATAAATTAACGGTAAAATTAACGTCTACTTTAAATTTTAAAAAATCCATAGTAAATACCATTATCAAGCTAATTATCTTTCTTAATAAAAATTACAAAATCAATATTAAGCGCCATTCTGATATGGACTATAAAAATGAACGTAACATAATCAGCCTTTCGATTTCTATGGAATATTAAAATTGGTATTTTTAAAGACTGAATATGTTAAAAGTTAAATCTTAAACATCGGAAGTATAAGATATTTCGCTTTATTACAATAACTTAATAATTATCGAAATAACATTAACTTTATTGTACTATTGATCAATTCTTTGGTGAAAATGTAACGCTTTGCACTTCTGTTCTACAATTCAATGTTCAAATCCATAAATAGATATTAATTCATATATAAATAATTTATTGATAGAGCAGGATTAGGTTTATATGTCTCCCTTACAACAGATTCTCCCAAACTCATTTAAAGAGTTTTAATAGTGATTTATTAAATTCGCTTACAATAGTGATACTTCGAAAAGTTTTTACTTGCTTAAAAAACATTCCTCTATTTCTTACACGGTACGATAATTATATTTGTAAATGAAATGAATAGATGTTCATCAGAAATATTTCTGTGGGCCAATTACTAAATATGGTATATATTTGGCTGTCCATTTGTACGAAACAAACAAACGAATTTATCAAAATAATATAATAACTCAATAATTCATTTGACTTAAGTCTTATGTCTTCTTCTATTTGATTTTTATTTTTTAAAACATGTGTATTGGTTTTTTTGTTTTGTACATAACATAATTCGATAGATAATGATTACAACAACTGCAAATGAGCTGCAGAAAATTTCAGGTTAGGCTAAACAGTCTGTCGAATCAAATAGATAGTTGTAAAAAAATTCTCTCTCTAGTAGCTACCAATTACAATATTGAGCGTTATAAAAAGCACATTTTTTAAATGTTTCATACTTCTAAATTGCAAATCGATTTGTACAAATGTGCACGAATCGTTAAAGCTAATATACAATGAACAGCTTTTGAGAGCTACGGTGAGTTTGCAATAAATAACGCGTCTATTGACCAAGTCCCTTATGCAGATTCGAGAAACACTATTTGTTCACCTATATTTTTTCTTAGCTAATACCAGGTAGATTTTAAAAATGCACGATTTCTTTTCTTTTGCAAAACCATCCATGACACAGTGGCTTTAAATCCATTATCGTTTCGATATTGAATCCGAAAACAAAAATGGATACCTAAAACACCTGATCAGGGAAGTACTCAATAAATTATGCAAAAAATGGTTTGTTTATATGATCTCATAAAACAACTATCATCTTTTGTATAAAAGTTGGACCGTTTGTCATAAGTGAACTAAATTTTAACTCCAAATTAATTAATCGAAACTGGTGAGACTGGTTATAAATTACACCGTAATCTTATATTTTTTTATTTTTGTGTTAATTAGAACTGTAAAATGATATAAAGACGATTTGACAAAACAGTATAATACATATAAACTCGTTGCCATCAAAATACGTTAATGCGTATTTTAACGCAACTAGTTAAATACAATCGTCATTGCTCTAACAATACTTTGGGTTATACACATTACCACTCAAAGTTTTTCGTTCTGTGCAACTATCAAAATACTCACGAAATTAGGCTGGCAATTATACCGAATAAGGAAAATACATATTTATAAAATATCGATGAAAACAACGCTGCAATCTCTGAGAATTAAAGAAAAGCTGATTATAGTCTGAAGACATATTGTTTTTACCTACATACGGTTAAAAATCATTTTACATGTTTATCCAACCTATTTAACATATGTCTGCTCGCGATTCGCCTCTGTGCAAAACGAACCCCTCTTTATTTGGCTAGTATCTTTTTTTCGCTTACCCATTTATTACTTCTTTTTGGAAGATGAATATTCATACCCCCAAATAATAATAGGCATTTTTTTCGTATGTATATTGGCCAAGCGTGCAGGTAGAAATATAAGTCTCCGTTTTCATGTATGTGGCAATTCAACTCCCGCTATATTGAATTATTATTGTGCGCATCTTATTAAAATAATTTCATGCATCTCTCCACTGCGTGCCCATGCATTATTGATCCATACGTAGTCTACTTATTGGGTTCTTAATGATAGGAAATTGAAGCGAATTAAATAGCATTTCTAGTAAGCAATGTTTATACATCCTTAAATGAAGGTAGTGAGCAAACTATTATGCCTCGATCATAAATGCAATTTGAAAACCAATTATTTATACGACATATTAATAACATACTGCACCATAGAATTCGTAAAATGTTACTTTCAATGTAATATGAATCAAGATAAAGATTACTTATCGTTGTTAGTATTAGCCTAACCGTAATATCGTGAACATTGAATGATTCACAGTTAATGAATTTAATGAACGACTTCAAAGCTTTTCTTTGTTTATATATAATATTATCAAAGCAGTCGTGAAGAGCTTTCATTTGTAAAATATAACCCAAAAATACGTAAACAAACTAACAATGGTTAAGATTCCATTTTCGATTAGAAAGGTGATTGGTGAAAAATAAATAATTTTAAAACTTTATAATGTGAATCATTGTTGGATAATTTTTGCACCAGGTAATTAAAACTCAGGAAAGAGTTCAAACCTTTATGGGATTCTGGCTAATTCTGATGAAGACTTAAGCCGAAATAGCTATCTTATAAATTTTGTAGACTTAAATACATTTCCTATTTTTTCGCCGTGTTTATGGAATTCTATAAAGATAATAGTTACAATAGTGTCCTAAAAAATATATTTACCAGTAGAAATCTAAGGAGCACTAACAATGTCGTCAAGTGTATCATTTGAGATTTAAAAAAATCAATATAAATATACTACATATACAAAGTAGCTCTTCACATCTATTAAAGAAATTGATGTGCAAAGTTATGCTTTTATACAGCACATTTTTTTCTTGTAACCTAACTGACAAAAGATATATAATAAATTCTGCATGTATTTTTGAATATTAATTCTTTATTTAACAAAAACGTTTCTTGAATAAACGAATGCGTCTTGCCTTTTGAAGACTTTTTATATTTATGATGGCATCTGTGCCTATGTCGGCATGTCGTCCGCTCTTTTACCGTATATCCTCGTATCTATCCAACAACTCACGAAGGTGATTGATTCTTTTGACTTCGGAGTTTGCAAGTTGCAGTTAGTGATTCTACAACTGCCTTGCGTTTACCTGGATGCACATTAATTTTAATTTATTACCGGTTGCACAGCGCTCTATTTAAGCACGGCTTTTCAAAGAAATAAGATGCATTGGTAACATATACGCAAGTTTACATTATTCAAATACTGTTGGTTCTAAAGCTTATCGATATCACGGTAGACCTACGTAACAATAAAAATATTTAAACATCCGCTCATATCGCGAGTTGTAAGTGTATCCTTGTTGATGCAATATTATCGAGCTCGAATACGATTAATTTGATTGTTTATCGATCTATAAATAATTGTACTAATGCTTAGATTTTAATTTCAGTTTTTTAAATATAAAAACAAACATTGTGTTCTAATTTTGAAAATGCACACATTACATAATTATAAAAATAGTTCTTTTTCTGTCATTGACCAAATATGTTAATATTTTCGTTAATTGATTTATGGATTCTTGTTCTAAAACATGAATGTTTTTAATGCTAGTATTCCAAAAGCAACAACCATATTTGCAATGTTAGTAATTTTTTTTTTACAAACAATTGAGAAGAGTTTTAAATATTATTAATAAAAAAAATCATATAAAAAAATAACTTCTGCCTGTAACAATTATAATTATTTGAATTTACATGATTTTAGTTACGTTACGTGTCTTTTGATTGACTTTGCAAATATTATATCATTCCTTAAAGCGTGAAATGACTTGCATGTTTTTTTGTTTTTGTTGTACAAAATGTGTACATGTCGGTTTTTGGTTTTGATACCTCAAATATCCATATTTTAACGTTTCTAAGTATTAAATAATTTCAACTTGCATCGGTTATTTTTGTGTGAGAATCTAACACGAATACATCAGTGTTCTATCCTCGCTTGCAAATCGGAAGGGTCTCGCATTCCGTACGAATAAAAAATCTGAACGCATATGCTAATTCGCGAACGATTCTCAGAAAATTACGACTCCAGTGACTTTATTTTTAATACGTAATATTACCACAAGCATGAATTAATAACAACACACATTTTTGTGCTATTTTGAATGCCATGTAACATCGAGACGGTTGCTTTATAAGTCGTGTCTTTCAATAAATTCTAACGGACATACGAGATCTATTTTTTCTTTCAAAAGATAAGGTTTCAATGTGAACTGATTTAACTCATTAAAAATAGATATGTAATTTACGATATCGACTGATGATGCTTGATGGATTTCGAATACCACATCCGAATGGTTATGTCTTTGTCACGTTTTGTCACTCACAACTTGGTTTTCACCTTTCGCCATCTACATCTATAATACAGATGTAAACACACAACGTTATTTTGAATCAATTAAATTCAATAGAATTATACAAATGTAGAACTTAATTCATAAAGTAAATCTCGTGTTTGTGCTTTTGTCTCATTCTTTCTCAAGGCCAATATAAACGTTAAAACATCCTCATTATTGACAACAATCCACTGAATTTCATTCGCATCAGCATTCGTTTACACATACTTATTGTGATAGCTTGCGCCAATCCAAAACAACGTTTGTTTTAAAATATACTCGAGCATTTACATTTTTTTATTAATTCACCTCGAATGATCATCCAGTCGTATGATAGCCCAAGGCGTTCCGCGAAGTTTTAAAAATGATGATTTCTCAAACAAAATGTATGAATGAAACACAATAAAACCCAAAAATACCTACGGACTAATATGCATGATAATATTGTTTCGCGAAAGATGATCTATGGTTACAATTTTAAATGAAAATATATATTACTTGAAAAAATTACATAATATTTTTTTTTTTAATCTTTGTTAAATTATACACGCCCATACCAAACAAATGTATATTTTATGATATCGACTGAAGGTGCCTGATGGAACTTCAATATTAAATTTGAATTGTTGCAACTTTGTATGATTCCATATGTCTTGTCTATGTCAGTTCTGTTGCATCCGTGCGATGGAATACTTGAAGATGCCGAAGGGCGAAACCCGGGTCGTTTGTGACAAGACATATGGAATCGTACAAAGTTGCAACAATTCAAATTTAAATGTGTATTTATATTCTTTCTATTTGGTGTTCCCACAGCTGAGTGTTAAATGATCATTGGCTTTCATACTACTCAGTTGTTCGTTCAAAGTTTCGAATTCGTATATGGAAATAATTAATATATGGATATGAAAGCAGATTCGTAGAATATTGTATCATATAGTACATTTTTGTATTTTACTTATAAAAAATATCTTGTACCGTGGACAATAGTATCATAAAAATCTCAATTGTCTGATTAAGCTAAAGCATACAGGTCTTTGATATGGTTTTTAATTATCAATAGTTTGCACTCTACATGTTTCTTCAACATAATATTTATTATCTTAAGTGAGTAAAATTTAACAAAAATCAGCTCATCTATCATAACGCAAGTTATACTTAAATAGATCGTTTGCATACGAATATTATTTTTAGCCACAAGCATGCTATTATTTTATTTACATTCGCTCTCTCATTAAGTTAAGGATAAGAACAGAATTTCCGGCAAATAAAATATTTTCGAGGTTATTAGAACCGGAACGTAAATTTTTCGATATGCAATATTTCTTTGATAGAGTTATTTTATCATTTCAAACTATTCCTAGTGTTGCTAAATAACAGAAATATTTCACTTAACATATGTGTTCATTCAGTGTTTGTAAACTATTTCAATATGTCCCGTCCCTATCAATTATATTTTTGTATTATTATCCATATTGTAATTCAACGAGCACAACTTTTAAATACAACAAACAGCACTTACGATGCTTATTACTATGCAGTTTATGTACAACAAAAAAGCATTCAATATTGATTTAACAACTAACATAAAATATTTTATTTTCAGACGTATACGAACCTGCAGCGATGAGAGATAAACAATTTGGTAAGTTTTAATTTATATGTATTATATATCAATTAGTCTAATATTTAAATGAATAGTAGCTACAGCATAGTAATAAAAAATGAAAGACGTGTATATTGCGAATAATAATATTAAAGAGTCTAGAATATTCGATAGAATTGCAAAATAAATTAAAAATAACGTGCTTCTTACAGATGCAGATTATCCGTGCATGAACAAGATTTCAATATAAAATAATATAATAAATGTTGCAGGTCAAAACTTTAAATTGAAATTTTGTCATAAAAAGTGATATTGTTATAAGAATAAGACGCCAACGCTTTAAAAATTTTATCTTATAACATTATAATACTTTTCTTTCCATTTTTGTCTTCATCTTAGAAGTTTTAAACCAATATACTTTTCTCAAAAATCTCATACGTAGGTATTACTCTTGGAAAATTATATAACTATCAACAATCCTAATTTAACTACATAGCACGTATATTCTGTAAAAGTGCATATTTTATAAGTTTAAGTAACAAGCAAAATCTTTTTTAAAATTCCTAGAAAAGATTTTTATGTTCTAAGATAAACAAAGCCTTTGTATGCATATTTTTAACGATAATGTCACTTACGTGGAAAAATATTTCAATACCAATAATTCTAAAACACAAGGTTGTACCTACGAGGGTTTTTTAAGGCAAAAACATCTAACAAACTTTCTCATTTATTGCCCATTTGCTTAAAATTTCAGTCACAACTCGACAATTAAATGAGAAAACAAACAACGTTTCTTATTAACAAAAAAATCACCACCCTTCGTCGATAACTTTCGTTCGTTTTTTTTGTAAAATAACTGCAAAAATTATGTTGCAATTTTTTTACAGCGGCAATAGATTGGGGTTGCAAAATTCTAAGTAACTGTAAACGGTCCGCAATACTCGTAGTCATAAAACATTATGCGTACCGTTTGAGCAGTCGGATTTCTTTGACATTTTTTTGTTTCAGGAAGCTTTTGCACGTTATGCAAGAAAACAAGAATTTAATACTGTGCAATAAAAATATTTAAATATTTGCTGATTTTATTTTTTTACTACCGGGCCTTTATTTTGGGATACTGACGAGCAGACTAAGCAATATAAATATCTACATTGGCATACAAAGTCTATGATCTTTTTGTAATTTATAATTGAACAAACAATTTCTATAAAGTGCTCCCGAAGAACTAATAAATGCACGAAAGAAACTATTATATTATATATTATGAAATATTTTTTTTAAGCGTCTCAGCAATTTGCTTCTTATGAATTCATTTAGGTACATTAGAATATTTTGTACCAGATTATTAAATACTAAAATAATCACAGAACATAGTTTAACGAAGAAATCTTTGAAATTTTAAAAACCGATCCGTGAACTAGGCTTAGTACTATATCATCGATTACTTACAAAGTAATGAATAACCGGCTGAAATTCGTGCTGAAGGATTTTTTTTATTTTCATAAATTCTTTAAATACACAAAATTTACCCGGTATTATTACCCTTCTGCATAAAAATCTATGCAACCCCCGTTGTGACCCTAACTGAAAACATTCCCCACCTACTTTTGTGATTGCTTAAAAATGCTAAAAAATGATTTTTCAAGGCCTTTTCACTCTATTAAGAGCATTATTCAGTGTTCATTTTAGCTTTCTCCACAGAGACTAAACAAATTGCGTTTGCCCGCTCGAACAAAAATGAAGAGTAACTTTTTTTCAATATGTGAGTGAGTACTCGTAAATGATAATTTTTGTAAATAAAATAAATAGAAATTATATATAATATTTATCTTGATAAGACTTCGCTTAATAGATATGCTTACTTTAAGTAATTTTAAATACTTTTTTGAGCATATTTTAGTACTTACCCTTATTATATATTAAATTTGAAATGTTACAACTTTGTACGATTCCACATATTTTGTCGCTAACGACAAACTCTCCGGTCATATTCATCCGTGTGATAGAATGCATGAAGATGCCGAAAGGCGAAACCCGGGCCGTTAGTGACAAAACATGTGGAATCGTACAAAGGTGTAACAATTCAAATTTGGTATTGAAATTCCATCAAGCACCTTCCGTATATATATAAATATTGTAATCAAGTGATTATATTGTTGATACCGCATACAAAAATAAAGTTTCTCTCTTATTTAAAACTTATGCATTAAGTTAATAATCTTTTGGGAGATCTTTCCTAATAATATTGTAACACAAATTAATTGACAGCGACCGATTTTCATTATAAATAAATACATACTCGATAACATTAACACACACTCTCTTAAAATTTGATAACTTTGCTATCCCCTATCTAGTAACACACCAAGTAGATTTACATACAAACCTTAATTTTTATTACATACTAAATTTGTTAAGTCAAAAATATTTTGATATGCAGTTTTTTTTATTATTTTACATAAAAATCATAACTGTACATGCATTGGTATACAAATTTTATTTCGCAAGAAATAAATCAGTTAAGGAATGAAATAAAGCGTCATACATATAATCGTGTAGCGCTCAGCTATTCTGGAGCGTCTTCTGTAAACTGTACTTTCTTTATCGTCTATTCATAACAATATTTTTATGAGAGGGATAGTATTTATTTCTCCCCTAAATCATCATTTAAAACGCTTCAGCAGGATTTCCGAAATTCCGAATGTTTTACAATATTGAGATATTTTAAACAATGCGTGTTCTGGTAAAAAACATTTTTTTCTTTAAATATTCTTCGTAAAAATTGTGCTGTATATTCATTTTTCGAGCTCAAATATTTTTTTCAACACAATTTTTAAGACACTTGATTTACTACCCAAAAGATAACTTTCAGTCAATTACGATCAATTCGAAGAGGTAAAAATCACAATGCCCCAGATATTAATTTTAATGTTGATTTACCCTGCCAAAATTTTTAATTCTCATTGTTAACCAACAAGTTTCTTTTCATAAATAAATTATTTGTTATTTTGTCATAAATTTTTAAACAGTACAAATAATTATCCGTAAATAAATCGTTCATTATTAAATCAAAAGGTTGACACTAAAACAATTGAACTTCAATATGTATTTGAAACCCATAGCTAATCTCAATGTTGAGCATATGGCTTTTTAATGAAAAGATTGACAAAAGTTTTTTTCTGTAAGAATCGCTTGCGTATTAGTCATTGAATATTTATTTTACCGAAAGAGTAGGTATTGAAAGTATGGAGCTAAAATATAACAAGTAGTTAGAACGCCGTTGTCCCAAACATAATTGATTGAAAAATCGCTGTTCGTACTAGAACCAGACCAACGAAACTACAGATACAATGTATTTTAATTACATCTCATCCTAGATGTTTCATTTAAAATAATTTGAATGACGCTTGTAGTAAATATATTCGAATAAATTGGTATTAAATATTTCATTGCTTTAAAAAACATATGTTATCTCCTTGTCAATCAGTTTATACAATTACTGAATAGCTTATAATAACATCGATCGATAGTGATAACATTTAAATCCATTTAATAAACAATAATAATAAGTTATCTATACAATAACGGACACTGAATTCGCAATACTGAAAAATGAATTAAAATACTCTTAATAGTTTTTATGTGTTATTACCAGAACGATCGTTAATGCCAAGTCCTTAATCTTATGGTAAAAAGATACCGGCAGGTGGTAGACAAATTTGACTAGTTTACCATAATCTTTAATGCAACGAATGGTCTCGCTTTTTTACTTTAAAATGAAAGCAATTTCACACTGCCATTCAATATCGAAGTCAATTTTACTCAACAAAATTAGAATACGTTACACCTGTAATTTTTCTTTATGATGAGTTTTGGGTTAATTGTATTTCATGTCCATGTCGACAGGTGAGAATTCTTTCGGTGTGTTTTAAATAAACATTTTTTGTTGCAATTTTAAGAAGTGTTTCATTTCAATAACCAATTAAAAATCATAAATGCATCTTAACATCCTGATAGATCATTATAATGAAAAGAAACAGACAACAATATTTATTTGAAATACTCATAAAAGATCTGTCTTCTCAACATTTTTATAAATTGTATTATATAAACAATTTTTCTTCGGAATTAGTAAAATAACTTTTATGAAAATCAATTAGACAATGCTAAATCTTACATTGATTGCCACAAATTTCTAAATTCAATAATACAGATTTTTTTGCTTATGAAATATTTTTTAATTCATTGATAGTTTACAACCGGTATTTGTAAAAATATCGACTGTCATATTACGATTTCAACACACAAATCAGTGGTGTCTATTTTTAGTTACAATATAAACACATTGATCAATTATTGTAAAATTTTACCGACTGTATCGTCTATGAGTCGCTTTCATTTGAGCGAGTGTGTAAACCAATTTAGCGTTGGTCATGATCGGAGCGGGCGCTATCCGAAGCGTAATCTGCATACGCCCTCCGAACAGTGAGCTCTGCCCCTAGAGCCGTGCGCGGGATTTTATTTCCATACCTTGCTGCCGCTGCTTCCATAAATTAACTATGTACGAACTCCATTATAACGGTTTACCAATATGGACCGAACTGCTACAAAGATTCTCAAAATCAATTTTTAATAATAAAAAAACATAATAACGAACAGCAAGTAAACGATAAAAAAATCAAACAAACAATATCATACGCATTTAAAGTATCAGAAAAAAACAATATGTAAGAGTAATACATACGACATTCAAAATGTACATCTGCATACGATGAAGAATTTGTTTCTTTATTATGATTTCTTTACCATTTTTTAAGATGGAAGAAGATTTTTTACTTCAATTACCTTTAAAAAATATTACTTTTATCGTTCAAGTCAATTTTGGTCAGATCTCTTATTCTTAATAAATCATAAACTATCAAATAATTCACAATTAATTTATAATATAAATATTTTATAATATTAAGCAGATTAAAAATTCAGTGTATGACACTACGCTTTTAAAGTATATTGGTGAAAAATATATTGCTTTGATTAGTACGTTTCAATTTATTTTGATAACCCGTCAAATGATTTAAATTCTATCTTTTATGAAACATTGTTTTATAATATGGATAGCAATTATTATAAAACGTCAATTCTTCATCGCTGAAATTTAATTATGATATTAATACTTGCAACAACTTAATTATAATCAAAAACAATCCACAAAAAAAAAATGTTGAGAACCATTAGCGTACCAGAATCAACTTCGCAAATAAATCACGTCGCTGTGGCAATGGTATTAGATTTAATTTTAATGTAATTCGAATAAGCATTGCTTAATCAATTATATAATTTATATACCCACTTCAGTGCTTTCATCCGTATGTGACTGGAATAAATCGATTTGTGACTTTCCGCCATTGCACAAGTCGAAATTAACTTATATTTGAAATGAATTGGTCACATATCTATCGTAATAGTGATCCAACTCTCTTCTTCAGATGATATAGAAGCTCACTCAATCACATACACAATATTATCTTTCAGTTATTTCCGAGAACAACTTCCAACTCATATTAAGTCAAAAATTAGCTTTACATGATATGGAATCACTTCTACTAGTTTGTATGAAACAAGCATAATGTATGTATATAGATATTTTCGACAATAGCCAACAACTTCTTTTTCATAACTTTTGATAATATTGAATATAAATAATGACTGAAAACGAATACTGTTAATTAATATATAATATCGACTGAAGGTGCTTGATGAAATTTCAATATCGAATTTGTTGAAGCTTTGAATGATTTTTCGCCTTTCAGCATCTTAAGGCATTCTATTACAAGAATAAGTTTCAAGAATTCAAAATTTAATTCTGTCAATTTAAGAAAATTGACATGGTCAGTTATTTTCTTCTGCTGCAAATAATCTAAGACTCATATGAGACATGTGTTGTGATTACTTTACGAAACACGTGCTACATATAATAGCATCACAAGTAAAATTACGGATCCCTCAATTTTTTTTTTTTAGTTTTTTTTTTCGGTATTATTATATATTGGGCTTCCAATTCGAGGATTCAATGCTTTGCTGAATTGTCATATTGTCTTTAATCCCAAGAACGTATCTCAAACATTCATAACATCGCGTAAAAGGTAGTCTACCGATCATGCACTTCTATATAGATCTAGTACTAATAATATTGAAATCTTCTTGAAATAATTCAATATTATACAGTCTTTGAAAAGTATGAGAATAGCATCGCAATATTATTTGGATATCAAAATAAAACTTGAATCGAGAGTCAATTTATTTCACAATGGGTCAAATACTGATCACGTCTTGTGCCTCTGCCGCCGGATAATTCCCATAGTATGTAAATTGCATCTAAATATCTCGCGTCGGGTCAACACATCTGTTGCTGTATCGTCCACAAACATTGAGCTATGACTTTGATTCACTGTTAAACAATATCATGATAACCTTTGATATTATTTTAAAGATAACAATTCAAAAACACTCGATAGGTTGCTTAAAAAAATCAAAAGCGACTGAAGAGTCTACCTTAGTCTTTTGAGAGAAATTATTATCAATATTTAAACACCCTCAAAAGCTACTGTAGTCGAATATTTATATTTTATATATGCATGTGTGGGAATAAAAAAGTGAATCAGTTATTATTTTACATTCATATTCTAATAAATGTTGTCTGATTCACTTTAAATGCACTACTGAAAGACATACAAAAAACTTCATATATTTATGTTGAATTTAAATAAATCTTTTTTGGTGCAATAGAATAAGCTTTCAAAAAAAAGAACGGCAGATAGATACAAAAAAAATGTTTCTGGTACATAGCATATATTTACATAAGAAAATCTTCTGTCTCATTACTTGGATGGGTTAAAAGAGTATAAAAATTTGCTTTGAGGCGAGCATCATCACTAGATAAAATGTCTTAGTTTGATAATGAAGTGGTTGAATCAACATTTGCCGTAAGAACCATAATCACTATCTTAAAATGATCAAAAAAGGGGTTGTACGTTATAAATTAACAACTGAACTCTTGTTAACCACAATATGGATTCGTAACATTTACAATGACACACCTCTACCGTTTCGTAAATCGTAAATAAAGATAATCATAATTATTGTCCGGAGATAAATTGATACGCCATTTTTGATCTAGCAGCTGAAACTATTAGAAAATTTGAATTATGGTACCAACGCACGATAAAGGCGTTTGATATCACCCGTACGAATAAATCAAACAAAGCGGTTTTTTGTTCATTCATTATAGCTACTGCTTCCTGTTGAATTTCTCTTCGATTTTGAAATTTACAACCATGTAAGTTCTACTTCGAAAGTGTAAAAACGCGTGTTGTTTATACATTTTTTCTTGCATACACATCTTGCCCGTATTGGTCGCTTAATTATTGTTTTCATTTTTTTTTCTCCATATTTTATCAGACGTCAAGCTTCTATTTAGCAATTATTCATAACCTGTTATGTAACTATTGGTGAGTCTATCTTTTTTAAGTTCAAGTATCACACCACAGCGGAACAAATTTGAATTTGCTTCTCCTAAATTATTCATTAGTCCATTCTTTCAGATATATATCGATTGCTTTACTCAAATGTTATCAAGAATGGACATATTAAATTTTATTACATATTAATTGGTTTTGCCCTACAACATTATTTCACTATTTTAGTGTCCAGAGCAAAATCATTGCTTTTCTTTACAGCATTTCAGTCCATATAAAATATAACCCTAAAATTTTAAAACCATGAACCCATAGTATTGCCAACCTCAACGTACCAGAGTAAAAAAAATAGTTATATAGGTAGCTAATTCTTTACAGAAAATTGAATCCCTTTTTATGTTAAAGTGTGTTTCCTATTACTAAATTAATAATATTTTTTAATAAATTTGAAACAACGTTTAGGCTTGCCATTAGTTATATACCCTTTGATGTATATCAAATTTATTGCAGCGATTAGCATCGTCACAATTTGGATAATTCAATTATAGAATATTTTTTTTGATTATTGAGAAACAAAAGGAAAAATTCATTGAAATATCGAACCGTTCCGAATTTCTGTGGCTGAAATTTTAACGGACATTTCGATATTTGTAGTATTGAAAACGAAAAACAAAACGTTGATTTAATAAAATAGCGAATATTTTTCCGTGAGCTGTAGGCTTTAAATTGAAAATTAAGGATAAATCTCTACCGTCTGCTCGGCGTCAGATGTGAATAAATTTGGTAGGCGTGGTTCGAAAGCAGAACGGAAAGGTGTTGCTTCCCTGGTCAAGCCTGGACCAAGGGACGGCAGTAGAATGCATTTTTTTATAATGTTTAGAATGAAAAATTAAACAAGTTTAATTGTAATAATTCACCGCTTACTAGCTAAAATCTAAGTCGAAAATATTGTAGTATTATTTAATTTCTATTTTGTTTTTTAAAATTTTATACTTAAAACTAAATATATAGAAATTTGATAACTTTCAATTATCATAACCTCACCCATAACTCCTTGAAAAATAACGTAAAGAAAGTTACTTTTATCCAGTTATCATTCAAATATTTGAAATCGCAATATGAAAAATGACTCATTTTACATTTGCAAACGGTTTTCAATAAATTTGTACAAGTCAGAATTATACGATAATATAATACATATAACAATGATTGTATAATTTTTTGGCACTAATTAACTGTAATAAATACATAAATATTTTTATTCTATCGTTTTCAGGCGTTTTCAGAATTGACGAAACTGTCAAAACACAGTTTAACAAAAGCAATGAGTTATAGATACACTATTATTATACAATATAGTATGTAAATAAGAGTATTATTAACAAAAAAGAGTGACGAGCTTAAATATAAATTGAACATGAGGTGCTTGAAAATGAACGAAAAATGTTCAAACATTTCTCTGCGGAATTAAAATATTTTCGATTTTTGTTTCGCGTTTAACAAAGTATGCATTTACTTATTAGAAGAAGACTGGTTAGTGATTTATCAGCGCTCAATAAAAATAAATTAATTGAATCTCAATATATATAATTTCTTGACGGATATTCTAGATTCCAACCATGAAGAAGCGTGCTGGCAACCCTGTTATCGTAGGGCAATTCTCGAATGCCGGCAGCAAGGCCGTCCCGCGCGATCGTTTGTGCAATTATCCATAATCAAGTACGTGCGCCTGGGTACAGCGCATCGCGAACATTATGCGTATCGTCTTCTATATTCAAATTTATATAGGACCTCTACAGTCTCTATAATTCACAATATTATGTTAGAACATATACTTTCGATCGTGGGAAAGTTACTATAGATACATTTATTGTCTTATTTTTAAATCAAAATGCGCTCGGCAAAATCGTATCTACTAGCAATAAATTCCGTGACAACGAATAGGGAATAATTTTTATTTCAATGTGAAATTTTCATTTAAGATTTAATTTAATTCAGAAAAATCTGTTGAATTTATTGGAATCCCTGCCTTATTTTATTTTTTGATTTTTTTGGATTGTTTTAACGTTTATTTTAACGCTCGTTTTTTTCGACCCGAAAGGAAAACCGAAGCTTAAAAAATATAATTTTGTTAAAAAATCACTACTTTTTTATGTAAGTCAAAGTTTATTTATAAAATTTTCTGATTTCGTAGTGAAATTTACTATTTTAATCACTTTTAAAGATATTTTCGGTTACTTCTTGGTGGATAGGCATTATATTATATTTAAATAATAAAAAAACAACGTTATCCACAATTTTACACTCTTAAAATCAGGATTGATTTCGCTCATCGTGAGCACTATCGACAGATCAATATTTAGTTGTGTAAACAGTATGTATATTATTATTTTTAGTAATAAAATGTTTCTATATCATTCTATCATTGGAAATTAAAAACGTTCTCGCGAAGTAAAGAAGGGTTCGTTTCAAGTATTAAACATTTATGCTTATACAATATTAATTAATTTAAACTATGAATTCGAAGTGTGCAATATAGTAATATTGAATCAACAATTATAACCAAATTATTAAACTGTTCAAATTTATCGTTGTCAATAAAATCACACTGATTGTATGATACAAAATTAATGCATACGTTTGTTCAATTACAGAATAATTAAACAGAAATATATTATAAAATTTGTTCCATTAATATTCTTCTGGTTTTTATTGTTTTCATTGTGGTTCTCATTTTTTTTTTGCTTCGTCCTTCGCATGTCTTTAAAATGACGGATCTCGTCTTCCATACTTACCTGAATTTTGGTTTCGACTAACCACCGCTTGGTATTTTTATATTTTAGCAGACAGCTATTGACAACCGTCATATCTGTGTATTTTAAAAAACACTCAGTAGCTTTTAAAGAACACATTTTGTTGATATATATTTATATAAAGTCAATAATTAATACATTTTTTTTAAATTATAACAACACATTTTGAGTACTTTTTCCACAATATTATTGCTATAAGTTTGCATAACAAATTAGTTGTCACGATGAACAAAACCGGTCCTTATCATTAAATTTATTGTGGAAATTTTTCTAAAAATAAGTTTGTTATTATTTAAAATATCATTCCTTTCCACCAAAAAGTGATTGAGTTAACACCTTTAAAATGAATAATTAAACACTAACTTTTATACTAAGACTTCTATTTGAAGATTATTGAAACTTAATCATAATTATTAGTTGATTGAATTGGCATTCACTTGGTAGAACTCCATCATAACACGGTGAAAAAATAGCAATGTATTTTAGTTCTACAAAATTATTTTTAACAAATATAGTTGATAGCTATTTCGGCTCACGCCATCGTCAGAACTATGCTTAAACTAACATTCGCTTATCTATATATAGCTGTGCAGAAAAGGCACACAACACATCCTCTCTCCTGTTCCAACGGCCTAGCTTGTTACTTTAACACAATGACACAAAATTTTCAAAATTCTAAATGAAACAATAGGTGTCTATGACAATAAGATTATATGTGGGACGGAAGTGGTCCTTATGGAAGCAAATCAGACCACCCCTTTGTACAACGGCTGGACAAGTGGCGATACTATTATGTTAGTTTGTTCGTTAAGAATCCTTTGTGATAATTGGTGTCTATTGATTTCCAGCTGTTCCATGCCTTTTTTTAGTGACTTCGGAATTCGTAAATTTGAACTTTAACTTACTTTGCAATTGAATACTTTTTGAAAAATTTAAAAAAAAATATGTATGTGATTTTTCATGGAATATTGACTTTTCAAATAAAATAACTTTTGTCAATGCATGAAATGTTCGAAACCCACAGCAATATTCTAACATGTATACAGACCATCGTTTTTTTATCATAGTGCTTATATTGGGTTATAAGGATATTAAAATAAATAAATATTATGTTATGTTCGTCATCAAAAGCTGGTGGTCAACAACTGGAAACAGCCAAACATTCGCATTATTTTTTCTAACAGCTCAACTTGTGAATCTTGCGATGAGGAATTCCTAGTTTCCATTGTTTCCACGACGATACGATGATGAAACGTTTTTTTTTCTGCGGCTTTCAAGTTTTTACAACCTTCCCTCTTCACAAACCACTCCACCTTAATATGCACGTCAATATTCTAAGCAGGTATGTATTTATTTTATTCGATGTAACTATTCAGAAGATTACCATATACAAGTTTTAATAATTAAGCACTTACTTCGAGATTATGGTCTTTTCTCACATCAATCGGTCATACATAAAAAAAAATCCACAATGTTTACGATACTATTGAATCTTCTTATATTACGAACTTCATTATTTTTTTCAAATCAAAACTCTATCTCCTCAATATATTTCAATATATTTACAAGTTATGATTATATTCTGATGATTTGTTAATTATTTTTCTATTCAATGGAAAAATATCTATATTTTAAGATCTAATCACTTTCTGTAAGTCACCACTAAGCTGTTTACTGCGACAAATAGAAGAAGCATTAGCGATCAAAAAATAAAATATGTTTAGATATTTTATAATATTCAAACAGCACCATATTTTTGATGACTTACCTTTTTCAGTATATTAATGTAAAAATACGGTTTCAAAACCTATAATAATTATTGCCCATTTAAAAAAAATATTCAGTTTTACGGGTCACACAATATTGTTGTCTTCTTAACCGACCCACACAAACTATTTACCTGCCTATTGTTAAAACTTTTAGATACCCTAAATCCGTTCAAACCACATTTTTTTACTAGCCAATTGTCAAATTGATCTGTTCTCCGAATTGGGATTTATGATGTACCAATTAGTTAGAAACATATTTTGTCTTATAAAAACTAAATTTGCATAAAATAATTATTATATTATTTAACCATATTTACTCAGCTCACTTTTTTACATTCCTTACTTAACGGAGCAAAATATAAAAACCATCAGAAGTATGTATATCTGTTTATGATTTT
This sequence comes from Himalopsyche japonica, assembly GCA_028555115.1. Taxonomy (NCBI): domain Eukaryota; kingdom Metazoa; phylum Arthropoda; class Insecta; order Trichoptera; family Rhyacophilidae; genus Himalopsyche; species Himalopsyche japonica. Next base: position 3,056,987 of record JAHFWJ010000484.1, read on the forward strand.
GTCAATAATTGTTTGAAAATATTCTGTAGGTTTTTTTCTGAATGTAGTGCAAATCCAATATTAAATCTTTCATAGATTCAATATTGGATTCATCTCAAGTCAAATTACTTGTGTATATTTTTTATTCTATCCATGACAGTATATGCACAAATAAGTAATTTGACTTTTATTGACAATAACGTTATGATATAGAATTCAAACAGTGATTGATCACGTTTTAATATGAGTCATTTATCGAATAGTAAAATAACGGGTCAAAAGGTATAGTAGAAATATATCATTGTTTTATGTCGCCTTTTGTTCCGCCCTTTATTCACGTGTCAATTGTCGTTGGTTGTACAATATAATCTTTTTATACTCATATGTTGAAATTTTGTTACTGTGAACAAAGTCTACAGTATAACGATATTTCGTCAAATTATCAGTACAAACTATGAAATAATTCAAATTGTACAGACCGGCTATTAAAATATCATTATGGGATGGTGCCCCGACATAGACAGAATATAACGATCTGAGCTTTGTCATTTATATGCCTAGCCTAGATCATTTCTAGGCCACCATTAGGTGGGTGATTATAATGATTTCTTGTAAATTGACAAGTTCTGTAAAAACTCTTAATGTCCCAACGGTTCTTTTCAATTCTGTAATAATTTACTCTCTACTTGCTTACTAATTTCAAGGAAATTGAGATAAACAAATATGGTAAGATTTTCTAAATAAAAAAGTCGTATTTTTTAGAAATAAATTTTGCAACTATCAGTGATCTATCCCTCAGTAAACAGCAGTATTTAGGCATTCAAACATTAATCAAATCGGCACTTAACAGCATTCAAAAGAAATATTTTTATGAGATTAATCATAAATATATCATTAATATGAGAATTCAAATTTACTTCGGTCATTACTGCTATGTATAAAAAATAGACATCAGACTTATTAAAGGAAATTAATCAGAAAAATATATAGGTTTTCTTCCACCTTTTTTTACATTTCAAAAATCACCCAAAGTAAGGCATGTTAAATAAAGTAGTCATTTGATGCATTTTTTTAAAATGGCATATATTAAGGACTTGTTTCGTATTTGAAATGTCTGAAACTCCATTTATAATTACGAATAACGTACGATGTCCGAGCATGATCGTGCAAATTGCACGAATCGAAATATAAAAAATACTCCATTGACAAAATTAATTTGCAGTTTTCGATACTTTTTAATAAAGTTTACTCAATGAACCAAAGATAATAAAAAATCTTCAAGTGGACTAAATTGCATTTTTTTTCTATTATTGACCCCAATCTTACATCAACCTTTACCGTTTTTATTTGTTAATTTTTATATCTACGTTTATTTTTATGAATCTTAAGTAAAACAAACAAAATATCTCAATGATTATAATGGGACGTTTATATACCATCTCTTCATCATTCAAAATTATCGTATATGGAAAATTAGTTTTCTTATTACTTTGGTTCGGCAGTCGGTGAAGAAAATATTTGAAATTACTGTAATGCAATGCATATGTACCTATTAGCACACTCAACCAGTCACGCTGTTGCCTCCAAGTGACTATTCCAAACGAAATAGTGACAGACGTCATTTCATAACATCATATTTTGAATGTCTCTAGAAATATGTATATCCGGTGGATAATGAACGAAAATTCAATTTAATGCAAGAAGGTGTTCGTTCTATCAGAAAACACCGTCAATTTACATACACTAATTATGATTATTATATCTAGATATAAAACGCTTAGATTTCTTCTAGAATGACTATGCAAACTACACAAAAGCAAAATAAGCAATACACGGTAGGCGAATTATTAATTAAGAAATAAAAATAATTTGTTAGTGTTTATTATTTATTTAATAGAGCTCATGGAAAATAGTAGAAGACAATTATTGGCTGCAAGCAATTCTCATGCTGACAAATCAACATTATATGAATTGATCGCGATATAACATTATTCAAATACTATCCTGCGGTTAAATAAACAATATTGTCACAGTAAACAATAGATAAACCAAATCAATTGTTAGTGTAAAGTATGAAAAAAATATTTTGTGGAATATTATAACTCGCTTTTAAATATATCTAACGTACATATTCAATAAATAATCTTTAAACTTCAATGAGTATTTTGATAATAAACACCATTACAGTCGAGCAAGTTTCTTTTTCGTTTAGTATTTTTTGATTTTTATAAGTGGAGCTACAATTCACTATATTGTACATCGCTTTTCTTAAAAACATAGCATGTTATTAAACTCTTTATCAAGAAAGGAAAAGTGTTATTAACTATCACTTGAGAATTGTATGAAGAAAACAATTGAGAACACGACTTGTTACCATTTTTATATCCATTGACAAATACACTTTTTGATGTTTCTTATTATGTTCTACTTTCGTCGTACACCCAATATTCGTACACACTTTCAAGAACCAGTTACGCAGTCCTAGGCCTTAATGCGTGATAATAATTCTTATTGATTTTTTTCTACAGGTGATGTTTATCTGGAACAACGACAAACTGAGATGATGTATTCATATGCAAGTTAGTAATATTCGATCAAGTTAAATTGTTGCTTTTGTGAACTGTTTTCACCCCCGAAGACTCTCTATCAAATATATGTGGGCATTGGGAATAGTTATGTTTTGAGATTTTTTTTTATGTAGGTATAAAGAAGCTACTATTTTTTGGAAATCTGTTATTTTTTAGGCGTGATAGTGTTACTTTTACGGGTATGACGTACTAACGTAGTTTTTGGTTTGAGTGTTTTCTATGCGTGTTTTGTTACTGTCTTTTGGGTATTAACGGAATAAAATAAATCATTCAAAAATTATATCTCGTCTTCATTTATTTTAAGTTTAATTTAAATTATGCGTCTTTTTACGCATATAACTTACAGTAATTCGTTATTCTAATAATGTGTACGCTTAATTTGTGTCATCTTCCGGAAAGCTATAAATAATAATAAAAAAATTATATTATTTACTGGAAAAAAAATTGAGATGTAAGTACCTATTTTTTGTATTAAGTGTGTTTTTCTTAATTACACTGCATGCTTTTTAATTTTTCCGTATAATTTTATTTTGATTTGAATCATTTTGATGTTCATTCAATTAAATCAATTCACTTTATTATGGTATCAACTGGATAATATTTTAAATAATAACAACACTTTTTTAGTACTTATTTTCACAATATTAATTATGATCAGGGCTAGTTTGGCCCATCACCAGCAATATAAACTGGCCCTGATCATTAAATATATTGTAGATATAAATATTAAAAGTGAGTTTTTATTATTTAAAATGAATCAATAATGAATATATTCCTTCAAAAAAATATTTTTGGCATTTAATATGTTATGCTAAACACGTAGAGCACGACGTAATTCACAGTTATTTTATTCTTTAATGAGAATTATAATATACGTATTTTAGAAATTTAATATTTTTTTTTAAATGTATCGATGCAAAATTTATTTAAATGCGTCTCTTATAAGGTATGATATAACTCTTTATGGTTAAAATATATGGAAAAAATATTCTCATTATATACAAAAAACGATGTCTGTCTTTTGCTTGAATTGTTCAATTTTCTTTAACGAGTCGTGGTAGAAATGAGTAAAATATCTACTACGAAATTCAACGATAGACATAGCATATTTATACAAAAAATAGCATTGTTTAGTTAGCCAAGATGGTGCCATTTCATTTATATCAATTATTCTTTTACTGCCACGACCATACCACGTTGAAAGCACCGGCTCTCATGCGATCACCGAAGTTAAACAGCATTGGACGTGGATAGTGCTTGGATGGGTGACCGCTCGGGAACACCGCGTGCCGTGTTCTCTTGGCTATGGGAAGGAAAACCCAGACAGAAAACCGAACACCAACCCGCCTGGGCAGCGTGGTGTTGCTATGTCCAAACAACCCCCCTGAGAAAAAAAAAGCAGGGGGGAGGCCTTCATCCAGCAGTGGATCGACCCCGGCTGATGATGATTCTTTTACTACAGATTTGTGAATAATATTACTAATGTTAAAACTAATCCTAACACAATACTTAATGACTATTCGAAAAAATGAATATATAACGAGTAAGTTCGGGCACGTGGCTTATATCAAATGTCGAAATATTAAAAATAGATTGGATTTCATGGAGATTTAGTTCTTTTCAAATAAGTTAACAATATAATTAGTTAAATTTATTCCAGAAGACAGCTTTTATCTCGTTGGTGTCATTTGATCCATGTATAAAACGGAGATAATATTAATAAGGTAAAATAAAGTGGTTTCCCAAAGGAGAGCGTCAATTTTTTTTTAAATCATAAAGAAGCCCTTAAAAAACAGAATCGATTGATTCTTGTTTTTTTCAACTTAATTTATGTATGTTGCCTAGTGGCTAGTTATCTAATCTGTTATCAAATATCATAAGCGATATAGTAATTAGAACAAGTTTTAATTATCGCGAACATTTTTATCCAACAAAATGGCCTATTTCATCAGTGCGACATTATGTTAAAATACATAACGACATTATATTACTAAATATGTTAAAAAAGAAGGCAAAACAAATCGGTGATGTAATACTTATACTAAACATAAAAATACAATAACTTTTTAGTGCAACTATCACAATTTACCGAAATAAAATTATACATTATTAAAAAAAAACATAATAATTGGCATTGTTTTCTCAATTTTAATATATTAAAATCAGGATTTATCAGATAATAATGATTACCAACTGCTTTAGTTAGGAATCCTGGCGGTAAACGAAGCCGTCCTGATCTTTCTGTTATCAAAGTGAAGAAGTAATGTAAAACATTTTGTTTAATATTTTTTTTAAATAAATAAATGCAAATACAAATTATATTTTCACGAAATATTATTAGAGAAAACGATATTTTTTTTAAATGTAGGTTTACTGTTATCATTCATGATCTCGTTCTTCGTACAATAATTTTTTTAACACTTACTTACCTTCTATTTGTTACCACATGAATTTTCAAATTTACTATAAATGTTTAATTTGTTGCTTTATTTGTTGACGTCGAATATAGCATAGCTCACTTCTGTGATACTGAAGTATGATTACATTATTACCTACCGCTTTTAAGTATTTTAGTGAGTTAGTGTACGAGACTTGGGTAGGCATGGGCAACCGTCGTTGATACGCTTAGTTAACCCCACAGGCACTACCGGACTGACTACCAAGTATCATATCAAATAAATGGTAATAGGACATCACGATATTTAAATTATACCGCGGACACTCAAAATGTTAGGTTAATTAATATAATTGAGTTTATATGCATTCACTACTTTTTCGACTCCGGCGAGTCAATATATAGACTACCACTCAAAAGACAAAGCACTCTTACGATAGATATCTTCGTGATTTGGTTAGTGCTTACTGAATCTCTGTAATCGATGGTCTATTATAAGACAAAAATTATTACACGTTAAGAAAAAAAATCAGAGTCAATGATAATATAAACAATACTTAAATATGCACAAATCCAATTCGTCGAAATTATTACTCGATATAAATTATCCCTCTTGATACCATGTCATTGAAATTTAAACGATCAATGCTTAGCCTAATTTTACAATGAAATTGTCTCCTATATTATGCAATACATTTTAAAAAAAACCATGATTCTGTATCACTTCATCATTGGAATCATGTTTGAATAAATAATTAAGTAACAATAAGTAGCGCTTGATTGTAAACGTGGATTTAAAAATGTATGATATTAACAATAAAATTTGAACTTTCGATTCCACATATTTTGTCACTGACAGTTCGTGTTTGGCCTTTTTTCATCTTCATTTATTCCCACTGATACAACAAAAGTAACTGTAAAAATTAAGTTCTAACAGAATACAGAAAACTGGCTGTTAGAGTCTATTCTGTTTCAACAATTCAAATTTGGCATTTCTATTATTTGATTCACGCTGTTCAATAATCATAATTTATACGTTTATGTATTTGTTATATATTACAGTTGCTTAATCGATTGATCTATTCAATTATTCATAATTAACCGCAATAGTTCCCAGTGCCAAACGCCTGAAATTGGTATAACAATTATTACTTTTTGAAAAAGTTTTAAAGCCTCTGGTATATAAAGTGGAGAAGCCAACACAGTGGCGTTACGTTTCGGCATTTGGCTTGTACGGTGAAGCTACTATGCACAACACGTTTTATTACATTAATTAATAATTACTATAACGTGACGTCTTCATTTTACGCATTTTGAAACGGCCTGTCTAATGCGGTTAATCTGAGACCAATTCCGAAAAACGAAATTTCTGAATATTTTTCGTTATACAAGTTGTATTAGAATTTCCATGATATTAAACTTTATTTTTAACTTATCCCGTCTGAACTGAATTGTATGCAAATAAAATCGTATACATCATACTGTTATTTACAGATCGCAAGATAAAAAAGTCCTGGTATTGATTTTTACATTGGTTCAAATAGTATTTTGCGATCTCAATCACACAGTAAAAATATTTCAACACAGGTAAATTACAATTAAAAATAGAACATATAGCATGTTCTTAAGAGATATTCTTCCATATATTTATTTTGTTATCCTATTAATTGACTCATAAAATATTCACGTGGATTTATTGTTATTTGTTATTCAATCCGATCCCTACCGAGCGACGTAAAAGATATTTTAATCGTGAATATTTCAAGAAATTGTTAAGCAGTCTTACCCAAACTCACATTATTATAAATGGCAATTTTAACACTGCGAACTGTCTTACCAGTTAAAGGGTTAAAGCACCATCATCATAGCGGTATCATAGTGTATATCAAAATTTTCCCGACGAACTTCGTGAAACGCATTTAATTTTCTATACTTCATGCATTAGTTTATGAATCCAAATGTGCTCGTCGTCAAACATCCAAATAATAATTACGTACAGTGGTTACGTGACAAGTTAACGTACATATCTTATTCAAATGCTCCAAATCTCGAGAAATATTTTCACAGCATTATTATTATGCTCCGCTTAATACTGTAGTCTTCGAAAATTGTTGACAACGCATTAGCGACTGCCACTTACAAAGACAATATAGAAATTATTTAATTCCTGACATTTCACTTCTTGCTTTCTCCATCTCCGAATTGATGATTAAGTAGGCATCTCTGATGAGCGAAAATAACAGCTTTAACATACCTACATGCTCGTAAAAGTGGATTATAATAATATGACTAGTGTGCGAAACTAGTACTGTGTGATTCAAAGCATATGAATTGAGATTTTTAAGATAATAATGATTTTGGGCAGGCTTTGACATTTTGAAACGATATTGATGTAAGCCATGACAGTGGGAGAGTCAAATACGAAAAAACTGTGGAATAAAATATTTGTTGAAAAAAATATCCTTTTGCATTTTGGATTCACTGTCTCTCGATCTTTCTTCAGAGAAGAACAAGGATATAATAATGGCAACATGATGAATACTTAAAACGTACGGAGTTATTCGTATAATATGTAACGACGCGTATGTTTGTTGCTATTTTTTGTAAAGTCATATGACTTTTATAATACCAATTGCAAAAAAATATTCTTGGTGTTCTTAAGTTATCCTATAAGGAGCAATATTAAGCAACATGCTACATCCATCTGAAAGCTCTTGCCACTCGGCATTGTCGCTAAAATTAATTAAGGAAAATTTCAATACAAAATCATTGAAGCTAGAGCTTAGAGTGCTTTCATACGGAAATTATTTTGAGTCAATAAAACTTAACTAGAATAAATAAAATAGCTTTCGACAACACATTTTCGTAAATTTAATTTAAATATTTTTACTGATCGATTGACGAAGATTTTATTTTGTTTGTCGATAGAGCATATATTTTTTTCCTGTGATTCTAATTAACACACTTTTACACTAGAAATATTATACTAAGTTGACAATCTCTAAAAATCTCTTTTTTGACCTTCATATTTTATTGAGAAAAATAATAAATTAAAAATAGACGAGTTCGAAAGATAGTCATCTAACGGATGGAAAAATTAAACAATGTCATTTTATATAGTACGTGCGATATTAATATAGTTACTTCACATTACTTTTTCTCAAAAACTGAAAATTATAATACAATTTAATTATTCAAATGAAAAATATCAAAACATCAAAAAACACTTAACGTGTCAAGAATTTATTTTAGGCGTTCCGAGAATAAATGTAACATTTTTTTCATTCATTTATTATTCTTTGAGATCTAATTTTAAATGAGTATCATGACCATTTACATATTATCTCATTATCTGGCATTCCTGATATTATCATTTGCCTGTAACCGGCATCCATTGTTCGTACATCAGATCATTTTTGTAGATGGAAAATATCATAGAAAGGTCCTATTATTCGAAGACTGAAGCAATTTATTTTTTAATTTAATATGAAACAAAATAAGTCATTGCTTTTCTACCAGTTAAATTAATTTGCATCGTATTTGAAATGTATAAAAATGATCGAAAATGTAAAAATTTATTTGAAAACACATGTCATAGTATTCGTTAAAGTCTAATATACAGCTATGACAAAACAAGAAAAGTATCACATTTTAATAAAATAGAGACTAGAAAATTACCAGTTATCGAAACATAAAAATTATAACTTCAAAATGTAAATACGCACGGGTTTATATTTATGTAAAATTAAGATTAAATTTACTATTTACAAACATACTCGAGCTTACAAAATTCTTCGTCTTCCCCCCTTTTCATCAAAAACATCGATTTCATTAATCTTTTCATATACATTTGTAAACAATCAGAAACATCCAGTCTTCTAAACACAACACAAAATAATTAATATTCATAACATTCATCATTTGTTTTTCCGATCATAGTACCATATTCAATTATTTCTATTGATGATCAACTGTTTGGCTAAATATTTGTGAATTTTCATTTATCAAATATTTAATTTTGATTTTTGTACATCTAATCTTAACATTAAACACATTCGAACGTCAAGAAAACACAAATGTGTGTTGTTTTTAGTTGCATTATAATTTAATTTTGTCAACCCGCTATTCAAATTTAATGGCTTCAAAACAACTGTTATACCGATGAATCTATTGTTATATACATAATCTGTGCTCATCTCCTTATAAGAGAGGCGAGAAAAAATTACGATTATGACTTTGCTTAAAAAAAAACAAACGAGATATAATGTTATATTTTGACAGTGTAGAATTAAAAGAAGATTAGAAACGCTCTGTGATTTGTCTAGGCGGGCTGGTAGGTAACCACAGAAGACAGCAATCACTGATTTTAGGTAGGTAAGAATGCTCAACGACTCAGCACAGTAATGTCATAAAGGCATAGACAATAGACACAATTAAATTTTGAATTGTTTATGAAAATGATTCACTATGAATTGTTTATTTAATCATTACTGGTTTGGGAACAGTGTTGTCAAATCGTATTTACAAACAGAAATTACTGTAATGTACAGTAATATTAAGTAAAAGTCGACGTCGACGAGTATAAATAAAAACATAACCATTTTTTTTTTGAGGCTTTCTATTACTTGCTTAATCTTCTTAAATGTATTATTATATTTATGATTTGTATTGTAATTTAAGCGTTAAATTTAACTAGTACTTAAGTCGCGTGACCATTCATAAATAAATATGTCATTTCTAAAATATATTTCTTTCCGTGCCCTCTTTGATAATATTAAGTCGAAGCGCATGAAAACAAAATTTCATCTGAAATACTCCGTTAGGAGTTCATAAATTTAGCATTGAGAGTGGTTCGACAAGTTTAAATATTATAAAAGTGGTTCTTTAGGGGGTAATTATGAGAGTTCAAATTAATTGCATGGTCTCAGGTACAGTAAAACAACTAATGAATGGTGTACATGTTCATTTATTATTGAGTTATTGGTTGCATCATCACTTTATAATGTTTGATCTCATCTTTACTAGTGTACTTTGCTCTAATAATTTACTATTATATTCTAAATTATCATTAATATCAATGTTAAAATAATCATTCTATGTATAGAACTGTCTTTGTTCTTTTATAGCATAACTAATAAATCAAGTAAAATACATCAATTGTGACTACTGTCAGGATCTTTTTTTCAATCGCAAACAGTTAATTATTTCTCTATTCAAAGATGACCAATATAATGGTAACTCTTAAATAAATCGTCGCTTTTTCATTAAATATTACAAACTAAATTATCTTATTGATTGAATTGGCATTCACTTGGTAGAACTCCATTATAACACGGTGAAAAAATAGCAATGTATTTTAGTTCTACAAAATTATTTTTAACAAATATAGTTGATAGCTATTTCGGCTCACGCCATCGTCAGAACTATCCGTTCTATCCGTATGTATATGATTGTTGTAGAACTAAAATACATTGCTATTTTTTCACCGTGTTAAATTATCTTACTTTTACGCTCAGTGGTGAGTGTTTTTTGCTAAAAAATAATGAACATAAATAAATAAATTTATACTCTAGACAAAAAGTAGTTATTTTGTTTTACGAAAACACATTAATAATGTCACATACTTATTTTGTTTGACAGAAATACAATGTTATGCCATGAACAAGTATGTAACGGTTCCTCGATGGCAATTTTCCGTGTAACTCGCTTGCATTCATGTAACGTATGGTTAATTAATATTTTCCGTTTTGGAATTTTTTCGCTGTTAGTCATTGGTCTATTTAGTTTTAAATTCGTCATTAAAAATGACTTATGTTAATAAGCGAATCATCTAAGTTAATAGTTGTCACAAAAGCTTAACACTCTGCGCTCTATTTGTATGGTTCATATCGTATTATTAAAAGATATACATTAGTATTAATATAAAACAGTCACGGTATCGTCTTTTGTTCTAATATTTTTTTGACAACATTATTATTATATTAAAGATGTATTTATTGGACGATCCTCTGAAAATTCGTATAAAAATAATTAAATATTAGCATAATTTATGATATCGCATAAAGGTGCTAAACAGAGTTTTTATACCAAATTTGAACTGTTGAAATTTTTAATGATTTAATATGTTTTGCCATTAACGATTCGAACATCGTCTTTCGGCATCTTGATGCGTTTTATCGTACGGTCGCAACAGAACTGTTAAGATCAGTCCCGTTCATCCTTTGTATCCTTGTGATAGTATGCCTGACAATGCCGAAAGGAGAAACCCGGATCGCTAGTGACAAATCATTTAGAATAGTAAAAATTTTAAAAATTCAAATCTAAATAAACATCATTCAGAACTTCATACAATTTCAAGAAAAAATTGTAAAAGAAAAGTACAGTTCAGTGTAGATCAACCAAGTGTTTAAGGGAACTTTTCAAAAGACATTTCTGGCGATAATTTGATAACACGTATCACTGATGTGTTATAATTTACTACAAGTAAAGAGCTTTCCCCGGTTACAGGTAAAACGATGGACAGATAATAGTCGAGAGTTCTAAGAAGATTTATCATAAATCATTTCTCCGAATAAGTAGTCTAGTGATGTATACGGTATTATTAGTATTGTATATAAAAAAAACTATGAAACAGTTAACGTTAATCCATACTATAATCTTAACAAGCTTCTACATTATTTTTTGTTTTTAGAGATCATAAAATGAACTTACATTTACAAATATTTATTTTACAGTTATCTTATCACTGAAACATTGTGACAGACCATCTATCTAGTAAACCAGAATCCAGAAGCCGGAAGTGCATAACAATTTTGCATCTTATCAAATCAAATGAATATGCCGATGCATCTGATCGCATATCATTGGTAATTCATTAAATATATGAACGAGATTTGATGAAAATCTGATGACAGTCAATGTGATTTTCACACGGGTTTCCTATACGCGTGGGCTCGAATTAAATATACATTCATTCAGGGTTGTATTAGGAATATCCGTATCATACGGATATCTTAATACAACCCTGAATGATTTTATAATAACGATATATCTAATAATATTCACTTTATAATAAAAAAAATGGTATATTTCAATCGGTCATTTAATTTTTTATTCAATTTAAAAATAATTAATCAATACAATTATACCTTTTTATATACAATAAAACGGTGTTCATTATAGAATATAACGTCAATTTTAATATGTTATCTATTACCGACTTCCAGAGTTTTGCAACTATTTATGATGCAGTTCTAAAGGAGAATACAAACGCTTTTATTTCTTATATGATGATTTTAAACGTCAAAAATGCAAATCAACTTTAACTTTTCCAGGATATAAAAAAAATGTTAAACGTACCATAAAGCGATTAATCCATTTAAAAAATACAATTATCTACTTCTTTAACTGTTTAAAGAACTGACGTAAACTTTATATTTATTAAATTCCACTTTACGGTCGCATTATTAAGACTTTTGCTATGTTAATTATGTTTTCCTGAAGTGAGGATAGCTACAATAGTTATCTTTTTCATTAGCAGCTTATATTTATGTGTTCAAATAAAATAAAACATGACCTGTTTGTAATGTAGTCAACATTTATTTAATATTCGATGAAATATAATGAAAGAACTATATTCAATATATTACAATTTAACTTTTACTTTATAAATTTGAAGAGTTCGTATCTGACAGTGAACATAACTGGTAATCAAATACGATACATGTTGAATGGTGACATATTCCTCCTGCCAACACAGCGGATGAAAACAGGTTTTAGTGTAGTTTTCTGTCTTACCGATCAATACTGTCTGCAAATTATGCAAATAATCTTTGCAAGAACATTGCGCTGAGTCAAATAAATTGAACAGATATTGGAATAGTAGAAATTTATTCAATTATATGTATGCCTTATATGCAAGTGGACAGAGTACAGTATACATTGCAAGGTATATAATTTTAATTATTTCATTGAAAGAAAAATGCATTTTTCAACGCATCTTATATTATAACAAACACATGTTTATATACAATAGCTAATCACCACAATTACGCATCATTTATTTGCATTATTAATACCGTTTGTTGATAGAAAAAAATATACATTAAAAACTCGCAGAGGCTTTACAAATATGAAAATATTTTATTTATACCAAAACTCATTTTCATTTTTCTAGTACGCTTCAACTTGTCGGTGAAATCAAATAAGCGAGAAAAATTCTATTTGAAATACAAATTGAAATTACAGCAGACCCTTTTTTTCTCTTTGAGCGTGTTTTACTTACTGGTGGTGAAAATTGTTCGATACACGGTTCATCATGGCAACCAACACTTGAGACGAGTTATTATACAGATTGCCTCAAAACATCTGACTTACATCCCAACACATTTTATGATGATTATTTTGTAAAGGTATTAATAATAAATTCCTTCTTTTTTTTTCTAATTATTTGTATTAAGGATGTATAAAAGAGAGCACAGTGATTTTTAAATAATTTCCATTGACTACCAATGATATAAAAACGAAAAAAATATCACATTACGTGTTGTATAGTCAAAGTTGAAAACTTTTAAATGTTTAATATAACTCTTATTAATATCAATTAACAATTTTTTTTTTTTTTGTAATATTGAGAAGGGCAGTCAACTTAGTTAGCAAGGTTTAAAAATATTGTCGGATCCGTAGTGCAGTGATCAACATTGTTGGTTTCCATGACGAATCTCACTGGCCCGAATCCCAAAAGTATTAGCGTTTATTTTTCAATCCAATGTCCTACCCTAATCATCATTTTTTTTTATTATAACACCATTAATTTATTTCTCATAGATAATCTGTAATTTCAGTCCGCAGTTTTACAGCCAACAGGCAACAATCAACCAAAGAAATACATCAATTAATTTATGCATACATACTTTTATGCATCAAATAAAATGTGATGAGCATAATGTAATGCGCAATTTATTCCTCATTTACAAATAAAAAAATATCTTTAACCGTCATTACGGATATATATTATACACAAAGAATTCGATAATCTCCATATGACACGTGTTGTAAGGACGTGATAGAAGATTTTACACACGTTGTATACAGCTATAGAATAGATCATTCTTTTTTCCCTCATTTTGAAATCTTTTCTATTTAGGCGCCACAAAAAATGTACTCAAATTCCAATCATATTATCGTAAAAGGGTAGATAGAGGTTCGCAATGTATGGGTTTTTGCTCAGTACTTTCATATAAACTATCTGAGTTAGGGCTGTCACACGATTAATATTATATTTGCGTTAGAAACTTTCATTTCGGGTGTATATTTGAATCGGTAAATTTTACCATTACGATACAACTAATCGGGCAATTCATTAATAAAAATAACGATTGAATGTTTTTATATTAAAAACGGATTTTTGTCAAAATCATATAGACCGACGTCAACGATACTGAAATTTAATTTCGATAATTATGATCATTTTACAACCACACAAAAAAATGTGTTGGTTGATAGAATTTTAACTAACAAAGAAATCGAACAGCGTTAAAAAATGACGGCTTTGGAACAGCTGGAGATCAAAAGATATCAACTACCACATAAGATTCTTAACGAACAAACTAATATATGTCCGTCACCATTATTGACTCCTCTGACTGATGTATCTTTGTTTCTGTATTTCCGTGCCATATGTAAACTTATTGATATAGCCGCCTTTTAAGTTTCATTTACAATTGTTAGTTTAATTGCGAACATGAAACAAAATAGGTCGTTAAAACAGGAGAGAAGATGTATTGTGTACCTTTTCTACACAGCTATATATAGATAAGAAAATGTTTGTTTAAGCATAGTTCTGACGATGGCGTGATCCGAATTAGCTATCAACTATATCTTAAAAAATAATTTTGTAGAACTAAAATACATTGCTATTTTTTTCACCGTGATATATTTTTCTGTTACGGATTGTCTCAGGAGCAATAAGGATTATTTGTATTAAATATATAATTTTATGACGTTCACCCTAAAATAATGACATCCTGATAAAAAAAAAAATTTCGTTTTTTTTTCAATTTCAAGCAATTGAAAATTAATCCACAGCTATACAATAGGGTTGTCAAAAATTAACTGCCACATCCACCAGCCCTGAGTGTCTCTGCGAATAGTATATGGCCGTGGTGGTATTAGGGCACTCGACTATTCTTCAACGCTGAGGGTCGTATATAACAAGACGTACGTATTAACTGGTATATGAAATGAGGAGATTGCCTTCCTTTTATGCTTCTTTGACCACTTTAAATCGTGAGGCTGTAGCGAGGGACGGGCGACGAGAGGCGCGGGGGAATCGTTACCGAAGCCGACCGGCCGGAAAAATATTTCCAATAACCATCTCCTATTTTCATCCCTTTCTATTCTAAATAGTTTTTACTCTCTCTTATCGAATAGCCAGTTTTAATACTTGTCTATATAAAATCCATGCACTTGAAATAGCAAATCAACATTTAGTAGTAGTAAAAATAATTATTATAAGCATTTAATAAAGATTGATTTAACATGATTATTTCATTACGTTTGTGTAGCACCTACACTATTTTTTGTAGTTTTTTTTTCTTAAATATTGGTATATTCTATTTAACATATCTTATTCATTATTTCTTTGCCGTATCCGTATCTGAAATCATTGATTCCTATTCTAAGCCCGGCTCTTTTCTCTTGACCAAGATTTAGACTTAACAATATGCTCATCCAATACTTCCTCCAACCATCATCAGACCATCCTGGCGTACGTTGTCCATCGACTCTTTTAGTGAATTGCTTTTGTGGGTGTATCCAGTCGTAAAAATAAAGTTGTCGTTTTATTTGACGATGGTGATATTGATATACTTAGAGTTATTTAATTTCCTTTTTTTTTAAACGTATTTTTCTGATTTATTTCTTTTGGACTTAACGCCTTTTTAAGCAGCAATTATTTTATAACCCAAGACGGTTTTATAGACTAAATATTATTGAGGTGTAAAATATAATTATCAGAAACATTTTTGATAGAAAGTTGAGTAGGCATTCTCATTGAAAATACTCAATCGGTTAGCGAAAAACTTTAAAAAGTGCTAAATTTCCGTTAACGCTCGCCTTTTTGGTATTATTCTTGGCTTTGTAAAACAAAACAGCAACGGATTAACTTTCACAATTGTTATCTCATATGTATATAATAATATTTCGATATTTAATTCTAAAAATGTTTTAATGATAATATATATGCAACATGTAAACGATACAGAAATAAAAAAAGAAGATATAAATTGTCTTATTTTAACAGTAATATTCATTATGATGACAGAGTTCAATAAATTTCTCTTAATGATTTAAATGACAGTAGTCGTTAAGCGAGCTTTTTACAAATTAACGTAATTTAAATAATTTCTAAATGTATCAGAAACAATACAAGCGGCGATCTCTTTGGTCGATAGTTACCAGTAACGAAGCACAGAAGTGGGCTTTTTCCATTATTTAATTGCCATTTGCGAAAATGAAATTAAACAAGAACCCCATTAAAATTATTGTACGCAGTTGCACGCTATGACGCCTCAAATAATAAATATTTCACATCTGACTTTCACGACTAACCGTCGATATTTCACTAGCTTATTTCAACAAAATGCTTTTAGTATAATGTACTTAAGTATTGTGTGATAAATAATATATAAATAACCATGAAGATTTTTATTTCTTTATTCGACAGTCAATAAAAACAGTATATCTTCTCTCATAATGTTGTCAAATCAAATAAAAATCTTTCACTGAATTCACACTGTCATTTGGAATAAATTATTCACTAAATAAACGAATAATGTATACAAACTGACAGAGCTTTGGTTTTTAAACAAATATAATATCTCCCAAATTCATACTACGAAAATTCGAAATGATTATTCAATGAAAAGACTCAATACCTTAAGTGTTCTAGTGATTCGAATCTTTCAAAATATCAATTTGTTTCACAGATACCAGATAACTATTGAAAATAATAATTGAAACATATTTCACATCAACTATTGTAACCAAGTTAATAACAATATTCATCCGTAATATATATGATATGAAGTAAATCAATAGCAAGACCTCAAAAACTAATGCTAAAAATACAAGCAATACTTGTGATATTAAGCTTTTCATAAATAATATACTTAATTATTATTCAAAGCTTTTCAAGCGTATATGAAGCTTTTTGGTGGAAAGTTACGGTATTCAGATAAATTAAACATGATATATCTATCAGTTTCATTCAGTTGATAATGTTCGCAATGAGCGAAACCGATCCTGAGATTTATATTATATCATAAAATAATGAAAAAATAACTCAATGTTGTGTTGTATCAATTTGAATGTAAACTGAAGCTAATATAGTAAATTACCTTTTAATATTTGATTCGTATAGGTCTTGAGATACCGTGAAGAGTTTATTTAATTATTCGAGGCAAGTTCTCACCTAGATAAATTTCAATTATTCGTATTTTACATGAACGCACCGTATCTGATTATAATTTAAATAATTTCAAAGCGATAGGCACTAAATAATTGTGACGTTCGTCGAGATAGTGATAGTTTCTCATCCATTTTAAAAGATAGCTTATAAATTGTACCACAAAACAGTACATATTATTTAAATACCATACCTTAATACTTAAATAAATATAATGCTGAATTTCATCAGCTTAGAATGTTTATCTATCGGTTATCTATTAAAAAAATATATCTTGAAAAATTGTAGATTAATATATATTGACACGTGTAATTCACGTTCATTTTAATACAAAAGCAATATCGTGGTTTTGTGACTTTAATGCAATGATAAAACTTTCTTCAAATTAATTTGAAAGCAACACAAAAAAGTATAGAAGAATTTTTTTTTTAATATCTGTGAAATAAAAAGTATTTTCCTCTTAAATAATGTGATTATAATAAAATATCGTTGTCACTTAGTGCATTTAAGTCAATTAGTAACTATTTAGCCTAAATGAAATAAAACTATTGTTTGCCTAATTCTGTCAAAATAAATACATAAACGACATAAATTTTCAACGACAACTATTTGCAATTTTACTCGGTGGTGTAACCTCTACATTTCCAAAAATTAAAATAACGTTCAAATTATTGTGTCGTTTATATGACTAGATGGTTCGAGAAAGAAATTTTAGATATTGCATGACTTCGTTATCTTCAACAGATATGAAACAATCAAATTATGAACACTTCTACACTACTACAGGTATTCAAGCCAATAAGTTCTGTAGCTGAAACCATAAACATAGTTTCATACGAAACATGAAATGAAACATAGTTTCTCAGCCTTTTAATATCCGCGGACCACCAAAAAATCCAAAAATATTTTACGAACCATCAATATTGGTTTAAAAAAATTTATATTTTTATAATTGATTTTTATTCAAAATAATTAATTTAGCAGTACAATATGCCGCTATAACAATATTTAAGTATGTTAAAACAGGCAATGACAAAAAATCCGTAAAATACAACATAAAATTCGATTGTTTATCGAAATATAATCATATTGACCACTGATTGAGAAACTATGATGTAGGCCACCGTAATAGGCTTGGCATATACTATCAAGATGCTAACATGATTTATTCTAATTAAGTATTTGTGTATTCTTTTGGATGTCAATACTACAAACTTTTATACTTTTAATGGCGGTAAACATATTTTGTTACATTAGAAATCTATTACATATCTATGTCACATATCGTTGTATCGTATATGTATGTCAGACCCCGTCAAAAAGTCTTTAATTATTTGTCCAAGTGTTTAATACTATATTAAAATTTAAAAACAAATGTTTTAGTTTTTTGTATGATCATAATTTCTTTAGCAGTATGTTACAATGCAAATGCTATGGTAATAAGGCTTTTTATTTTTTTCCGACAAAGCTCTCATCGTCGGTTATTACCTTGGTGAATATAATAAATGGAAATTAATAAAGATTGAAATTAATTAGATCATTTATCTTAACGATGGGTATTACAATTATTAGTCAAATAGTGAAAATTATACGCACAGCTCGTTCCTATTGAGTGGTCCACTAGTATAATACGGTAATGTAATAAAAACGGAATTAATATGATTCCATTCGCAAGGCATGAATGTTTTACACTACATGCAAAAGGCGATATTATTTCACCTCAACCTAAAATGAAAATTCTTAAATAACTATAATTATTAATTTATTTTACTACAACAAAAGCCACTCGTGTCTCTTCTTATGTTTAAATGGATGGTGCAAAAAAACTATGACACGACGTTCACGCAAAAACTTTGAAATAAAATTTAATAATCTAGTTGTATTTTATCTCTGTGTACAGTAGTATGAAAATTGAGTAAATTTTAAATTAAATAAGCTTGCCAAACCGAAACTCTAAAAGTCTTCATTTCAGAACAAAACAGTCGCATATATGGTAAAAAAAAAATATATATATATAATAGTTGCTTATCTCTAAATCATAGAATTTTATGAATGATACAAATATATATAATGAAGCATTATCATAGTTTTGTGAAACAAGCAATGAAATATTAATCATTAAAAGATTTTTTTTTTTTGTTTTACGATGTTTTCTTCTCTTCCCAATAACATTTTTTTATACTTTATGCTGAACCCTTTTGCAAATTTAATTGAATGTCAATCTTATCCACTTCACGTTCTTTGATCTAGCCTGTGAATATTTCCATGAAGTATGGGCGTAATGCGATTTTTATCCACATTATAAAATAAACAGACGAAATGTATTATTACATATTAAAAAGCGTTATCTGGAATACAAATCAAGGCCTAACTAGTGCATAACTTTTTAATATAATTTCAGTTTTATTACATCAGATTGGTAACCGAGTTCTCTTTTAACGAATTTGATTATTAAGACATATTCATTTTAATATCCACATTAGTGTATTCTTTTAAGCAGGTATTAATATGTTTGTCTGATATGTTTATACGCATATTAGTCAAAATGAAGTAAACTATCAATTTTTACTACTTGCGAAAATAAAAAATAGATGTTTCAACAAAACACTTTTTTGGTAATTATTTAATTACCGTTATTAGTTGAGCGCATTAAACCACAAAATAGGGCTTCGTAACTCGAGGGGAACAAAACTTAAGTTTTTTAACCTTCCATCATTATTTGTCTAGTCAGAATATATGATTTTTTCGACTTTACGGATTTCTTACTTTTCCAGTGCATTTTTAAAATAATATGACAAACAAAATTTCGTCTATCGAACGTACATATACGTACATGCCTTTTTTTAATGAAATGTTCGTTCACGTACCGGTACGCGCATGCTATTTGACAAACTACAATAATATGAAACATAATTCAGTACATTGAAGTCTGTTTATATATTTTCAATTTGAATGTGTTTTAATCCACAGCAAATAGTGAAATCGACTGTCAAAATCCGTTCCACAACAAACTCTAACATGTTCCTGATTTATATCTTTCGGCCAAAACCATCAACAAAAATTGTTCTACTAAATTTGATGATGACTTTGATACTTTGAGTAATTATTTACTTAATATATTGTATAATAAAAGTCCCATTGTTGTCAGGTATTAAAAATTGTATCGTATTTTTATTTAATAAATAAATAAACACTTAACATACTTTAAAATAAATTGTTTTATCATTATCAACGTCCTGCTCTTCAGTATCTTCATCGAATCTCACATCTGTGACTTTTAAATTTAAAAAAAAAGCATGTTCGACACTTAATTGATCGCGTGAAGCACGAAAAACAGTAAATTATAGAGAATATTCTGATACCGGAATAACATTTATTGGATTGACATCTCAGGCAAAAATAATATAACTAGATGGCGCCGATGTTTATGTCTACTGCATCATAAAATACCACAAAGGGCACGCAGTATTTTTGTTTAAATGAGGGGTTCTAACCATAAATGTTTCCTTCTGCAAAATTTAAATCGGCTTATGAACCAAATTATTAATATTATTCTTTATATATATTATAATTAGTATTATAAT
Source organism: Himalopsyche japonica (assembly GCA_028555115.1). Classification (NCBI taxonomy): domain Eukaryota; kingdom Metazoa; phylum Arthropoda; class Insecta; order Trichoptera; family Rhyacophilidae; genus Himalopsyche; species Himalopsyche japonica. The sequence goes on from JAHFWJ010000484.1 coordinate 3,077,999, forward strand.
GTCATATAACAATAGTGAATTGCTTATCGTATCGAAATTATATTGTTAGCATGTTTATAATTTTAGTATGGTAAAATAGGTTCGAAATAATTCACCTCTTATATTACTTCCAAAACTCGACGATCTGTTGTATAAGATGAAGATCGTGATTTTTTTTTTTTTAATTTTCAGTATAGAATTGCTACATCAATTAATAGAAGCTTTTCGTTACACACTATCATTAAAAATTAAGACTATTAGTTGAAAAAGCCTATCAAATATATTTTGTCTCCTGAGGCACTTATTACAATCCTTTGAAAGAATTTAACACACTTTAATTACAGGTCACACCAGTAATATTGGGAAGACATATCTAAGCAATGAACTTAATAATATAAACGTTCTAGAAACATAAATCCAAACTTGAAGTGAGCTTCTATTTTGATATATAATAAAAAAAAAAAATATTTTCGTATCAAATAATAAGTAAAACATAATTACCTTTTTGTTTCAGGACGCTGTAGAATTTTTTTTTCAGATTTAATGGTCTTTAGCGTGAAAATTTTTGGGAAGCACTGATTCAAAGTGCATATCACAAAAAAAATGTTTATTTTCCTAATAGTTATTTTGACCCATTTCCATAAAGATAACATGTCAAACTAACTTTAAATAAATATTTGATTATTTTCGAAAAATTTGAATATCAATAAACCGATAAGAGTTATCTTGAGACACATGAAATCAATTATAGTAGGTAAACCAACACTTGAGAAATCATCGATAGTGGGAAAATATTTTTTATCATTACTTGTTGTTTCAGATTAATAGTAAATCTATGGAATTTACATACATAACATATTATTTAAAACTATGGTATCAGCAAAATAGATAAAAAAAATTGTAGCGTGTGCTTAGATAAGCGTCGAATGTTTTCGATATTCATATAGTATATTTACATGTTAATTAATGATTGTTGGTTAACTTTTATATAACTTAAAAAAAACAAAGATAGAAATCTACTGAATAGAATATTTCCGATATTAAAAAAAAATTCTTCATACTCCGGACATTCAACATCGAAAACTGTATGTTGAATAATACGTTTATGCTTTGGTGGCAAATTTATTTTTGCTATTCCTTTCTGTCGACTAAAATTCCTTATTACGACTATTATGAAATCGCTTATAGCTAATCTATATCCGGCTTGATCCGAAACGCAAATTCAGTTTGTTCCTACGACGTATAATAGCTCGGTAATAGAAATACAGAGAGCTAAAAATAATCAAGTTTCTTTGAATTAGTCACTCAAAACATGATCGCAATTTATGCAAAAAACTCATCACTAATAGGAAATCAAATATATAATATTATAATATGATATATACTATTAGCATTATATTTTCAAGTATTCCTTGAATTGGTGCACACAGCAACAAAATTGTAAATATTATTTCCTGCTTTTTGTATTTTACGCACCCTGTAAATAAATAACAACGATTCAACTAATTTGAGTCGCCATTTTATTATATCCAAAATTATCTTTTATTACGTGTAAATAATTATATTTTTAGCATAATGATTCAGTTTTCATATATTAATTTTAGCAATAAAAGTTTCATTTCGAATTCAAGCCACAAAAATTGATAAGTAGTATAGCGGTGTACTTTAAATAAAACAACAAACGGACTGCGTTTTTTGTGAGCATTTGCTTGTTAAGTAGATTTTAATAAACGGTTTCCCTTCGGAGAAAGAACGTACTCAGTAGTCATTCACGGATTTATTTTTATTGACGAGAATACATTTTGAAATATTTTTTGGGACAGAAATTATTTCAAAAATCTTTTTTTCGCAAATGATATATGACAGAATAATTATTACGCAAAAATACCACACCTTTACCATTGCTTCTATCAACTGAAGAAGTTATCAAAACGATCAATTTATGTACTAACATAACATTAATGGATTAGTTGACACATATATGATACTATAAAGAAAATGAAAGATATTAATGCTGTTAAATTATTACATAAAAACAACAAATTTTTTTAAGTCAGATTATTAAGGATCGTAAAAGTCTTTGAATATATTTTTTTATCTATATGTATATATATTATATGAATTGTTCTTTTCTATGCCACCGTGTTGAATATTTCTTAATTTATCAAACATTTCTCCATTGATAATTTTAAATCATGATTTCACAAATAGTACACATGTATTTGAACGGACTATGACATAATTTTTTAATTAATCAATCGTAAATACTATCTGTGGACAAATTTTTCAACCTCAAAAATTAAAAGCGTGTGTAATATCATTGTTTAAATTGTAGCAATAAAGATAACCCATATAAATTACTTTACTTTTAGCTTTATTTTAAATATTGAAATACCTAAATTTCAATATACGAAGTGACTGTACTAATTTCATTTGAAACTTAATCCAAGAACTAAAGTTTTACGAAATTTGTGTAATTCTTTGAATCAAATTGTTAAACACCGAAAAGCCTTATATCATATAATTGCACAGTAAACTTGATAACTATCACATTTCAAGCCGAAAATAGGAATGCAGCATAAATATATATTCTTGAACTCATTTTTACATAGAAGATATCTTTAAGAACATAGACAAATGAATAAACTTTAATTATTATCAACTAGTTCTCGCTAAAAAAATAGTCGACCGACGTTGAGGCTCAAATATAGTTCACATTGAGTACAGACATAAATGTGAAAGAATTAATGTATTATTTATTAAATTTTGCCTTCAAATTTTGTATTATTTTCTTGTAGCATGTGATTTGATTGTAAGCAACATTATATACATTATAATAGTTTATCCAATCTATGGATATAGCTTATTAAATATACCTAACTATTCTTCATAATTGACAAATTTGGAAGCAGCCAAACCGTGGTAAGCAAATTATCTGAAAATCTTTTCGAAGATGCCGCCATAATATAACACGGTGGCCTATAAATCGCGAACACTTCCAGAGAATATTTATTCACTGTTTCCTTACTCTCACTCTCGTATCTTTGTGGATAATTAATCGATCAGAGAATGGTTTTCTAGTTGAATTTCTATAAACTTCATCATAGCAATGCAGTTTGGAGTTGAATAAAAACATATTTCTAGCTTTTTTATGGTTTATTTATGAATATGTCATAAAAATATCGATACATTTTCATTGTAATGATATCCTCATCGACTTCTTTATCAAACAATTTTTTTATGTTTTTACCATTCATTAAAAAAAATCCATTTTTAACAAATATTAAGAAATATAGAAAACTGTTTTTTCTGATTCAGATGATTGATATATTTAAAAACATTTTTTGTGTTGATATGACCGTACGATAATAATAAACGTTTTTATATTTTTTTCCTTACAAATATTGATATCACTGAATATGACATGAACATCAAGCAGAGTCATTAGTTACAACGCTTACTAGTTTTATTCCCGATAATTATATTTTATAAGACAATATGGAAAAAATATTTTAATCATAGCAGGTGTTCCTTTATAGGCTTAATTCTTAGCGTAAAAACGTGAATATATACTTAATTAACTTATTTAACACGTGTTTGAAAAAAATCGGTTTTCATTATCAATTCAAATTTATTGTTTCAAATGTGGATTCGTTAGTATTAGATCACTCTGTATTGTGTGCCGGTACGTACACAGCCATTAGTGTTAGTTGGGACAAAAAATCTCATTTGAATCCCCGCCGCGCCGCCCACTTTGCTACACACGTAAGAAAGGTAATAATTTCCACAGCCAAATTACCTAATTGAAATTGGGACTAGAATACTCGTCCGGTCCTGGCGATGCGATTATCGCCACTGAATACATTACGGTATCAGGATGTTACACCGAGACCCCAAAATTAACAAAAAGACCTAATATTAACAAAATGCAGCATAACATATTATAAACTATTAGCCAATTAACTTGCGTATTGAGTAGTTGATTTGATTTTCGCGTTTACATTACAAATAATAATTAACCATGTAATTTGGAAATATCAAGTGATATCGAAAATTTTCATCAATGAATGACAAAAAAATCTTTAAGCAATAGTGCTATCATCTACGAATAGTCAATCGGAAAGGGAAACGTGTTGCAAGCTGAGAATAGTTATATCTTATACAAAAATAATATTGCACCTTTCATATATACATATTTACCTTTCACGATTTATTTTGTGATGGGTTAATTCGCCTATTGTTTTTTGAATATTTAACAGTATATCCGATCTGGGACAGTGTTAATTAAAAAACAATCCAACAACGACAATTACTCAAACAATTTTTTCCATTTTTCTTGCTATCGGCAAAAATACATTTTGATTATACGAAACCAAGCCCTATTGCAATCAGAATCGAATCATAATGTGTATTTTTAACGTTTTTCCTTCTCAATGTCGATGATATTTATACTTGTTTAAATTAAATAATTAAATGGCTCACGGTTACTCATGATCATTGACGAGTGCTTAAGGAATGGGACTATCTAATCTTTTCTTAGAATTAATGTATTGGCTACCAAACATTTCACGTAATGATTAAATAAAACTTTTATTACAATATATTTATTTATAAAAATAGACATAGTGTTGGTTCTTATCATGAGCATGTTTGGTGTTAAATGAATCACTCAAACGAATCAGATCTGTAATGTTTCGAATCGAATCAATAAAATTATACCTAATCTAACAAATAAAATATCTCATTCAATCATGCAATAAGAAGGTCCAAAACACTAATCTATCGCATTATCATTTTGAAAGATCAAAATTATGATTGATTGATTCGTCCGCACAGAAAGTGATTCAAACAAAAAAGTGATTTTAAAATTCATTACGCTATACCCAAACCAAATACTCCTGTGTCTAGGTTTTATCTTACATACATCAGATGTATTGAGAAATGACTTATTAATTGGTGTCGAAAAAACCAATGTCGACTGTTTCTCATTTTAAGTATGATTATTTTGATAGCTGTGTCTACTGTACGAATAAAAAAGGCATAAGTCATAATATATACGCAAGTGTACGTAGACTTGGTCCAAATAAATCCGTGTTTTGTCAGCTTAATGTACGTAGAATGGATAGGCTAATGATACGGTGTAAGATTGTTATTATGTTAATATATCAATGTAAAGCAAAGTGGACACAAACAGTACACACGATATTTCAATTATAAACAAGGAAATCAGTAAACGTATAAAGCAACATGCACTGTTCCTTTATTCAAACGCTTGAATAATATAAAGTAATCGAAATTAATTCAGTGAGACAGTTTAAAAAAAATCAATTATATAATTGAATAACATTAGGTGCCATAATTAAGAAACATAATAAAGTCATAGCTGTCCAATAAATTTCAAAATAAAATACTTCAAATGCTTTCTTTCCTGGTTAAAAAATAGCTTCGTATTTCAATAGTTTTCAACAATATAAAAATATCGGAAATATTATATAACACAAATCATGAAATGACTTAATTGTCACATAACAAAACTCAAAACTTATATAATTAATACCATCAACAATTTTTTCAATAAACCTTAAAAATAGTTAACTCTTTTCACTTCAGTTGTATTTTTCAACTCGAGAATAATAACGATAAAAAGGTTAAATATTTAAAATCACTTTTGATAACTTTAAGTGTCATTAAAATGAATAATTATTTTACTTAAATTAACATAAAATTCTTGAAAGACGGCTACACATGTTATTTATTCATTATTTTACTCTACATAAATCTCTAGACCTACATAAAAATATTTTTTGTATCTTTGTCAACTTTCATTGAAATTGATTCAAGATTTTTTGAGTGTGCCTATGCAACCAAATACAATTGGTCACTCAGCGCCGAAGTTCTACATAATATTATTATTATTCTGATATGTTATTTCAATTGAGATAATCCAATTAATTTTATTGATAGACATTTTTTCCAAATATAAAATGGGTAATGAACTCTAATGGCAAAGTAATTGAATAATTAATAACTACTATTACAGAAAATATTCTCAAGGTTAACTGAAATATATATTATTCGGCGTGTTTTATGAAAGTATTTGTAATTTCGTATTTCGAATGTATTTGAAGGCATATTATAATTATATCCAATGTAAAATGAAATTAAGTGATTATTCTGTAAATCACTTTTTCTTTGAGCAACTTCTAAGGACATTAATAATCAACATAAATGTATGTATGCGTACGTATTTTAATAATTATTAAATTCAATAAATAAAAATGGACCCGAATATTATATTCGACCACTTATCATCGATTGAGATATCAATCAATAAGTAATGTTAATAAAGTTTTAACATTCCATAATAAATTGCTGAATACAAAAAGGACAATCATTTCAAATTCGTAAGTAAATTAACATTTTGTTTTTCTAAAAAAACTTTCTGGCCTGTTTTGAAGTGCTTAACTTTAATTATAAAATACTAATTGGTTTTCATTTTTCGACCAATAGAAATTCAATTCATTGAATGGCTCTTCTATACAATTTGCGAATCAGCTAACCTTGCTTTTGCTCTGCAATAATCTGATGACACATTTTACTTTATTGATTGATTTGACGTTCACTTGATAGAACTCCAATAACGGTGAAAAATTAGCAATATTATATTTTAGTTGTTAAAAATTTATAGGAAATATAATTGACCGCTTTTTTGGATAACGTGAGATAATTCTGATGTACACCGTCATCAGAATTATCTGAAATAGCTATCATCTATAAACCTTGAAATAAATAAATTTTGTAGAAACAAAAACATCGCTATTTTTCCAACGTTTTATAATTATCGTCATCATCGGCATTCCAGGGTATCACAATTCGTCCGGTCAGCAGAAGAGACAGGCTAAGTTGAAGTTTCCTTTACAATAGCGAGTCCTAGACTTTCTGCGTTGAATTAGAAGTTACTTCAAATATCCTTTCGCGTGCTTTTTTGCATCGGTTATCTCATCCTGTGATATCTACTCCAAGGTAACTGAATCCATCGACGCACTTGGTGTCTTGTCTCATACTCGTCAGACTATACTCAAGGTCCGAACAAACGTCTTTGCAAAGCAAGCTGGGATGTTTATTGCTTTTTTTAATATTTTGAATTAAGACAAACATTGATAATTTATATCCAAAATCTAAATAGAGGCTGAACTTTACAAAGCATATCATATTTTACAAACACGTTTTTGTTCTGATTGATCATAGGTAACGAATTTTTTTTAAGAACTAAGTGTAATGTAAAAGAAATCTATTGATTGAATTGGCATTTACTTGGCAGAACTCCATTATAACACGATGAAAAAATAGCAATGTATTTTAGTTCTACAAAATTTTGTAGAATTTTAATAGAATTAGAATTTTGTAGAACTAAAATACATTGCTATTTTTTCACCGTGTTAAAAAAAATCTCTCCGAGTGCTATACGATCTAGTGAAAAATCTGTTTATTTGCTAACCGTTGACATACTCGTTAGCAATATGTAGCAGCTGAAGTGTGTAAAAGTGTGTTTGAATGTTTTTAGCCATGTCTACATTCTTATGATAAAAATACAATGTAAATTTTATCTCGCTCGACTTCGATACACATCTAATCAATTAATCGGCGGAGCATTAAAGATTTAGTTGTTTAATGGTTCATGTTTAGTTGTACCGCGATACACTTGGAGAGTGTATTTTAAAACAAATAGCCCGTTAAAGATATGTTTGCGCTGCCGTTCCCACGGCACATTCCGCCCACCCGCCGCGGACGGCTCTGGCGGACTCCGGCTCGTATTATTTTTGTACGTCTACCGAATTCGAGGAACTTATTATGAATAATGATGGCCCGAATTAAGAACTAATAATACCGACAAAGATTAGTACTGCCGACCGACGACCGTACCATACACAACGATCTTCGGTGTTCGGTGATAATATCGCTAGTCGAATGGATAAATCAATGAAGTCACTTCACACTAATGCGAAATTTGACACATAATATTGTGAGTAAACAACCATTTTTTTTTATTATTTGCATTCAATAAAAACCAAACAATATTATTTTATTAAAGCTATATCAGAATAATTTTATGATATTTAAAAAAAACTTTTATAGTGGTACATCTGCATAAAACTGAACACTTCATCCATAGTGTAAAAATACATTTTAATATATGACCTTGATAAAAAATGAAGTTAGCCATTTTTTTATTTGCTGGCGTCGCTGTGTGCTTATATTAAACAATATTTTGAATGCAATACAAATTTTGTATATATATATATATATAATAAATATGTGTACTTGTATTTCTACACAGCTATATATAGATAAGCAAATGTTCGTTTAAGCATAGTTCTGACGATGGCGTGAGCCGAAATAGCTATCAACTAGAACTAATAAAAAAAATTGTAGAACTAAATTACATTGCTATTTTTCCACCGTGTTATGATGGAGTTCTACCAAGTAAATGCCAATTCAATCAATAAATACAATTTTTTTCGTCAATGTAATTCCATTCCAAAATATTTTAAATACAATATTTAAAAAAAAAACAGTGATCCAGCTAAATTTTACTTCATTAATAACGTGCGAATATCAGTATAATAAAAATTACTGAATATTATACAATAATACGTGGTTACGATTCTTCCACTGAAAACAATACTTTTTTTTTGTATTTATTTGAACGTGTTTAGTATTCCTTAAAAACTTTGATTTTCTTTTACAAGCTTCTAAATAAATTGAATGTGATGAATAGCTTTTATTAATCAAGACAATACAATTTGGAAAGATTAAGCAAAACTTGATATTCACCATTAATTATGGCAAAAAAAAAACTTTAAAAGCGACCATGCTCTTAATTGTGACTTCGGCGTCTTCTCTCAAATGCACTGATGATATTTTCTTGCGGACAACATCACTGACACAACCTCTCGATTTGTATGCCCTATACAAAAAAAAATATATCAATCCAATTTACTGGGGGCCATTCGATATACACGCAAATACAACATGGTGACTTGTCAAATTGACCAGACGAAATGATCGCTTTATATCTCGCCTCGCTCCCAAATTGGATTACACGATGAAGAATGCGACAAATCTAAGAGCATCTAAGAAACAAAAAGAAACATTTATTTCTTGAGGTGGAGCAGGTTTGATTTAAATCTTATGTAAGAAACAGTACTTAGCATATACCGATAAAGATTGTTGTTAGATTGCTTTCTTGTCATATTTAATACGTCCATTGATTATAATACTCAGAAGACGTGGTTGTATGTATGCTCACCTGTAATACTTATATTAGCGGCATAGCAGGCATTCATTTCGCAAAGAAATTGTTAAAGGAAATTCAAAAATAATTCAGACATTCGTTGGATTTAGATTGAAGAAGGAATTTTAACTTTTTTCAATTAAAAGAAAACTGAAAATAACTTGTAAAGTTTGTAGTTGCATAAAAAGGCTAATTGAAAAATAAGCCGTTAGAAAAATGTAAGCGAATCCTGGCAGTGATTTATAGAAGCCTTATTTTGTACCTAATATATTTATGACTCTACTCTTAAATATTTTATGATATCGACTGAAGGTGCTTGATGGAACTTCAATATTAAATTTGAATTGTTGCAACTTTGTACGATTCCATGTCTTATGACAGACGACCCGGGTTTCGCCCTTCGGCATCTTCAGGTATTCCATCGCACGGATGCAACAGAACTGACGTAAAATAAACAGTTAGCATCGTATATATAATATATTAAAATCATTATTTACAGGAATCTACTTACCAATAAGCAAGCCAAAAATTGCAGATGAAAAGAATATAAAAATATTGATCCAATAATAATTAGCTATAAAAACTTTCATTAACGATCTTGCTAATGAGTGGTCGTTATTGAAATGGGGTTTTCAACAAATTTAAATCAAGTAACATTAAACTATAAATGTGTCTTCTTTTATTTAAAGTATACCTAATATCAAACATCTAGTACATAAAAGTAACATAAAAGTGTTGGCAATTCAGACATTGTAATTTATAAATACCAATAGGTATTTATAAATTACAAATTACTAAGCTAAAAGAAGACACATTTAAAGTTTAATTACTTGATTTAAATTTGTTGAAAACCCCATTTCAATAAGAGACCACTCATTAGCAAGATCGTTAATGAAAGTTGTCATAGCTAATTATTATTGGATTAATATTGTTACATTCTTTTCAGCTGCAATCTTTTGCTTGCCTATTGTTAAGTAGATTCCTGTTAATAATGATTTTAATACAATTTAATACAATACGATGCTAACTGTTTGTTTTACGTCAGTTATGTTGCATCCGTGCGATGGAATGCCTGAAGATGCCGAAGGGCGAAACCCGGGTCGTTTGTGATAAGACATATGGAATCGTACAAAGTTGCAACAATTCGAATTTCTTAAATATTTGTAAATAATATCATACACATATATGAAATCATATTTATATTATCTTTACACCAAAATATCTTAATTTGTCTCTTATACAATACCTTACTATTTATACTAATAAGTGCACTCTACTATTAGTAGGAAGACAATCCAATACTGTACAACAAACATCATAACATATTTTTGAAAAAAATAAATCTTAAATGTTGAAAAATAGATCGTTATATTTCATCTTAAATGTTAAAAAAACATCATGTCAGCTTCGTTAAATTGTATTTCTTATGCCTAGTAAATTATGATAACTTTTAGAAACCTTTTTTTTTAATCACGATTATGCAAGTGCAGTGAACATTCCTAAAAGTATATCTTAATAAACAATGTAATTTCTTTACCTTGGGTTAATAGCATACGTCATGCAATATTTCTATTACGAAATCGGCCATCATTTTTCTGAAAACTATGTTTAATTCAAATTTATTAAAATTTCTTAATGAATCATAAGTTTTTCTGTTTTTAAAACAATATTGAAAACGTCATCGCATTGAAATAACACAAAATTACTGTGCACTTATAATGCAAATTATATACGATAAAATGACACATATTTTCCACATATAATTTGATTGCAAACTTATGATTCAGGTGTTTTTAATAATTTTATATATATGTATATACAAACGCAAATTACTTTTCATCGTGTTCTTTATTATCATAGTAAAATTGTTGAAAAACGTTGCTAATTTGTTTTTTTCAACAAATACGTAAATAACCACTTACCATACATACAATTCATTCGTGATAATCATTTTTATGTATTTTCTTAATCAATTTGTCATTTTTATCGCTATATGTGATAATAAATGCAATCGAAAATAAGTTTCTTTCGTCATACAAATGTGCCCGTTTTCGTTGAACCCGCACTCATATATTATTACTGTTGCGAAAGCTGTAGCGGAATTGTCTAAAAATTATAATTAAAACGAGAGAAAAAAAATGAAAACACGCACGACGCTTCTTCGCCACAGGAAATTAATAAAAAAACCAGTTGAATTATTCTGGTACTTAGTGAAACTTGGTCTTTTAAACAATCCACTTGCACTCGTAAGTATTATTCATAAGCTCACGTCGACAACGAACAAACGATAGACAAAATACCACTTCAAGAATTATTGAGCGTACGATATATTATTGAAATAATTATGTTAAGCGTACAATGTTCAATTTTAATGTATTAATTGTTAATAATTGAAAAGGTATTATGTTTTTTTTAAAGAGTACAACTCAATTTGTGGTTTATGACACTCCTGTTATGCGTGAAACCATTCCTGATCGCCTTTTTGTTTTGATTGTACAAAACATTTTTTTTTATATATAAAAAGATTCAATTCAAAAATTAAATATTAGTCGTATTAACTCCTTGCTTATATGTATATTTTATCTATTTATTGTTAACAGTCTTCACGATACGTAAGAACAAAATAAACATTCATTTAAAAATGATCAAATTTAACTACTTAAATCATTGCGTCATCGATAGTAAATCAATACCGTGAATTATACAATATATCAAAAAATTCTCAACTGATGTTATTAAGAGCAATTATCGTACATACATCATAAAATCTACCAATTTTTTTATTAAATAAACCATTATTTCCTTATTCAAATTATATGTTTTTTTACCACCCTTTATTTTAACCATATAAAATTTGCATTGGCGCTACGAAATGCTCTACGAGAAAGGCTACGAGTTTATTTTAGGTTTGAAATTTTGTGCGTTGATGTCTCTAATAAAAAATAGCACCTTTACTGCAATTCGATGTCTTCTTCGAGTGTTAATTTTTTTGTATGTATGTGACAATATTTCTCATATTTTAATGCTACTTAAATATATTCATCATTTAAAAAAAAATCATAACTAGGCATTAATTGTGTCACAGGTAAATTTCCTTTCATATCACTTGACTGCGGCTTTTATAATCATAAATATAACAACCACGAACGGTAAATTTATCATTCCCATAATTAAAATATAATATACTCTGTTCGTTAATCGTAAGATGTATTCACTTGTGTAAGGGAATGTAAAGCGTATGTATTCGTAGCAATCGTTTGTTGAGCTTAGCCGCTCACGCAATGTGTATAATTTTCGACTCGTATACTTTTAATTATTCGTAATGTGGAGAAACTATAAATTAAAAAAATATATGTTGAGACTTGATATCTGGGTAAGTATTTGAAACACGACCGCACAGCTACACAAATACGTTTTGTAATCGAACAATATTTAAATTGCACTATTAATCACAATCGCTTCTGGGTGTTAACTAAGTCTCTGTTTTTTTCAGTCCGTTTTCTTTGCATTTTCTTACCAAGTTGTCAATGATACTAATTATTTTTTTAGAACTATACAACAATTGGTATACGTGCGATGAACGTCTGTGCAGAAGTAACCAAAGACTTAAATAAAGGATAATTAACTTAATTGTACACGCTAAATAAATTACTTTTAATCAATTCTTGGTATTAAGTCGTTATTTTCAAAATTATTATATTCATTTTATTTATTGTCTAAAAACAAACACATATTTTATTTAATTAAATATGACACAGTTTACACCCTCAGAGTGATAAATGAATAAATTAAGGTGTACTAAATCTCCGTATGATTTTGAATACCAACAATTAAAAACAACACATTCTAATAAACCGCAATGAAAAATAATTCTATAATGAGGTATTATTGATCTTTATTTCAGAAACATGTTATCGGACAATGAGATAATTATTTATTAATGAGTATTTTTTTTATTTTTATCATCATTAATAAAACGGATTATCATTCAAACTTAATGACAGATAACTGAGGAAGTTATTATATTCATATGAATTCAGAATAAAGAAAAATATTGGCTCCTTTTTTAAGTATAATTAAGTGACTTAGCAATTGTATATTATTTTAAAAAAGCTTTTTATGACGTAGGTAAAGATATCGCAAATTATTTTTTCTAGACAGAGAAATGAGGCAATGGATAAAATATTGGCGTGTTTATTTTAAGAAGAATTTAATTAAATATACGTGTAATGTGAATGCAAATCGAGTTGGCACTTTCACAAATCCAAATCTCGTCCATTGTTATTCAAATTTTACGACACTTGGTCTCAGTTTTAAAGCAAATGGATAACATCTTATTTCTCATAAAAAATAACTTCTCTAAATATTTTCCGTCAAGAAATTTTAATTGCAGAATGAATGCGCTTTAATTTTGAATAGAAAAAAATATTTGACTATTTTATTGCAAGTGTTAAAAAAAACTCGATTGAAATGTTCAACTCGTGTACACCATAAACGAGATATGTTAGTAATCTTTCACTCGTTTTTAAATAATGATTCATAAAATCTAACGGTCGTTAATTGGTTTTTATTGTATCTAAATAAAATTTAAATTACTTATTTAAAAATCGTTTTAGGCTTTAATTGTATCCATCTTTACAATTTGCGTATATATTGTTCACAGAATGTGTCGAAGAGAGATACGTTACATGAGATATGATAAAAATAGACAATGCTTTTAATCATTGGTCTAGTATATTAAGGATATCAAATTTAAATCAAGATTATATAAATATTTAAATTTTATTTCTCGAAAATCATGAATATGTAATTTTTATTTCTCGAAAATTATGAGTATGTAATTTTTAACTGACGACTACCATATCATACTGGTATAACTAATATCTGTGAAAATATTACAAAAAAAAGTTTTTTTTTTGTTTTTGAGTAACTTCTGTGTAATTTTTTAGCTTACCTCAAATTGAAATTAAAGAATATGTAATTATTCAATTCCAATATTTCAATGTGGTCTATCTAACCGTCCAAATAAACTTGTTACTCACTTCATAAATGAACAAAAATGACATTACCTCATAACGATATAACAGGCTACGAAAATCTTTTTTGTTAGTACATATTTCAACTGGTTCAATGTTTCAAGCTAAGTGGGATTTTCCACGTGCTTTTATTTGATCACGTTCCTCTTTTTTAAGCGTTATTATGTGTTAGTTATATTTTAACGAATATAAATTTGCTGGGTAATTTCAAAGCGATAATTAATAATTGTACGAAGAAACCGCACGAATATAATTTGAGGCAACTTAATTTATGCAAATAAACCCATTGCGGCTTATATAAGTTATTTCAGCTTTTAATTTTTAATGTATGAACAGGATACCTTGAGTAATTGCTGCCAGGGATCAACAACCGATAAAGCATCAGTCAAAAAGATGTTTATTTAAAAATTAGTCTAATTTAAAAATAAATATGTTTTTTTTATATGCTTGCTAATGATCATAAGTTATTTGACCTATTATTGCTACATGTTTTTCAGTCGACTAATATCAGGGGCATTTTTGCAGAAAATATTATATTTTCAAAAAGAAAATTTAGCATTTTTCATTAGCATCAAAAATCTGTAGACATTACTGTTGAACGAAAAAAAATAAAAACATCACGTCTCAATATTACATTATGTATCATTTTAATTTACGATGATCTGGTTTGTATGTTTATTTTAATTAAATTGACATATTTTTTAAGCATAATAATTAAATATTGACATCATTTAAGTGGCTTAGTAAATTACGTAATAACTATACGTACTGTCTTCAAAGCACAGTCAGTCTTAATGAACACTTTTTTGTAAAGTTTCCAAATTTCAAATGTATTCAAATATTTAATTAATCTTTCATAGTATGTCAATTTTAAAACAAAAACAACGACATCATTGTGCACTTAAAATTATGGATTATGACTATTTATTTTTTACAATGTCACTCATACCAATGGTTTTTGATTACCTCACACATAAATAAGTTACAAAAATTCGAAGTAAAATTTCGAATATGCAATTAAAAACAGTTGTTTTTGCGTTTATACGGTATTATTTAAATTTATCTGCCAATTCCGTGCGGAGAATGACTTGGCTAAGATATTAAATACCGAAACAGTTTAGACACCAAGATTCATTACTTTTCAGCCCCCTGTTTTTTGTGGACCCTGAGTCCAAGTAGCAGTAGTCGATACCACTGGCATAAGAACTAACACCATTTTTAAAATATATTTTTAGATATCATTTCGAAAGCACCGTAGAATTCTAAATTTCCTTCAAACTGATCCCAATACACACAAACATAACCCCAGTTACTATCTACGCAAAAAATGCCAGCAATCGGTTATATAAAACCTTCTGTAGAACTACTTCCATTAGGAGGCCATATATTTCACTATGTGAGCGGACGCGGATTAAAAAAACATGAATATCAAGTAACAATATACTTTTAAATTTTTGGCCTGTAATATGAAATATTTCCTTGAATTCATACAACTAACATTGCCAATTAGTGTAAATTTAATTGCATTTTATTCGTCTCGACCACTAACACAATAATATATTATTTGTCTCATGGCATGCTTGCGAGACAAAGACAGCGTTCGAAAAGCATGTTTCCAATGTGTCTGACGACGCCCCTATAATGTAGTACACATCGAATAATTTCATTACACGCTAAAGATGCCTCGCAGGCCTCTCCGACTAAACGTTTTGATTTACGGCTTATTGATTTGATAAAGGGAAATAATGTGAGAGACATGCGCGGCGCCAGTGGTGAATTGAGAAGATATTATTTTTAATCTTATAATATAAAAAATAATCAAAGACAATTAAACACAATAATGACCCATCTTTAAAAAAGCCATATTTTTAATTTTGATTATACTAAAATTAAGCCATATTTTTAATTAATACTTTTGGCATATAATTTTATATATTATTATCCGACTATTCTACACTCCCTTTTTTATTCAATGTCTATTATGACACGTTGAATTTTGACTCACAATCAGTTTTCCACCACCAAGGAAAATATAGCTCGATCCTTGTTCTTGAATTCTTTTTTAATACTTAATTCAATTATTTTATACTATTATCAATTTATTTTTTAATATCTGCAATATTTTTTTATTAGGCAACGTTTTTTAATTCGATATAAATAATAAGTATTTGAAATATTTATATTATATATATTAAGCGGAAAAATCCAAGATTTTTTAAAATAATAATAAAAAGAATGAATGTTAAAAATTAAATGATATTTGAAATTAAAGAAAAACTCTTGTTTAAGGTCTTGAACGATTAACATTATCCGTGGGTCCTGCAAGTTCGTGTTTTACGTCTTCATAGAGGGGGACAAAAGAGGGAGTACTCCACTAGTCGAAAGTGTAGAAACACATGTGAAGGGCGCGGGCTAACGACACGCTGTCCATGCGAGCCTAAGATATACAGTCGCGTGCTTCCGATGCAACGCAACCTTAACTTTTCGGTCTCATAAAAAATGCATAATACGAGACTTGTAATAATTGGTTCATTTAATTGATTTTTTAATCAAAATCATTACTGATTTGGCCGCCAACGCACAACGGCAGCCTCTAATATTAGTAATCTCCAGTTATACCAGTAAAAGCGTGCGAAATAAATCAACTTATATTTATTTTTTATACTATGAATGTATCCGAATATTTAATCTCTCTTTATAATGGAATCATTTTGGACATTAAATTAAATTTTATTTATTATTGCCAACTTAAAAATAAAAAGCGACTTAACTTTAATCGGGAAGATTGAGTTTATCAGGAACTGGGATACAATAATAGATTATCATATAGTGCGTTAGTATTATTAAAAAAATTGATAATTATAGCCTGTATTTGTTTTTCTTTCCTCGGGGTAACGTCACCCAATTTCTAAAAACACACTTAGTCATTAAACTAATAGAAATTTGATAAGAAAAACGATACCGGAGGAAAATATGAAATCTTACAGGGAGCGCGTATTGGTCAAAAATATGATTTAATTATTGAGCTGAAACGGTTAAAAATGGAATAAACTATACTGGAGAAATATAGTTCGCATTTCCAATTGCACTGTTACACGGAAAAGTTACATTTTAATAATAAATCTCTTGTTCTGGTGTACTTATTACGCATGTATGCTGAAAGTTGTATTCAAGCATGTACTTTTTGTCGGTCACGTAATGTTATGTACGAATGTTTAATGGAAATCAATCCAATAGGTACCCTTCAACGAACGAGTATTGGGCACGGCGATCTCTCGCGCCAATTAGTACCAAAGTGACTGATCGTAAAACACTGACTCTGAGGCGCCCTGTACTACAGGTTAAAATGCACGTATAAGACAGCATGGAAAGGGTTTAGCCACGCTATAATATTTTTGACAAAAATATCTGAGTGGAAATTTGATGGAATACTGAATATATGTGAAAAGATTTTTCCAAAGACTTTTAAACCATATCGCGTTTATACAATCAAGATTTTCTCATATTTCAAAAATAAGTCTTTCCTTCATTCAAACATCAACATCAACTATAAAGGTAGTAAGATCATGTCGTAACTAATTTTGAATTTAAAATAACATTGAAATGATATTAAAAATCTGGTATGGTAGATAGGGAAAATTTTATAATAAAATATTTCGCTTTTACGTGTTTTAATATTTTTCTTGTTAATCTTATAATGTTTTTTTTTTGCATCTTAACTTTTATTGAAAGTAGTCAACGCTTTTAGGTTAAGATGTTTACTGGTTTGTATGTCTCATAAATTTATATATCAAGCGATCTATGGGCATGTAATGAAAAACATGTTTCAAATCCAAAAAAATTATAGAACTAAAATACATTGCTTTTTTTCACCGTGTTATAATAGAGTTCTACCAAGTAAATGGCAATTCAATCAAAAAAAAATTCAAATCCCTTCCAGCCCATTTAAAAACAGCGTAAAATGATTATGAAAAGCTAACTATTAATTTTTAATCCCATTGTACTAGCCGTAAACTATCTTTAAGACAAAGATCGGGTAACTAAATACCAGCTAGTTCTCATGATAATAGTAATGTGACAGACATTGGAAGTTTAGATGCCTTATTTTAACAGCAGGCATGATTGAAAAACGAAGAAACTACTGGAAAAAAACGTTGATCATTCACAAGGTACGCTTTTTGTGCAGTAAATAAATACGAATGCGGTATCCTTCGCTTCATCGACATAATAATCAATTACGGGTAAATGTTGCTGTCGAAAGCATCACGCTAATATATGGTTATAGGATATGTTTCAATAAAGCCAATGGAATATTATTAAAATGAATTACAAACACTAGTCAAGCGCTCTGACCGACCTACGAATCGATAAACTTACAAGAGTCGACTAGATTCAATCAGACAAAAAAAAAGAAGCGCTACTAACAATATTGCGATGAAAATTTTTGTTCTTTAGAAGTGAAATTTTTAACTATACAGTATTCTAATCTTTAATAAAGCAATCAGATGAATCATTTTATAAGATATTTTTATACAGTGATGACAATTTAATACCTTAACTTACTTTGATTTCCAGTTTTCCCGAGTAAACATTTTTATCTTAGAAAGCTTTTTCATTACTTTTAAGATGTTACCTGTTACTTCTTGGTGGAAAGGCATGATATTTCAAATAATAAAAACAAATTTTTAGTACTTGTTTCCGCAAAATATGTTTTGACCAGAACTGATTTCGCTCATCGCGAGTATTATCAGGTTAGGTATAAAAAACCAAGAATACTTGCTGCCTTTAACGCAAATATTTTGTATATATAGACTTTTTTGTAAATTGCATTCTATCAATTGATAATGCTAACGATAAGCGAAACCGGTCCAAAAACATATTGTGGAAATAAGTACTGAAATATGTTTTTTTCGTTACATCGGGACTGATTTTTGAAAGTTTTTGAGCGGGAGGGAAAAATTTATTATATTATATAAGCAACGAATTACGAATTTAATATTTTTATTTTGATGTATGTTGACTAGCTAAAATTATCTGAACATCAATACAAACAAAAAATTATGTCACATTATGTTGCGTATTGTTTGCACGTGTGGTATCGATTCAATATAAAAAATTATCCTCAATATATTTTAATATCTCTAATTTTGTCCGAGCAAGGTTGCTATACATTTCATAAATAATTGACACCAATGTTACAAAATTTTCTAACAAATCTATTTTAGAATAATACATTTTTTTTATTTAATTGAATATTTTTATTGCTAATTACCTGGCAACATTCACAAATATATTCTCTCGCAACCGCCCTGTACGCGTATGCATCACCTACATAAATTCATAGGTGCAATTTTATTCTAACATCGCTGAATCGTTCGCTAAGCGAATAGTTAGGCAACCAGCAATTACTATGCACATATTAGCATATACTCATAACTCGATGGCATGCAAAAAATGTATCATTCATTACAGTGTAGCGTGCCTAGCCATGTCTCAGTTATGGATCCAACTTTCACTAACTACGCATTGCGGACACAGTCACACATCCATTATAGATTCAGTCGCATTGCAATTACGTGATAGCGATGATTGAAAATTGACAATCCAATATAATCCCATTACAATAATCGATAATAAATAGTGAAAAATGTTCTCCACTAGCTAGTGTATATTTATGTTTGTACAAAATTCTTTACCATCAGAACGATGTATATAATTAAATTTATTTTAGTCTTTTTTTTAAAACGCAGTTTTTGGTACAATTTCCACAATTTAATACTTTTAAATCAGAACTGGTTTTGCTCGTCACTGGATATAGTGTTTTTATTAGTTAAATACAATGCCGTCCAACCAAGAAGTCACAATTAACACCTTAAACATATATATCTTAAATATATATATATATATCTTATTTCGTTTTATTTTTTTAAGCATACCACAGTATATAATAGTAAAGCTATGATATAATACATAAGTAAGTAAGTAAACTTAAAAATGTTTTGTTCATTTTGAGTTGAGTTTTAAGGTGTACAAAAACACTGAAAATTGTTGTTACAAAATTTATACAGTTCATATGGTATACCAAAAGAGGCGTTTAGACTTTCGTTATTACAATTAAAATCAGAATTAAGAAAGCTTAAATCAATATGTCTTAAATAAAAAAAGTTAATTGCTTTTTTCGTGCAAAATAAACGGTATTAGTTGTAATTTGCGTAATTTATAAACATTACCTTTTTATTTGAAATCAGCCTGGTTGATGTATGAAATAAATAACCAACGTATCATATAAATTTGACAACTTTTCATTTCAATTTAGATAGGTGATGAAGAGTTAATACATCATTTAAGATTGTGCATGGCACGACAGTGCGTTTTGTCCTAAATGTGAACTATCTCAGCTCAGTTTTTGTACACAATTTATTTACAAAAAAGCTCTCGATAGGCAGTGTTATTTTATACTATTTGTGGTTGCACAGGTTTATAATTTCAGTGAGAAAAGAATTATCACTTGCTTTTCAGCTGTGATGATTACCAAGATTTTTAAGCATTTGAATATGAATTGTCGATATAAATATTCATAAAAAAATCATATATTGCAACAAAAAAATAAAACGCGTAACTATAATAGTTCATCGTTGTGAGTGATCAAGTATTTATATTGGATATTTATTACACATACCGAACATTTATTGCAAAAAATACACGCGCTTTAAAGCATCATCCATGTTGTATCTTTTTATATCAGAATTGATACAGTAACTATTCTTATTGCCTTCATCTCATTTGAGCGTAAATTTATAATATTAATATTATCAACATTTTCAAGTCTTTGACAACAATTAACAATGAGATAAACTTGTCATAAAAAATATTTTTAATTAGTACACTTAATTTGTTAAAAGTTGTTCCACCAAAGTATTTTAAATACATTTATGTGTCTATAATATATTACAGACTGAATTAAACAAAATATTATTAGATGAAATTATGTCGAGAAAAAAAACAAGCAAATATAATATATTAAGAAAGGCATGCTGTCATTTAAATTGTTTCGTTGCGCAATACTTATAAAAATGAATCCTTAATCAAAGTGAAAAATGTTAGCGACATCATGAATGTTTCTAAACATGAGAAAGGGTACGATTAAAACTAAAACACGGATACAACGACGATATTTTATAATTTATTGATGTTCTTTGTAACAGGTTTACACTGAATAAATCACACATTACATAAACAAATGCTCATAATATAACGCTCCTTTTGATCTTAAATGTATTCTAATATGCAAATCGTATCTTTGAATATAAAAAAAAACAAGTGACCGATAATTCATATTTAAAATACATCATTAACATTCTAGAGTATGTATCTTGTTTCTTCGAAAGTATTCATAGTATCATATGACCGTGCACCCGTTTTAAACTCGACCCCGGCACCATGGGGCACCTTTCGTGAATCAATTTGAATACCTATGAAATTAATTGAATTTATATTTATTTTGCCCCGCGTTCTTTGAAGACCCGTGACGGTGCCCCAGGGCGGCTGGGGCTCAGCGCCTCTCGCCACCGTAGGGGGGCCGGGCCCGAGATCATTATGCCCTATCGTCGGGCTGATATATCAGATGATCGGGCAACTGTTAAATGTCTACTGCTTTATGCGACCACTGTTCGCCACGGCATATCTCTTCGTCGGGTCATTTACAAGTGTCGTGACATCTTGTAATGAGCGTGACTGAGCGCTGGCTATAATAGTACGAATCGAATGAATATTAGTTCTGCAATTATAATTCAACTTGTCAACATCTTGTTTGGGGGGGTCTAAGTCGTCAGCTGCTTAAGTAATTACTTGAAAAATAAAGAATCATTCAATCGTTTAAGCGAATTAAATATAACACGGTGAAAAATAGCAATGTATTTTAGTTCTACAAATTTCTTTATAAAATATAGTTGATAGCTATTTCGGCTCACACCGTCAGAACTATTAACGATGGCGTGAGCCGAAATAGCTTTCAACTATATCTTATGAAAAATTTGTAAAACCAAAATACATTGCTATTTTTTCACCGTGTTATAATGGAGTTCTATCAAGTAAATGCCAATTCAATCAACGAATTAAACATATTTTTCCAACTAAATTCGTAAGATTAACAAATTTTAAATATGAGCAATAATAAAAATTTATCGAAAGCGTACGTTTTCAAGTAAATTTTTTGTACTATTTAATTCAAATACAAAATTAATACATGTTACATTAATACCTGAAATATTGATTTTTATATTATATGTGTATATACATTTTAACATATTAAAAAAAATTACTCCTGTACAAATAGCTCCTGTATATTTGTACAATTATCCAATGCTTCTAAAACAGACAAATTTATTTATTATTTATGTTGGGAAGCCTATCAATTTTATTGTTATAAAGAATTTAAAAGCTTCTACTGTACAATCAAAATAAGTACGCAAATATATATGTTTTTAAAGACTTTAATATATGTAAGTGATACAATGACAGAACTATAGGTGTATAAATCAATTTATTTTTTACAAACTCAGTAATTCGCTACACTTTGTTGTTTAAGAATAAAAATGCGTATATATATATTTATCTGTTGCTAGAGGCATCATTTAGACAGATTTTACAACAATATATTTGAGCAGTGTTGGCAGTTAAAAACCAATAAGACAATAAATGCACGATACTTAGTCTGTGTTGCGATAGTTAATTATGGTACACTACACAATCGCATGTGTTCATTTAATATCGTTAACACCTTTTGACTTACAGCACTAAACTTCTCCCATCCAATAATACAACAGACATATTGTTAACACTGAGACCCATTGGTTAACCCTATAAAATAACCTGCCTCACTTATTCGAGTTTTCAAATTCAAAAAATCTTATTTTATGTTGCAGATTATCACTGTTAATTACTGATGCCAAATGGTAACGGAAAGAGTGTAAACGGTAACGAGACGAGACAATAAATCGTCTTCAGCGATTATATTTGTAATATCGATGTAGAAAATATCCATTGTTAGTTTAAATGAATACAAAATTTTAAAATAATGAAAAATGCAATCTTTTTATCCAATTTAATAAATAATGAAAATGGAATTTGACAAGATTTAATTTGTGAACTGTCACTTTTTGGTATTATTTGGCATTATATTTTAAATAATCAAAGCAAATTTTTATTAATATTTTAACACAAAATTTATGCTCACGACCGTTTTCGCTCATCGCAAGAATTATCAACTAATACAATACAAAATACAAACATTTTTTTCATTTATAAAATAATAAATACTGAGTTAACAATTAACAGGTGTACAAAACCAAGGACTAAGACTGAAAAATAATTCACAGGCTAGCATACAATAAATGTCTAAATGAAGTATAATAGTTTACAAATATAACTTCAATTACCTCTTAGTAATATATTTTAATCAAAATGAAGTCAAATCTCTCTGATTTAACGCCAGCCTGAATATTATAGAAATCAGCAAAACGTTCTGTAATAACTGAAACATTATTCGCAAAACAATCGGATTATCAAAAAACAAAATGTTTCATAATAGTGCCATATTTTAATAAACTCCTAGTTTTTCTTCATGTAGTGTACTGCTTCTAGTTAGACACGTGATCCAGCGCTGCTTTCAAAATACTCAACAAAAGTCTTACATCACGCAGTTTGAGTGTGGGCAGGTTCGAATCCCTTCTAAGCTTGTTTTTTTCCCCGCGTTCAACTCACTGATACATTCTACCCCGTCAGCTTACTCGCGATATAACGCTATAGTTTATATCAAATAATTGAAGTGATAGCTACAATTTAAAAAAATATTTATATGCAAGTATTTTCATAATATCATGCTCATACGTTGAAAAAAACTTTTTATAAGTATAATATTACTTGAGACAATGAAACCAATAATATAGTAAATAATTTTCTAAGTATATTCAGTTTATCGCACATCGTAACATGTTATTTCTACAGTAACAAAGATTCGTAACAACATCCATAGACAATTACTTTTCTTAATCTTCTTTTAACACATATATACATATAATTCATTCTAAAAGTTTCAAGTATCATTCCATGGAGAAAAAGCATTCTATTTTATTTAAATTGTAAAAACACAAAGCTTATACCAATTTCCATAATTTGATATTTTAATATCAGTTTCACTAACCGCTAAAACTATCTTGAATCAGTTTATAGTACTCGCGATGAGCGACACCGGTCTTGACCTTAAAAATGTAAAGTTGTGTAATAATAATATTGTAGTATAAATTATTTTTTGAACAACCAGCATTTTTATTTAATGTACTACATTGAAAAATTAAACGTCCTGGATTATGAAAATAATATAACTTTTAGTTATTAAAATAAAATTATCGATCATGTTCCGCGTGCTTACCTTTAAAAAGCTTAGTAGTGAGCAAAATAATACAAACATTAATTACGCCGATGTGTATCATTTATTATAGGTGAGCTATTGACTGCGCTTACAGGTTGCAACACATATAAACCATCTCGGAAACTGCTTAATCCTTAATATATAATATTTATAAATTACCGTTTTAACATAAATTATAATTTATTCAACGAAAAATAATGTATCTGTATTCAAACATATTCAAATTATTGTCAAACATAACCGATAAGCTTATCCAAATAATTATTCCCAACATTAGACAATAATCAAATCGAAGCTTTTTTAGCAGTTCAAATTTGGAATTATTTTACCGCAATCATTTATGGATTTATTCTTCAAAGAAAAAGAGTGTCAAGCTATTTCCTAATTTTCTAATGAATCCTCGTGATCAGGTTTATTTTCTTTCGCTATATTGTACTTTATATTCCTAAGTCATAATTCGTGTCATTGCGAGGTATACTTGAAATAATTTGTCTTATGCAAATTGTAATAACATCTTCCCATGTTAGAATGGCTAACACGAAACAATATAATGCGTGTTTCTGTAGCGCGGAATTAAATCTTAAACTTATTAATCAGGTATTCATCAGCGTACCAAAGATGAGCGGTAACAAATACAAAAAAAACACCACAATTAACAGTATTACTCGGATATCAAATTCATGATAAATAACTCATTTAAACTAGTGATACTTTTGCAAACTGACAATAATGAAGGAAACAAAATTACGAAATTACTTTTAATTCATCAAATATTGAAACATTTTGAATGCTGCTAGTAGTTACATTTTTCCTCTTTAATACCTAAATCTGCCATAAATTCAAAACATATGACCATCACAGTCATCGTTGCTTACATATTACTTTCTTCAAACAAAATGTATGTTACATTAAAACGTATTGGTTTATCGGTATCCAAAAAGATTTCAATAGTTTTAGATAAACATTCAATGCGAATGAAAGGTATTATTTCATGTCCATTTATTTTAATAAAAAGCAGTTAATTTTATATTCCGAACTATTTATTCAATTATCACTAAATCAACAAACAAACATTTTATCATAGAAAGCTTTCCACTTCTAAGAGTTTCGTTACATATTCTTAATACATATGTATCTATCGGTAGTTATAATAAGTGTGGGAAAAGCATCAAAGTAACAAACTAAACCGCGCCGATAACTTGTAAGGCTTTGTTATCTTCAAGAATATTGTTGGATATTCATGATAAAATTACGTTACATTAAATCGAACGCAACATTGTATGTATAAAGGCTGAACTCTACTGTATTTGACATTCATAATTACGTAAATAATACAAGCTAACTACCATTTTATAATGCCTTACATTCTCCATTTCGCTCTACCATTTTTTAGATTTCTCACAGACCTGAATGATTATGCTTTACTGTACTAAATTTCTGGATTATCATAAAATTGTCCAGATTAAATTTTTAAAACACTAATACAATGAAACCTCGATTTTAAGTTTTCCAAGGGACCCTGAAAAAATAACGGTAAATGCGGGAAACGGTGAATGCGGGAAAGCTTCAAATAATAATACACAAGTAAAATCGTAAAAAATATTTATTTATTAGTTACTTGTACATACTGTATATAAAATTTATTTTTTAAAAAAGTCTTTTATGTTAGTTTGCTTCTTTGTTATTTGGCACTGTAATCGGAACAAAGACTATTTACTAAATTTGTGACTAAAAGTTTGTATGTACAGGAAACATTATTGCTATGAATTTTAAGCAACTGCAAATGTATTGCATCATAAGCAATAATACGCGTGTGGTGAATTTCAATCCAAAAAATAGCACATGCGTCCAATGCGTTACGTCTAACATGTACAGCGGATTCCAACGTGTCTAGACATAACACCTGCACTCGGCTGTGTCAAACTTGCTTTCCGAGATACGGAGAAATATGCAATACAAACGGTAAATCTGGATAATATTTGTGACGGGACCAAAATATTTAGACGGTATATCGAGGAAATCGGGGAATCGGGGAATCGGGAAACGGTCAATGCATATTTGCATTTATATCGACTTACATTAAGTCAATTTGCAATAATAGTTAATATTCAATAATTATGTTACGTATCACTTTTCTTATCACCATAATGGTGTCATAAAAACAAAATACGTATACTTTATAAGGAAGCCAAATATATTTAATGCGTAATTCAATATATATTTGATAATTTATATAATCGTTCGGTTAATAATCGTGGTCTCATTAAAGATCTTCATCATCATGTATGGAGAAGCCACAGCGTGTACAAAATGTTAAAATGCCAGATGACTTTCACAAAGAAAACCATCCTTAAAATGCCATGTACAATGCCGGCTACATACAAATCTCTTAGTATCACACAACATCTCCGACTGAGGGCATATCAGCATACATTACGTGCAGGGTTCGCAAACAAAGCATGGCTATGTTGGCAAATAAACTAGACTCAATATAGTCTCGTACTTTCACAACCAATCACTAGAAGCTTTGAAAGAATCAATTATCAATGAACGCATATTTTTTAGAAAACTTCAAACAAACAATATACTGATTGCAAAGACGTGGTGAACAAACTTACGATGTATATTAAAAAGGTGGTTTATTAATTAATCAATTAATCAATCAGTTTATTGGTGAATTTTTATCATAGCATAAAATTTTTATTGTTGAAACTATGTCCATATCTACATCGATATCGTTAATGTATAAAAAAAGGTCTTGAAGACTCTTGAAATAGCCTATTATTTAAATTTGATTATAAATCAATTGGCTGACAATCGATATTTTTTATCACTTATTTTTAAAAGCAAACTGTTAAAACTATATGATATTACGATCGTAGCAAAGCAGACAAATAAACTGAAAATTAAAAAATAACTAAAGTAGACAGATAATACTTCCTAAGCTTAAGTAAACCAAAATATTCCATTATCATAAATTATAATTTCATGTTGAAATAAAATAATCACACGGTGACAAACTTTTTTTGTGGCATCCCTACCTAACGTGTTGAGAGAACGAGGTTGGATTTAATATTATCATGTGACGTGGATGCGCTTGCACATGCGATATGATGGATTCACCAGCTCTAAACTTTCAGCTTTCTGCTACGCTTCGAGCTTGAAACAAAGGCGGCGCTTTTGACAGCACACAGAGATTAAGGGTTGACCGAACATCAATGCCACAATTAAAAAACAGACTTACGAATATATTACCAATTAGAATTATTATCAGTAAGAAATTTCATGGATAATAAACAATATTCTAACATAAAATTATTTAATGTGGTGTAACGTATTTTATTCAAGATGTGTAACCACGGTCCGCTTGCAATGTGAAACATATTGCCACATATCGGAATATTTCATGTTGCTTTAAAGAAATATTATTGAGGAATAATAATATGGAAATTAAAATGAGGTTAAAAAATAACTAATTGCTCTTTCAACGCCCATTCATTCAAACCTTTGACTCCCTAACTGAAAAGGATGATAATTCAAAATCATTGATCACTCAGCTACAATTCCATTAATATTTACACATTAATAAATTAATTCGCTTAATGAATATAATTTAAGCTTTTGTCATATTATTATGTTATGAAGAACTTTAAAGTATTTATCGTATTCATATTTCTAGTATAATTTTCTCCTTTTTTGCAAATTGTTAATTAACTTATAATAGTTTAGTATCGACAATATAACATTTATGTTCAAAAAATATTTTCAATGGAGAAATTTCATTATATTATAGTACTTGTACTAAATTTTACGTTTCGATAAATTTGTAAAGAATATTGCTATTTTCTTAGAAATGTAATTTATTAAACGAAATATTTCTTTATGGGACATCGTACTTTTCTCTTGCTTTGGTTTCCAATTCAGATGCAACAAATTGCAAATTTCCAAAAAATGTGTGATATTGAAGTTCGAATCAATTTACAGTATACGTTTCCAGGTGAATGATTCCATTAATAACAGTTCAAAGATTGTGAAATACCGGATGGAGTTTGTTGAATCGATATGTTTTTGCTCATTTTAATATAATCGCGTTACAAAAGCATGCAAAATGTCAGAAAACAAATAACAATAAACATTCATACTGTTGCATTCAAAGAAATGTGCCGTTATTTGTTACAATATTTTATAAATTTAAAGGAGTTTAAATATAAATCGTATTCTCAGTCAAAAATTTACGAAAAATCAAATTATTTTATACGACATAACTTATTTTTGCCTTACTGAATCGTCTATCTACAGCAAAGTAGTAAAATATATGATGTACTCGAGTTATATATTGCGTTTAATTTGATCTACATATAAAAATTAAAAGATTATACTACTTTCGTTAATATAAAACTAATAGAAATAAAGTGTGTATAATATTAAAGAATCGTAAATGTTTATAAGTAAATTTTAAATTTGATTTTTGATGAAAATACTTGATTGTATATTCATATAATTTCGTAATTTTATGGAATATATGCGTTTTAGAAAATATACATCAAGAAATACAGCACACATTATCGTAGCACAAAATATCTATCCGTTTTTAAGCGCAGTTAAAATTATTAAAAGCAAAAGAAGACTTTTTGTTTCAAACAAAAATGGATTGTTTTCATGATCGAATTTAGAATTTCGATGTTCTTTTGATAATAAAAATAACGATACGGAAATTAAATATGAAATGATCGACTCGAAAATCCATTCGAATGTTTTATGAAGTTCTAATTCTTCAATTCAACAGGGACATAAAGCGTTTGTCTGTATATAAGAACAAATGCTCAATGGCTACGAACAGACCTCACGAACTTATTAATCATTCATTCGGTGAATTATTTTTTTAATTTCACGATCTTCTTCTCGCTGTGTTTGTATTCAATTTATTCTATTATTGGATTGTTTGTATACGACATGAACGAACAAATGAATGTGGATACTTACTCGCTGGTATCTACAATTTCGAATTTATTGCCTCGACTTAACGGGTTTATAAAACCACTCTGTATTAGATATCATGAGAATTGTATTGAAATGTATACAAGAGAATTGTTCAGTCATATAAGTTTACATGAACGTTATGCTTTAAACAAAACTGAATTAATTTAGTATACCTGTAGAACATCCAAATAAATTCGTCAATTCTGTCGATAAAACACATTATTTTTTCCTCACAAAATCAGTAGTTTTGTAAACTACAAGTGAATTTCTGAAAATGATTAATGCAATCCAAAAAATCTGAATTACTAACACTAACCATAAATATCTATTTTATTTCATTAATATAAAATTTAAATATGTACATTCTTTACGTTTAAAAATACAGTTGCTTTTTTAATATTATTAAATTATGTTCTTTGAAGAAGTATCTACATAATTCACAAAAAGTGGTTAACAACATAATAATTAAAGAGACATTTTAATTTAACGAGGCTTAGTCATCATATACGATGTCCCGACTTAATATCAAAAAACAATGAAACATTTCTTATTTGAATAGAGCCACTAAATTATTTTGTCGACAAAACCACCTATATATGAAATTTCATGTTTCAATGTATAAAAAATATGTTTACCAGAGAACCAATTAGCTAAAATAAGTACCAAATAAATTGTTCTTATTAGTTTTAATGAAAGCCGTTGAAAAAGTTTACGATCATTTTACGTATTTTTCTACAAAGCAAGCGGCGAAATTAAGTTTCAACAAACTTCCTGAAAAAGCTCATATTAAATATTTTTATTGCCTTTTTACTATCCAATAATACGTTTTATCAAAAGGAACATAGCATATCTCCACTTAGGATAATAAATTATGCACTATAATTTACCAAAACATATTCATTCATATTGTAATTATCTCATTTCACATACTCAGTTCGGCCCATTTTTTATTACAAAATTTCGTTTTTAATTATTCAACATAACTTTTTTGCCTTTGTTTATGTTCTCCTAGCGTCACTATAATTTAGTGAAAATTTATGATTGTTTATATTGTGTTACCTTTTTTACGGAATTTAAAATTTACGTGTTTGATATTAATCTGGAAATAGTTAACAGTTCTGAAGTAAATTCTTACCCTTTCTTAGTAATAAAGACAGATAATAAAAACAATTGTCAAATCTTCACTTATTTTAATTGTATCTTCTGCAGTTTATTAAAGAAAAATTTTATAGAACCTAGATGCAAACGAGAATATTTGACCGTCATAAGACAATGTGCAGTACTACACATAAAGACAAATATTTCTACAAATGACACATGTTATATGGTTCTATCAACATGTTCTATTCATAATAATATTCAAATCAATTTGCAAAAAAAATCAATCAGAATTTTTTTTATCAATTATATTTCATCACCATGAATATATTTCTTCTTTTACTGCCTTTTTTATGAAAAAAAATCTTATTCCATCATTTTTATAAAATAGCATTATATATCATCGGCTGCCAATCATAAATACCTTCCAATAACTCCAGTGAGATATTCTATAAACTTTTTCAAAAAAATCTACTAAACTTCACAGTAATTGATACGTGTTACTTAGCTAGTATTTATATCATAATATCAGTAATAAAAAGTGCTCTTTATTTTACGTACGATTACCCTATTTTTATAAAGGAATTTTTGGATAGTCAACTGTACTTAAAATTGTGAATTTAGTGATCAGTGATCTCTGAAAGGTTTGCAACTGCTTCAAGAGACAACATTCGTTTACTCTACTATTAATGTCCGACTGGATGGTTTGGTTTCATGAATTATTCTAAATTAGTGTCAATGTTCTAAGAACGCTTAATATAACAGTTTTTTAAAATATTTATACTTATCGAAATAATCATTCGTTTGAAGCTTTTATTAAAACACTTTTTTAAAACACACCATCTGTTGACACTTTTACTATTTTTTTTTAAATTTATTTGAGATTATCGGATATTACGGTGTGGATCGATCGAAGCTCCGAAGTGGAAGGGTTTTCGTGAATACATTCACTCAAACGCCGTGATTTAATTGTGATACGTATTATATATTGTGAAAACTCAAAGAAATGATGATGATAAAATATCGTTTTCTGTGCAGTAGGTAATTTTCATTGTTTTGTACAGAAAGTTTCCGAATAATTTATTTTAAATCTTGGCTATTTCTTAGCAATGCATAAATATCATTACAGACCATTCCATACTTCTGTAAACATGAGCTCTTACGAACACGCTGAGTGAAAATCACTGATATTATTTATACAAACGGGCTAATGGCATTTTAATTTCCCGGCATCGCAATTATAAATTATAGCGAGTCGGCATATGGAATCAATAAAGATATTTGACCATAAAAAGTCAAAACTTCTTCACTCGCAATGTAGATACAATATTATAAATACATAAGTAATAATTCAATGATTTTTTTATCAGTTACATGAACACTGACGTAATGAGATCAAATTTGCCCTCCACCGAAGAGCATCCAATAACCACAATATATAGTTATTTATAGCTC
Source organism: Himalopsyche japonica (assembly GCA_028555115.1). Lineage (NCBI taxonomy): Eukaryota > Metazoa > Arthropoda > Insecta > Trichoptera > Rhyacophilidae > Himalopsyche > Himalopsyche japonica. The sequence goes on from JAHFWJ010000484.1 coordinate 3,110,271, forward strand.
ATTCAAACTAATTCACTAGAATACAACTTTTTCTATTTTAATTATATTGTGATATGCAAAAAAAATCGTAAGTTTTCTAACATATCATAAATACGAAAATAATATGTTTTAAATTAGCCTTTCTGCTGTCAGAAACATTTCAATTTTTGAAATAAAATATTATATTCTAGTTGGTATTTCAGCCATAGCAACTTAAGAGGATATTCACAGATGGTACGGCAGATACATGACACCATACTTTAAAAACCATGTCTTAAGAACAAAATTTCATTTGAATTAACAATTTGACTTACAAATATTATGTTAGACCTTATGGAATTGTAACTACATTTACGTTGATGTTGCTGGCGCACATCATAACATCGTACGACATTTAGTAGCGTATCAGATAATACGATATTGTAACTCTCGTTACAATCAACTATCAGCGTATCGCACTCTAGTATATAATTTATTGTAGTTAAATTTCTCTGACGCAATATATTGCTACCCGAACTTCACCGGTCCTGTATAAGGCGGATTTTGAAAACTGTTCAGCGTGTATTGTTATTGTTGGTAAGGTAATTTTTAATTTTAATCAGATAGGTAATTAAAAGTGGTTCGACTTTCGTGATTTGTATTCCGATGCAAAGCAGCATTTAAAATTACGGAGAAATAGTGACTTCGTGCTCAAATAAAATTATATCTCTTATATGCCTCCAGATCAAAGCGGGCATAATATTATGTGCGTTATTAATTATTTTTTAAACCTTAATCATACTTACTCGGTTATTATTTAATTCAGTGATATTACACATTTTAAATTTAGTTATTACTACAGAGAACGCACATTCGTTTACATATTTTATTCAGTTTACTACTGATGGGCAATAGTCAAAAGCATCATCTACATAATAAATTGTTAATTTAACTATCGTATACTGGTTGATGCACTCCAGGAACGTCAAACCCAATTTTCATTTCACACGTATATTCAACGTACAAAATTGAAGGAAAAAGTATCGCATTTAAATATATCACTACCACTATTAGTGATGTAAATAGATATACAGTGTCTAAACACTTAGAGATCTTATTACAATTTACTATCAATAGTGTTTACATACTGTAATATAGATAATTTTGGATACAATTATAATTAATTCAGTGGAACGGCGTAATCTTTTATTGAAAATATTAAACGGATTACCATTATAATAGTGTGGTGTAAAATTATTCCAAATAGTATTGCTTCCTTTATTTAAAACTAAATTTCAAGTTCCACTTACTGCGCTTAACATATTTCCTGAGTCACCAATGATGTTGATTATAGACCCTCGTCAAGGTAAAGGTTCATAATTATTATTTTCGACTCGCGGTTTTGGATGCCATATCCGGCGCCTCGGGGATGAACTTTATTACAGCTACTGCTCCACGCCTATCTTTTTCAACCGTTACCTGCGAAAAATATTTTTTTTAAATTTCGCTCACAAAAATAAACTAACTTACAATTATTCACACAATTCAATCGTTTTAGTTGTTCCAATGATACTTTTTTTATTTCAAATTCTGATTCGAGTGCAAAATTGAACGATCTTATATTATAGGTCAGGATGCAAATTATTAACGGCATCAAAAATTTGAGGAATTCAAACTCTCTCAAAATATATACTAAATCAAGACTTTTAATTTATAGAGTTTGATGATGACAATTAACAATTAACGCGATAATTAATAAAAGAAATATTGCCAGATGTCTGCATAGTTATGAGCCATGATTGAAATGAGTCTCGGAGTGATTTTAATAAATTATTATATTTATTACGTTATATTTTATCAGAATGACTTTTCAAAAATTTAACCATCAAGTGTGTCGGGCGTGTGTTCGTCAATATGAATCTTGTGCAAAAAATACAGGTCATTATGAAGATAAGCAAATTTTTTAATAAAAGTAAATTATTTAAACAGATTTTAATTTAATTCGTAGAATGTTCAAATTTAGATTAAAGTAATGTTTAGTATTTGAACCAGTCTAGGAATAAAATTATACTTAAGATATCATTCTGATTTTGTTATTAGTCTGCATAAACACAACTTATAAAATAAGTGCATAATAAATGCACCCTTTAATTATTACTTATTATTTTATTACAAGTACTTAATTAAAAGACATTAAAAATATTGTCAGTTCTGTGGCATCCATGTGATAAAATTCGTTGAAAGGCGAAACCCGGGTTATTAATGACACAAAAAGTGGAAGCATCTAGAGTTCAAATAGTTGTATTTGTTTATTTTTTATTATTTATAATTTATTACAAAATTTGTCTGATATAACGATGCTTTATGATTGTTCAATATTTATTACCCGGTTCATTGAGATATATATATATATATATAGATAGGTTTTTTTTTCGTAAATATACATAATATATTTCATAGACCCATATATGCTTTTTAGAAGAAAATTATTTTTTTGATAGTTATTATAATATCATTCTGTCGAAACTTATCTTCAATGTGTAAAAAAGTATCACTGTAAAACAACCTCAAAATATTGCTTAGCTTTTAATCTCAAATTGAGGGACCGGAAATGACTTCTAAAAATGATATTTTATTTGAGACAAATAATTCAAATCATTTTTCATTACCAGAAAATAGACCGGCCAAATTCTTTCAATTTATTTTACGAACTATACTCCTATACCAATGGTAAAAAAAAGTTATTCAAATATGGTAATATATTTTATTAGTATTATATTATCAAGAAGAAGATTAACCGTTGATCCAATGAATGTTGAATACATTTTCGAATAAAATTTTTTGAAGAATAAAAGAGATTTCAAAATTAGAACACGCTTAACATGTTTTTTTTTGTTTTGTTTGGCTCGTCTTGCAGAGTTGTAGTCGTTTATGAAACGAATCGAATTTTCACGAAAAAAAGCACATTGAAAATAATCGAGTTTGGCCCGAGCATAGTTTTTGTCGATTGTATCGGATAGATCGATATTTTTCCGCACGACTACATCGTTTCAGTGGGCGATTTCATCATTTTTGATATAATTTCATTTAATTTCGGCCTGATCATATTGATTTTAATTACGATCAAAAAGTAGTCTAAGCGATTAAAATATTATAATGCAGTTATCTTTTTATATCATCTAACACAAATCTTTTAAGTAAAACAATGCTTGCCTATAAAAACATAATTTCTATTAAGAATTAACTATCCAAGACCTAATCAGAGATAAAATAAAAAAAGAAAGGGTGATTTGGCCTGTCAAAATTGTAAACGAAAAACGTCAAATTGACGTTTTTTTTTTTTTGATTTGATTATTTTCCTTATTTGCAAAATAATATTTTTTTAATAGTATTAGCGTGAAAGTGCGTGAAATATTTAGTAATTAGATATAAAAAGGAGAAGATATCAAAGCCTTCAAATGAAAAATTTTCAATGAATGGAATGTGTCATAATATGTACATAGTCATTGATTGAATTGGAATTCACTTGGTAGAACTCCATTATAACACGGTGAAAAAAATAGGAATGTATTTTAGTTCTACAAAACTATTTTTTAAGATATAGTTGATAGCTATTTCGGCCCACGCCGTTGTCAGAACTATGCTTAAACGAACATTTGCTTATCTATATATAGCTGTGCAGAAAAGTTACACAATACATCTTCTACCCTGTTTTAAGATGACGGATTTAAAACAGCTGGAAATCAATATATATCAACTATCACAAAGAATTCTTCTAACAAAAACTTCTCAAAAGAACTAGCAAGCTAATATATGTCAATCGCCATTGCTTAACCTTCTACAGGGGGCTGTTTTGTTTCCATAATAGACCATTTCTGTGCCATATGTAAACTTATTGATATAGCCGCCTTTTTAGTTTCATTTACAATTTTTTAGCTAGGTCGTTAAAACAAGAGAGAAGATATATTGTGTACTTTTCTACACAGCTGTATATAGATAAGCAAATGTTCGTTAAAGCATAGTTCTGACGATGGCGTGAGCCGAAATAGTCATCAACTATATCTTAAAAAAATTATTTTATAGAACTAAAATACATTGCTATTTTTTTCACCGTGTAAATAATCATATTTGAATTTTTATCTGCGATAGCTTCAACTACAAAAAACACCGCCGACTAATTAATTAATTATACTTACCATACGAAAAAAATGATTTTTCTTAAAATGGGCGTACCACTTGGTGAATTGATAAAATATAAAAATAAGTTCAATCATAAACATACAAGATCAAAAATAGTTTGTAAAAGTTCATTGGCTTTCTAAGTATTTTCCATAGTAATGGTAAATACGCTGGAATTACATCACTCCATTTGTGATAACAATATCAAACGAAACCAATACTCGGTATTAATACAAAATGTACACCGACGGTGAATCTTGAACTCGATATAAAACTAATGGGTCAACGATAGATATATCTTTATATTCTACCGCCACACTAGTACACAATGCTTGTCACTTAACCTTTCATTAATTTTTTTACTCATCCGAGATAAGAATCTTATCGCCTCGATCAGTTTATGAGCATCGTATAATAATTGATAAAGCTCGTCTTCAAACGAATTCGTAGTACTCCATCAAACACATATTATGTTAACAGGTTATTAATTTGTTTTCTATACTCCCCATAAGGAATAAAATAGTCACGTACTTAATCACCATTATCCATACAATCTTGAATAATAATAACCTACGGCTATCTGTAAGTCACCTTATTGTATTTTTTTTAACAAACGCGTGCCAAAAGCTTTTAGTTATCTGTATAAACAATGCTCAAATATTCTTTATTTATAGCGTATACAAGATCTTTAATTATATTTTTAATAATTGAATATGCTAAAAATTGTAAAATTAAGTTTTTTGAAACGAGTTATGGTTTAATACAGTGAAAAAATAGCAATGTAATTTAGTTCAACAAAAGATATAGTTGATAGCTTTTTAGCTATTTCGGCTTGAGCCATCGTCAGAACTATTTTTAAACGAACATTTGCTTATCTATATATAGCTGTGTAGAAAAGGTGCACAATACATTTTCTCTCCTGTTTTAACGACCTAGCTTATTTCCTGCTAGCAATAAAACTAAAAAAAAAATTATAAATGAAACTAAAAAGGCGGCTATATCAATGAGCTTACATATTACACGGAGATGGTTTATTGGATGGGGATGGTTTATTACGCCACCGTGTTATAATGGAGTTCTACCAAGTGAATGCCAATTCAATCAATAAAGTTACATGAAATGATTGAATGAGAATATATCGGAGTCATTAAAACACGGAACACTAATAAATACCAATTTTAATTGTTTGTGTGATATAATTGTTGTATTTAAATTTACAACACTATCGTTCCTCAACCGGTGGTCCGCGGATATTTTTTGGTGGTTAGCGAAGATTTTTGGATGAGTCAAAACAATCGAATTTTATGTTGTACTTTATGGATTTTTAAATTATATTTTTTTGTTGCTTTCTGTTTACTTAAATACTGTTATATCAACATACGGTGTCACAAATCAATTGTTTTGAATATAAATAATTATTTTTTTAATCCAATGTTGATGATTCGTAAAATATTTTTGGATTTTTTGTTGGTCCGCGGATGTAAAGGAACTATGTACTACACTACACTTACAGTTGTAAAAACTGTGTAAGTATTTATTAAAATTGAGAGTTTCGTTTATAACAATCTGCTTTGAAACTTTATTAACAAAAATATATTGGAGTTCTAGACTCTTTTTCTGTAGTACTTTTATACTTACTGTCAGATGCAGTGCATCTTTCTATCTACATGATATCCCTGGAATCATTGAGTACTGAAGACTATCTTACTTGATTTATATTATTAGTTAGTTCTTTCTACGTATCAAATAGAATTAATGATAACTGTAAAGCACATTGAGCATAAGATATAGTATTGAAATCATCAGAAAATTTCGGTAGTCTCTATTTACACACAAATGTTGCCGTATTAATTGTAAATATTTTTATATGGTTAATTAGTAAATTATTTTAAATTATTTTTATTTTAAACAATCGTTACTTTTTGCTCATGTTTTTTTAAAGTTATGTATTGTATGGAGAATATAATTATATTTATTAAATCATCGTTCAATTGTTTGTCACAATTTTATTCCGATCATCATAACAGTTTTCAATGAATGAACATTGCGAAAAAATGAATTACGATACAAATTTTACCGTGACTAAATGACTGAACGTGAATATCATCTTTCCGCTCTGATTTTTGATAATTTTCCTATTACAGGTAATATCAGAAATCGATTTATTTTAAACATCCCAAAGTAAACGCGTTGCGCGATTCTTAGTATAAATATTCATCTCAAAATTTAATGATTATTTCGTGTGCCAACGATTGTAGTTTATTGATTGTTTTATATTTTGATTTGACAAGGTATGAATGGATACTTATTTGAATAACAACATTTTAAGACTTTTACTTTATTTTTTGTCAAAAAAAAATATATGGTAATTTTTTTTTTCGATATACGTTGATTTATTATGGTATAAACATTTTAAATAACGAAAAACAATAATTTTTCAATTGTTACTGTTTACAAGCCGAAGACATGGTCAAAAAACATTATATTGTAGAACAAATTCTCTAATTAGTACATTCTAAAAATACACAATCTATGAATTTAAAAATATACCACAATTTGCAAATTACATTGTGCGTAGTTATAATATTCAAATTATTTAAGGTTATTATTAGAACAGAAATAAACACAGTGGCGGCCCATTTAAAAAAAATCCATCTCGTTTGCATTCTACATGTTTACATAATTAGCTGAAGAATAATTGTCCATAATTACTGGTTCCTATTAAAGAGCTATAAATTTCGTATGAGGAAGCAGGAAGATCAGTTACCTGTTAAACAATTTATGTAAATTTTTTCGTTTTCGAATCAAATGGGTCGACCGAAGGAAGCACCCGTGGCCAAGTACCATAAAATGAGCGAGTCGAATTTTCATGTCCATGTATTTTATTAAACAAATTTGGTAATAAAACATATTTTCAGAAACTGATACTACACATGTATGTATTGTTTTTAGTCTTAATAATAGGTTTACGGCAGCATTGTTGGGCAAAGCAAAAGTTGTAAATAACATTATTTTAATTTTGATAATGACTATGCTCTTAGTAAAAATTAAATTTCATATGTGAGTGTAAAGTCGGTGAAAAATAAATGGAATATATTTGCTTAACTTTATAAATTTTAAATTAAATGTCGCCATGCATTTGATAAAATAAACACGAGTCAAATATATTTCTTTTTTATTATTAAATATTTTCAGAAGTGTTGTTAGAAAAGTACACATGTGGGTTGGTAAAGATTTTTTTTATTTATGAAATTAATTTAATGCACAGATACACCTCTGTTCCTTGTGACAGTTCTTATATTTGCAATACCGTTAAAAAACATGAGGCGCGTATTTTTAAAATAAAATAAAAAACAAAAATAACAGTGTCTCTGTTTATTTACTTTTTCCCAACATTCGTTTTCACGCCGCTAATTAAATTGAAACTATTCCTAAACTCTGTTTGTTTCATTCAAATTTATCCAACCTCTTAGTATACAAAGTGATAGAAAGAAATTCCTGCTTAAAGTTAGTGGGTACTTAATATTTAAATATAAACGAAATATTATGACTTGAATAACATTAAGGCACTCTATCGTAAATTTGATCTCCCTGCATTTCCTGTAACTTCCACTACGAAACCATAAACTAACGGATATTTAAACGGTTGCCTTATACTCTCTATTCGATATGGTTATATATATTTGATTATATAGAATACTTAATCTTTTGAAAATAAAATGAGTGATACATAATAACATTAAGCATAAAAAATCGATCGTTGACAGTGTCATTAACGAACCTCTTTTCTTAATTTTTCATATTGAAGACACTTCAATTTTCATTTTTAAAATACGGTTAGCATAACAGCGTAAAAATAAAGCATTGCTAAAAATATGAGTGGCGAACCATAATTGCAATGATACAAGTGATTTTTTATCCATAAAAAATTATCATTATTTTTCTAAATGACAAAAATATAAAACACACATTGAATTATCCATTACGTCTTTCGATTTTTCTATATTTTAAATCACTTAATTAGATTATCGAAGAAATTAGAAAATCAATCAAATATTTTTAATACGCGAAAAATTTGAGTGTTTGTATAAAGTCAAATTATACTTTGAATTATATGCAAACATTTTTATCATGAATAATTTATTTACGTCGATCATTTTAAATATACATAATTAAAAATCATATACACCACGCCACTGTATGTATGTTCAATCAACAAAATATTTCAAAGTAACAGGTGGGCCTATTTTCAATGTCATGGATTCCCTTCGATGTCTCCTTATGTTAATTCACTTATTAATACACCAGAAACGAAAATTTTAATCGTCGGAACGGGTTCATTGTATAAATTTAATAAGTATGTGTTTATAAAGATCTTGTACATTCTAAAAAAATATCGAAATTACTTAAAGTTATATAATTTTGAAATCTTATCGTGTTCTTATAATTTTCATGTACGCTAGGCCATCCGATCTCGGGGGTTTTTAATTAGTAAATTAGTTTAAAAATTTGATATTCTGAGATTCGAAATTTTCGAAACCTATGTTGTTTAACGTAGTTTAATGATATAAATTTATTTCGAAAAAATCAGAATATATCCATTTTTAAATTAATTGAAATATGTTTCCAATTTTGTATTTTTGGGACATTTGAGTGGTTTCGTTTTATTAACTGAAATCTAGGCAACTGCTTAGAATACACAGAAAAACTATAAATACCGAAATTATATAATTATGTTGATTCTATGTAGTTAATCGTTTATATATTATATTTGAATTGTACGCATATATTTCAAATGTAACTCTGGCTTCAAACGTTAAGTTTTTTCTATTCAATTGATCTCTAACAGTAAAATAACAATTGGCTAATTCGTGGTCAAAAAAGTCCGTTTTGTCCATACGGTCGATATAAAATATGAGGAGAGAAACAAAAACAGAAATATATAAATATTAAGAGTCCATTCAAATTTATAATATATATTTTGACCTAAGATAATCTCAGAATTATGGGATTATGTGATTGATCCGGTGTTTTTAAGTCCTAATGTACGCCACTGAATTATATTAACAATGCAACACCTGGCAGTCTCAGTGACTTCCATGATTATAATTTAAATATTAAATGGGGAAGCTCACGAATTTAAATTAAAGGGTATTTTAAAATGAATTTCAAACAAGTAAATCGTAATTCACGGTAAACTGTAATTAGACACTTGTCAGACAAGTTTTATAATTATTTTGAAGAATGATTTATGATGGTTTGTATTCAATCATATTTTGCAAAAATATTAATTTTAAATAAGAAAATCACACAAATTTGGTGGGGATAGCAAATTTTGACACAAACATTTGATAATAATCGAAGTAAATATAATAATAAATCCATATGGTCAATTAGAAGATTTTTTCTTTAATGTACTATATCGACTGAAATACTTGATGAAATTTCAATATCAAATTCGAATTGTCATAACTCTGTACGATTCCACCCGAGTTTCGACTTTCGGCATCGTCAGGCATTATGTTGCACGTGTGAAAACGCTCAAAGTTTTAACAATTCAAAAATGATTTTTATTTTATGCTATTTAAATAACTGCGTAAGTACAATATAATACACGCAGATTAATATTTTGATTTTTTTTGTTACTATATAAATTTTAAAAGTACAGAAAGAACAGAAAAAATATCGATGGTCTTACATTGACACATTGTGACGGATCGTTGATTTATTTTAATCATGGCATTTTAAAAGAAGCAAGAGATTTTGATTCAATAAATATATGTTAAAATGATAATTTGTTTAATTTTTTTATGATATCGACTGAAGGTGTTTGATGGAATTTCAATACCAATTTTGAATTGCTACAACTTTGTACGATTCCACATGTTTTGTCACTAACAACCCGGGATTCGCATATCGGCATCTTCACGCATTTACATGGATGCAACAGTTGCATCCGTGTGATGAATAGAATGACGGAGATGCCGAAAGGCGAAACCCGGGTCGTTAGTAAAATTCAAAGCTGATATTAAAATTCCATTTATACATTTTATTATGTGTTTATATAAAATAGGGTTTATATCTGAATCGATACATATCGCATCCTTCGTACAAAATTTATGACTTAGTTACAACAGCGAAAAGTTTGTCATACTTTTGTGCTGCATTTTTGCGTATTAGAAGTAACCTGATACATCATACGATGGCCGACTCTAGTTTTGAGATGATCTAATGATGTTTATAACGACAGTTTCCTGACATATAATGTTTCTTCAGCGGTTGACGTCACGTGGTGAAAAGGAAGCGGCAAGTGCCAAGCGAAAGAGTCAAGCCACGCCGAGCGTGTGACGCTCATCTGATGATTATCAAACCCTCGTTCCCTGTAATCCACTCCCAATTAATTGGCACTTGCGAGAGTTATTAATGTTAAATTCTGTCCGCCGATCATAAAACATTGTAATAATTATGATATTACACTTAAGGAAACACCAACAGTGTTTATAATGATTTAAATTGAAATTGATTATTGCTGTCATTTAAAATGTGTGCAGTATCTTTAGATATATTACAATATACAACGTTTTCTTTCTAAGCATTAAGCGGTATCCATGACGATTATTCTAATGACAGTATGATAAGTATAGGCTGACTGATATTTAAATTTAAATATTTTCAAATTTGAATCGTTACAACTTTGTACAATTCCACATGTTTTGTCACTAACGACCCGGATTTCGCCTTTCGGCATCTTCAGGCATTCCATCACACGGATGCAACAGAAATGAAAACCATTTCAAGGATAACTCTTATTATATATATTATATTATTGTTTTATTAGATGATGTTGTTAAATTTGTTTTAGCTGTAATTTTCTGCTTGCCTTGGGATGAGTGTTTTCCTGTAATTAATAACATTAGTATATATACGATGCTAGCTGTTTATTTTACGTCAGAATGCCTGAAGATGCCGAAAGGCAAAACCCGGGTCGTTAATGACAAAACATGTGGAATTGTACAAAGTTGTAACAATTCAAATTTGATATTGAAATTCCATCAAGCACCTTTTAACAGCTTATCTTAGAATGAATATCTTTATTCAGTTCAATCTTAATCAAACCTCTTTGATTCTTACTTTGTCTGTCTTTCTTTCATTGTGGGTGAACTATATAAATGTTTGTGCCAGTTTAAATTTCACTGCCACAATAATTGAAAGGTTGTATACTTTATGGGTCTATTGAGAAAGGATGCGAACCACTTCTCTTATCTAATCAGCGTATCAACAGAAAGAACTTACTGGATGTTGGAATAAAACGCGACGACAAAACGTGAAACGCGAAACTTACGTTGATACCGTACAGGGCAAATATGTACTTCCCTGGCTAGTAAACATTGGAACAAAACCAGATCTTAAATAATGTTGAAGAAATAACAACATTGAATAAAAAATCGTATCAATTATCGTGTGTTGCAGAATTATTCATTGCAACCATTCTTAAGACATTTTGAACTAAAAGAGAAAAACGCTCAGCCTCGTTGATTTAATAATAATAAATCAAATAATTTACACTTGTAAAGATATGAATGCAGTTACGATGAAACTAACAAAACAGCATTTTTTAAAACAAATATTTTGTCATTAAGTATTTGTTATAAAAATATTTTTTTTATCATTATTAGTCACCGAAATATTTACGCTAGTTTATACTTACATTTTTTTTTACCAATAATATTAGATCAAATTAATGAGACGTATAAATATTTTTTTGCTAACGAAATATAATATAAATTAAATCAATTGTCTTTTGTATGCATGAGGTAAGTATGTAAAATATATCAAATTGCTTGAGAAAACTGCTGGTGTATTATATTATATATTATCATTAAAAACCATTGACGATAGTTTGTAATCATATTAAGCTTTTCACTTTTGTAATGGTGAATTGTAAACTTGTTTAATATATATCACCTTAGATTGGCCATCACTTGATTTAAATTTTAGCATAGGTTTATAGTTTATCTTGATCGTAAAAACGTTCGGACTCTGTATTCTCAAGTGTGAGCAATTTTCGATCACGAAATGTAAACAGGATACCTTCAATGTATGCAAGCCAATTTGAAATCTCATAATATTACAGAATCTTAAACATATAAATAATAATCGTTTCAATATGCGATTACAATATTTCTGCTATTTATGTATAGAGTTTTAAAAAGTATTGACATCAACATAAAAATACGATTCTTCCAATATAAAGTGATATATATGATGATTTTCGATGTATTACTTTTTTTCTTAAATAAAATTTGATTAACGAAAAATGATTTAAATATGGCAGAATCTTTACATATTTTTATAGTGTTAATAATTTTTTTCAGCTTATAAAAAGACAAATACTTATTCAAAGCGCCCAGATGTTTAAATTGTCCAATAATGTTTTTTTTATATAAGTTATAAACATTCACCGACTATTGATTCGTTGAAAACAATTTGATGCGATCAAACATGTAACAATATAAACTAAATGTGAATATATCAATTACTTATTCAACTGCTTCTATAAAAATCCTGAATTTAAAAACATAATTCATGATTAAATGATAAGGAACAAGACCAAAAAGTCACCAAGATGATTATCTTGATATTACATATTTTGACATATTTCTTTTCTTAGACCAATTCAATCAAAGCATCGAAATATCATCAATCATCAACCATTTTCTGAATGTGCTTTTTATGCATATAATCTGAAGCTTAATTTTTAATAAAATATTTATATACTTTCCGCGGTTGCCAGAAGCTAATATTATACAAATCTTCATTAAGTTTTTTTATTTTCAATTTTTTGTATTCAAATTACGTTTTTCACCATATTCCTTGAAAATACAATTTGCATTATTTGAATAGATACTATCGTCAGGTATTCTAGAAAGTTCATCTGTAATACTAAGTAACAGTAAAACAAACAAATCAGTATAAATTATACATAAAATACACAGTTTTTTTTTGCTAATTCCACTTTAATCATTCGAAATTGTTTGATATTTTCCGTGACATTCCATATATTTTGTTTTTGAATTTTAATTCCTTATGAATTGATAGTTATAACGAAAACAAAGAAACTTCCAATATTTTTTTTCAATCTACTTCTAAGTTTCATTTTTAATGTCAAGTAGAATATTTTATAATCTTATTGGTACATTTTTAGTTTCTAAAACTAATACATAATTAGTTCAAATATTTTTATCGATCAAGAAATTTATTTTCATATACTTCCAGAGTGAATTATGAAAAATGATTTTTTATAATTTTAACTGAAAGCTGCCTTACATTAAATTATGCGATCGCAATTAAATATCTAATATTAAATAAAATATCATTTTGCGTTGTATTTTACGATGTCAAATAAAAGAAAATATAAAAAAATGTTTAAAGTAGTTGTTTGCACACTTTATCCAAAAATACAAAAAAAAAAAAAAACATTATTAACGATACTTACTTCTGGTATTCTTATAATAAGTACCTGTTAATTCTTTCGTTATCTTCAAAACATTGTTGAATAAGTATTTTAATTAAATTTAATTTGATTTAGTAGCGACGACTAGTGATAGTACTTCATACTTATTCTCGCATGTATATTTTATATTATGTAGATCATAATATTATAATTAGTAGATGTTTATCGGAACTAGTTTCATTGATATTTATAATGACACTCTAGTGTGTACGAATCGTCTGCAACATTTTTTCCTTGCGAACACCATTTGCATATAGGTGCTCTTTCATAATATAATATGAAATATTATGGCTTCATTTCCTTGTTTCGTATTTGGCTTAATACGAATGCAAGAATTTGCGCTTCGTGTGAGCGAACTTTTGCAATATTTATCGTATTATAATATTAGAAACTATCTTTGCAAAATAGATCCGGCGAAGAATTGTTATGAATATTGCATATTGATGTTAATTTAAATTTTAACGCATATAATTTCATTATTGAAATTTTATTTGCATCAATTGATGGACGTTGCATTAATTTATTTTGAGTTTTAATTACTTTATAAACGTAACTAACCTAGTTTTTGATTTGATAATTATCAGTAGATTCAGCTGTTTTTTTCGTATTGTTATATTCTTACTTAATTTTCACCGTTATATTGTATTGAACCAGAAAAAAATAACGGTCGCGTTTCTCATTTGTACTACTTCTATAAAGAAATATTATAGGCAACCATTTACAAATAAAATGATCGGCATATTAAAATAACACATCCGCTCTATATTTTAAAAATATAGCTTCCCCGTGACACCTGCAATATTGATGGAGGATATCAGACTAAAATCGTAATTCACATAATCACAAATAATTAGATTTTGATTAAATCAATTCTTGTTGATTATATTTTTATCAAATTAACTATCTTTAATTTTTGATACAAAACAAATATTTAAAGATAAATTTAAACTTATTTGTTTTATTCCATATAACTCAAAACAACAGTTTTACTTTTTTCAAATTTCTTTAAAAAACGGGTAATTTTTAATACAAAATTTTAAACAATATTATGTTAATATATCACAAGGCGTGTTTTGCAAAAGCGATATTGGCTTAAAGAATATGGGTATTTTATTCAAGCCAATTATATAATATTTATAAATATTATAAAATATAGTAAGTGTTTAATAAATTATTGTAATGACTTAAAGGTTTTCACACAATTAACTGAAAAGAGATACACATTATTTTGTTTGCTTCTTTATGATTGATAAGATCATAAACAATCAATATAAAGTATTATTGATCGTTGTATAATTTTTACATTCGCACAAATACTTCGTTGGCCTTAGATAGCTCTGTCATATCATCGTTTTTTTCTCCATGAATAATGCAGTATTTTTAAAGAAGTGCGTTTAAATATGTGAAGCTAACTTATTCACTGCTTGCACTAGATGCGTGGAATATTAAAATTAATTACTATGCATTATCCAAATTACTGCAAAGCATGCTGTGACATTTTTTATAAAAAACAAGAACCAAGTCTCAAGTCGCTACGGTAAGATTAATTTCTTGTTCTGAATCTCATCAAAGGTGAGCTATATTATTATACGTCTTATAAGAAAACGCTTACATTGAATCGATATATTATAGATTAAAATTATTATGTATTATATTACCGGAATCCAATAAGTATGACGTTTTTAAATGTTTTATGTATATGTAAGTCTTAGGGTACACTTTAAATAAGTTATATTCTATATAATAATTTATACAATGAATAAATCGTAAGCTTTCATGAAAATAAAAAACTTTTAACGGCTCTTCTCCAACTAACCAATGGATAAGCAAATATAAATAATATTACAGTTGAACTGTATTTTGTAAATTTTTACATCACTTGTTAATCAAAACTCGTTAAATATTTAGTTGTTTTAAGACATTTTCATAAATATTGAACCATAAATTACACAATAAAAATATTAATAAAAACAAAAGTAGACTAAAGCTGAAACGCCGAAATCTGATGCATCATGTTACCAATAAAATCATTTCGTTGTATATTCAAATCGCAACAATTTTTACGAATAAATTAATAAAACTCAGTGTTCATAAAAAGAGTATAAAACAATTATTACGTCTTACCGGAACAAGTGAAAACACTTATTACTTATACTGTTGCGATTTTTTGAAATAAAATTTATACCTCATTTATAAAATTAGCATATTATAAATTTGCAGTACTCAATTCATTGCATTGTGCAATTTTTTCATATCTGCAGTCTACGTCAGGCCACATACATATAAAACTGTGGCATATAAGAGATAAACTAGCGTCATGTGTATTTAACCTATTCGATGAAATGGATCGGGGAAATGTTTCTTTAATAAGAAAGCTTAAAATTGATAAATGTTTAGCAATACATGATCTGAATTTCAGGAATAAGTTTTAAATAAAATGTAATCTTAATTTAATCCTAGTAAAGAAAAAATATCTTTTTGCTTCAATTTCGTTTTGGATATTTACTTTATCAATTATATTTGACATCTTTTTATTTGATCCAAGTCAATCGAGAAATGCATAGTTTCCAAAGTATTTGATTGGTGTATTTAAATTTTAAGCACTTACAATTACTTAGTTTTTTTCAAATTGATTAATCGTTTCTGTTGAAAGGCATTGGTATTCAAGATATCTAAAAATTCCTTCCCACCAATTTGATATCAAATAACTAGGTGTAACAAAGAAATTTTAACATCTACCAATACTAAACTAGCTTTATACTTTCTAACTGTACACACTTTTTAAAAGGAGTTTGACCAACTGAATAACAATAAGTTCTCGTATAATATATTTCTGTTAACACGGTGAAAGAAAAGCAATGTATTTAAGCTGTACAAAGTTTTTAACTATATCGCTAACGAAGGCGTCAACTGAAATAGCTATCAACTATATCTTATAAAAATTTTCTAAGGCTTAAATACATTGGTATTTTTTTCACTGTGTTATAATGGATTTCTACCAAGTTAATGACAATTAAATCAACAAATACTTATGTTAAGTTATCTCCACTGGAAAAAGATATGCTCTGCATAAAAAGAAATATTTTCACGACAAAATTCTATCAAATAAATTCGAATGAAATCAAATCCTTAGAAACACACAGCACAACAACATGGTAAATTCGCTTTAATACAACTGGTTAAACATATTACACATTACCACTATGGCAAATTTAGTTTGTAAAAATGGACAGTTATGACACTGCTGATAGTTTTTTTTCCAAACTTTTGAGACATGTTGAATAATTGCAGTCAAAAGTTTGATTGCTACATAGTCGCACTGCCCTTTCAAAGGGCAATAGCCACTTTAATAGCGTGGCAGGTAGTAAATTGAATTTGGTACGTCAGGTTGAGTGCATATTCACCGAGTAGTGAGTGGACGACCAGCGGCCAATTCGATTTAAGCTACGAAAGCTCTTTCATATTAAGGCCACTACGATTAGGCCCCCACACACGAGCGCATTCAATGAAGGGCGCGCAAAACCTCCAAGTAAATATCATTTTAATAATAATTACAATGATAAATTATCTTTGTATTATGAATTTTTTTAAACGGCATATCATAAAGCATTTTGATTAGAGTTTAAAAGAATGCAGATAGCTTTGTGATCATTATTCATTTTTGTTTTGAATAATATATTAAAAATGAAACCATAACATGGGCATTTCTATTATTACACTGTCGGTATAAATGTAAAACACGACATGGAGTGAAATACGTGTAAAAAAATAAACACCTTGAATTCAAGTTTATGGATTCAAGTTTGTAAATGTAGATTTGTTTGCGGATGAACGAATACAAATAATATAATTAAACAAATCTCAAAAAATAAAGGAGTAGTCTATAATGCCTCTATATTTATAATATATGAAATCATAAAATGATAGTGAATGAAAAAATATCTACTTTGATTTTTTGAAATAAATTACGAATCTTAAAAATCATCTGAAATACAATTAACACGGTGTGAAAAATAGCTAAGTATTTTAGTTCTACAAAATTATTTCAAAAAATAATTTTGAAGAACTAAAATACATTGCTATTTTTTTTTCACCATGTTATAATGGAGTTCTATCAAGTGAATGCCAATTCAATCAATAAAATACAATTTTTGATGATTTGATGCTAAAATTTGTAAAATGCATAATAAAATATTTTTTTACGTAATAACTATATCTTTATGAAAATCCACGAGTGTGTGGTCTCCTAAATCATAGCGTACGTAGCTGCGGACGACACGGGGCTTCTTAGAAATTATTCTCCCATTTCGTCCAGAATAATCTAGGGAAAGTGGTGATGCGGGGTGCTCTCGATCGACCCTCCTTACAAAGCACCCCACTCACCAACTGGAATATAGTTTCTTATAGATATATATATATTTTAAGAATTCTCCCACAACCCATATATTTTTCCATTAAAATACTATTACGTTTCCATTCTACATAAAGTGCTCTATATAAACTCATTACTTGTTTACTTTGTGGTACCATAGATTTGATATACACTAGCATACCCAAAAAAATATAATGGTATTTTTTTTGACAACTAACAAACAAATATCGTGGCGAAAGAATTATCGTGATGTTTTTTTTTCTTTGAAAAAAAAAATATATTTTATCAAAAACCTCTTAATATTGGTATTCTAATTTTTTATCATTTGTTCTGTTTGAAGTAAATGGGTGTTTGTCCGTTGCAAAGTTGCAGTGGACACGTTTTTTTTTAAATCGATTCATACGTTTTTATTAAAAAGTATTATACTTGAAATGATTTTTACATTTTCTTCATGTACATCAGTTTCTCGAAAAAGTTGAATTAAGTAATGCAAATAATTAAATCAAAAATTTTATTAAAAAAACTTAAATTTATTTATTAACTCGGGATGAATAAAAATAAAAATCATCTAAATCAAAAATACAAGCAATCATTCAATCA
Source organism: Himalopsyche japonica (assembly GCA_028555115.1). Classification (NCBI taxonomy): domain Eukaryota; kingdom Metazoa; phylum Arthropoda; class Insecta; order Trichoptera; family Rhyacophilidae; genus Himalopsyche; species Himalopsyche japonica. The sequence goes on from JAHFWJ010000484.1 coordinate 3,128,894, forward strand.
TCAAATTACGTTTGAAAAAAACTATAAATAATGTAATAAGTCGTAATATGACAGAAAATATGTATTATATAGATAAAACACAAATCCGATAATAGTTATTTGATAAATTGGGACACTTTAAACGCCGTAATAAGATTCTGTATAAAACGATGACCCTCGCCGTTAAATTGAACCCCACTCGTTGACAAACTGTATTGCAGACATACGCAATACTTAGGAAGTTGTAGCGTTGATTTAGAAAGGCCTGGACCCTATTTAGTTTTATTAATCAATTTAAAAAAAACAGCTATCTTATATTCATCTTTGACAAAGCTATTTTTTAGTTCTTGAAAAATTTCTTGATGTTAAATTATATTTTATGAAGATCGGAAAGTAACCAATTCAATTCAAAGTTACCACATTAAATGAAACCAGTTTTAATTATTTGATAAATTTGATACCTGTGTCCCTTTTATTCAAATGATATTTTTTAAATACAATCGAGTGTATAAGAAATCGAAGACATATTTTAATTGTTACTCTTAATATTTAATTCCTTTCGAGAATATTCCAGGTAATATGCACTATCTTTAAAAAAAAATGGTTTACATTTTATCATAAATCGTAAATAATATACCACTTATTAATTTTGCTTTCGTTATATCTCTTTTCATATCTCTAAATTTTACCTTAATTTTGAATGATTGGCATTTGTGAGGGATTCGTCAATTTTATTTTCAATAGCGATGACAGGTCGATGAAAAAAAAGGATCCAAATTTAAAATTGTTCAACCAAACAAAATACGAAAACAGAGATTCATCTTTGTTTTGTATTATGTAAACGCACTTGTTCAATAAAAGCTTTTTAAATACTTAACCTACGTTGTCTTAAGTACTGTATATTAATAATAATTTAAATTTCATATAAATTTGTAGATTCAATTTGAACCGTTAATTTTATTTGGTGAATAGAATAACGGTCTATTGTCGAAAGATTTTTTTTATAAAGGTATAACTGCATTAAAAAATTTTGAAAAGCAAAACCTTGTAAATAATATATTTTATGTATTTATTAATGGCATGTATAATATTTAAATAGTTTTATTCCTGAAATCTTGTTTTCGAATTCTTATTTTTTTCGGGATAAGAACGTGATGAATTCAAAATGTCTTGCCCGCCTTTTCCAAGTTGATTGGCGCGAAAAGACACCGGATGTTTATCAACGGACTTCCGCGCCAAAACTTTATTCCCGATACGAGGGGATTTTTGGATACATATACGAATACCCGTTGACATTTGCAATAATCGAAATGATAATATTTTACAAATACCATCCAACATGGCTCAATAAATGTTAAACTTCAACTATAATTTAAAATATTTTTAAATCATTTTATCGATTGCAAAAATAAAAGGATGAATAAAAACTAAAATTATACAATATCAAAAAATAGATTTAATTTTATTTACTCAGAATACATATTTTTCCGATATCTGTGTTCTGTAAAATATAAACGTAAAAAAATAAATAGGTCATTATTATCATTATTTATTAATCAAATTAATTAGTAGCACGTACATAAATATGAGAAGTAATTTTGAAAATTGTCATCTTATATGTAGCGAAGCAAAACAAACCAATCTAGAATGTTCTAATCCTTCCATTTGAAGTATAATTTTTGGTATATTTTTTACTTGATTTTCAAAAAACCGGTAAAATTGAAAAAACAACTAAAAAACGTTGCTCTACATGGAAACCAAACACCAAAAATAATGGTTCCTATAAATCTAATTTTGATTAAAAAACTCACTTTTTTACGGATACTAAAATTTATTCTGTCAAACTTAAATGACAATACACCTTCATAAGCAATTTCAATACAAAATACCTTTTTTATCGGAAAAAATCCGTTACATTTGGGTTGTTCTCAATTGTCTAACGGTGTAGCAATTTCTAGGGACACATTTTGAATCTAAAATTAAACCCCTTTGTTCTGCAAATTGCACCCCATTAATTTCAGATTCTGCACATACGAATTTATGCCAGCAGCAAAAAAAATCGTGCTCTCAAAAAAACCGATGTGCAGTTGAATAAAAAACTACCTTTATTGCGAAATCAAATATAAAATCTTGAGAAAAAACCGTTTTTTACCATTAGATTTTACTGTTTTTTACCCAAAAAAATGTGTCACATCGGTTGCGGAGGGGTGCGCAAAAAACGCTATGCATTCTGTCGTGAATACCAAACAGGGGATGTAACACTACCCCAGTTACGGCAGTCTAAGACAGGTTGGGGAAAGACAATACTTTGATTTTTTATCGCAGCTGAATCTTAAAAATTCACCCAAAAATACAAAGGGGGATTGAGCATGTTCTCAGCGCTGACCCACTTTTGTACGTCGGGTCGTGAGAAACGTTCAGAAATATTTTTGCAAAATAACTGTTTTTTAGGTATTCATACCTTTTGCCCTACATTTTTTCGCCGTTTTTATGTAATTCTGAATGCACTTTGTAAACATAAAGACGCGGATCGAATGTATTGTTTGATAGAGTCTGTAATAATTGGAAAAAGGATCGTTTTGGCATGTTCGACATGTAAAGGGAGGTTTGATTACATAACGGTTACTTTTTTAATATTGCATCCTTTTTACAGATTTTCTCACAGATATTTCATTTTTTGATAACTAACAAACATATTTTACATCATTGCAACCTTTTTTACTTGTTTAACAGCATTTTTTAACAGTAGTTAAAAACGTTTATATCCAACGATTCTTATAATAATTTATGAGACACCACATTTATTCCTAAATTTTTTAAAGAACTTTGTGTTTAGGAGTAATTTTTTGATGGGCTAATTTATTTTCTTGTTTGCCTTTGATTTGTCTATTTAATCCCTTTTACGTTATAATTGTCAGTTTTTTTAAAAAGGCGTTACAACACATAATTTTAATCAGTTAAAATTTTCTCGCAATGAATGAAACCAGTCCTGATGTTGAAAATATAAAATTGTGGAATGAAAAAAGCTCTCTTTTTATTAAAATGTAGTTATTTAACTACAGCTTTAATGTTTTTACTGTTTTATATCGCTTAAGCTTTATTATTTTTTTGTCACTAATCATTTTATTTCATTGTTTTATATTAATTATGATTTACAATTTCCGTACAAACAGTTTATGTTTTCGATTTATTTTAGGTAATATCTTAAATCTAGCCACAACCCTGACTCACCTGATCCTTAAATCGGAACTTAAAGAGAATTAGCAAATATTTTTCCTAATTAAGTAGATGGCAGTTCTCATAGAAAAACATATTAAGTTACACTCAATTGAGATTTGCTCAATATTGCGAGAGGATAAAGTAAAAATTACTCGTCGCAGCTTTAAAATACTTTTATTATAAGCTATTTATCGGCCTGATAAGCTTGTTGAACGAAGAAAGAATTCCACAGTATTATATCACATATTCTCTCTGATAATAATAAAAAAATATTATTACGACAATGATAAGTGCTACATATTTGAGAGGTGAGTGAATGAAAAAGAATTCAAGAATATTTTATGAATGATCCATATGCATAATATGTAATATTTCGATCAAGTATTAAAAGGTTTTGTATAAGTTTTCATTTTATAACCATTCAATGCATATCCTCAGTTATGAAACAACGTCTGAAACTTACTATGTTCCTAAAAATTTTACATGGATATCTTAGTTCGATAAGCAACTTTCGACTTCTTTTTATAAATCCTTTGAACCGTTACACTCGCATGCTTTGAATCCAAACAAATTCAGTAGACGCTGTAGCTCGAAGGCCGTAGCTATACCTACGTCGGAAAACCGTTGTCGCCTCAAATGCAAAGTAGGGTGGAATCGATGCATACAAACGACGCCTTTAAGCTTCCACTGTACGATTGGACAGGATCCCAACCAATCACGACAGCCATATAAAAAAGAGCTACGGCAAAGAAAAAGGGGTTCCATAAAGAAACGAATCTGCACCCTTATATATAAAATATCACGTTTTCTTCGTTATGTAAAACCCAACAGTACTCACAAAACATTTCATATCACATGCTGTTTATCATTGCATACATTCACGATTATTCAAATACCAACATACGTAAAGAATATACTACCTTTTTTCAATGTATAGGTTTTGTAATATAATATAACGCATATCGCTATTTGCAATGCATCCTTTTCGCGTCATTTTTTTTCAACCGATCCCTTTTTACAATTTGAAATCGTAAAAAATTTCAATAGATTTTTTTATGTATAAACTAACCCAAATGTGCTTGGATGTTTGTGATTCAAATAAAACTACCGTGTTCAATTTAGGACCAACGGATTTTACAGGATTTCGAATCAAAGGTGCACGTAACATGTTATTTATCAAAGGGATGAAATTTCAAAATCTCTTCTGCGCATAGTACAATGCATTTATGATACATGTGGCAATTTTTCCATAATATTTTTTTAACTTTTTATTTTATTTCAAATCATGGAAGAGTCGCTTTTTCGAAAAGGGGTTCGGGTATTTGTTATATTGCAACTCGTCGCACGAGTGTAGCACGTATCTTCAGTGGTAGATTTACTTTTATAAACAATTCACATTACCAAAAACACGTCAAAAATATCTGTGTTTATTTGTATTCAATAATAACTTGAATTTTTAACTTTTCAAAAAAAAGTATTTTAGAAATTTCCTAGATAAATTAAAATTTTCGTTGAAATTACAAAATAACTACTTAAAAAATTTGTGTTCAAACATTGATAAGTGAATGTTTTTTTTCTTATTGTAATTTTAACCAAGAATGTTTTGAATCCTAAAAACTATTAACTAACTAAATAATGTTCCGTCCATATTTTTAAGTTATAAATAAAAATTTTGCGTCCTAAAAACACACATTTTATTATTTTTTTTATAATGCAGAGATCCAAAATAATTAGTGTTACAACCACTTTTGCTTTGTACGCTAGTGTGATAACGTTTAGTTTAGAAATTAATATGATATTAGAAACTTTCAAAGCTTAAAATATGTCTCATTTTCACACCTTTATTTAAAGCATAGCAAAATAATATGTAATTTTATCATAACATTGCCAATGATAACATATATTTTTTATACTGTTAAACCATGATCATTCTTTCCCTTAAACATCATATCAATTTGCGTAGCTTTTAATGTAGGACCGCAATGTACAATATTACGCTCTATTAGTATTGTCTCATATTTCCGAGGGTGAACCGGTTTGCTGACTTTTTGCATTGTTTTTGCGGAACAAGATTGATTTCATATTTCATTATCAATCAGAGTATATTCTACTTGCGAGAATATTTGATTTTTATATAAACTGAACACCGTCAAGCTTTACCGCAGTACTATTACGCAGATAAACAACACATTTTTTCCCCAGGAATTAATGCGTATTATTTCAATACCAAATGTTCTCAGAAAGACGTCCTGGCACAATTTTCACGTACATTCAAATTAGAGTATGTGAAATTTCATTATATACATTTAGAGAAAATATTTGACAACGATAGGATTTAGCGACCTTTTCACTAAAGACAAGATTTCATTCAAAAACATACAAACAAGTATAATGTAAGTTTTTTTAATGTGAACATTCGTCACAAAAATGCTTCTATCATAAACCTGCACATTCAAGCTTATATCTTACTTTCAATGAAAAAATGTTATTGGTTTAATAGCCTATTCAATAATATGTACATTTAATATATTTTCATCGGATTTTGTAAACCGTTACCCTTTAACTATATGATATTTAATTGGTATCTTCTAATTTTTACTCAATGGCTATCAAAGTCAAATTGTTGTATAAAAACTTTTTAAAAACCCACATTGGAACAAGCTCTTACAAAATCAATGTATATTGGAGTAACATCAATGTAGAAACCTGAATAAAATAATTTCTATAAATTTAATTTTCAAATTTGAATTGTTAAAACTTTGTACGATTCCACATGTTTTATTACTAACGACCCGGGTTTCGCCTTCCGGTATCTTCATGCATTATATCACACGAATGCCATAGAACTGACTGTCTCTCCTCTATGAAACTGAGTGACCACTCTGTGAAATTGTCAGTTCTGTTGCATCCGTGTGATATAAAACGCCTGAAGATGCCAAAAGGCGAAACCCGTTAGTGACAAAACATGCGGAATCGTACAAAATTTTAACAATTCGAAATTGATATTGAAATTCCATCAAACACATTCAGTCGATATCATAAACTATTGTCATTTTGTCATTTCATTTCTTAATTAAAACTACACGCCTTATCAGAACAATATTTATAACTTTTTTTTTTTTTTTTTAAATAATAAAAACACATTTTTTTAGTACTTATTTCCACAATATATTTTTTGATCAGGACCGGTTTCGCTCATCGCGAGCGCGATATAAAATATAATGCCTTTCCATCAAGAAGTGACAGCTAACACCTTAAAAGTGAATATTTATAACATAAAAACGTAAGAAAAAAATGAGTTCATTTTCATTTTGTATCCGTCCAATTCATATGATATTTTCAATTAATGACAAATACAATACACAACAGTTTTAACCCTATAACTGCAAGAGCAATCAATTATTTTCAATATGGGCGCTATTGATATTCGCTCCCGATTATGCACATAATAATGGCTGTCGCACGTGTCACCAATCTTGCTCGAATAATGCCGAAGGACCCCAGATATTTATTTATGCATTATTATCGTGAATAAAACCAACCAATCGCTCATTATTATTTATTATTCTCCTGCATAAAACGTTTCGAATCAGCAACCCTTTGCCGGAGTTCTTAAAGGGCTAGAAAGGGATTTATAATATGATCGGATTATTTGACGACATAGCGTAACATAATACTTACAGCAGCCCTTCGAGATGTAGATCTAACGAAAACAACATATGTAGAAGAAGGTTTATTTTAAAAAGATTTTTTAGTATTTAAAGTGACATACGTTACGTATCATTTATATTCTTGTGGTTTTGAGAACAAATTGATATTTATTTAAAGGGAAATTTATGTTCAATAACAAATCATTTGATCGCAATTAAGACTACATTCCATTGGTGTAATAATTTAAATGTTAATTTACATGGCCAAATTAGTGAATATCATTTCCTCTTGAATGTGTTTTATAAATCTGAACACGCAATAAGTAGTTTGTCCCATGCTGTAGTTTATTTTATATATCATTCCAGAAAATAACTGACTTGATTTACCACCAAAATAAATGTCACACAAATACTACATTTAAACAAAAATCACCGGTAAAAATAAATACTCTTAAATGAAATGAATACAGATATGTTCATACTCTTTTTATTTTTTATTTAATCGATAAATTAAATTTATCCGCATATTTTTCCTGATTATTTTATGTCTTAGACGTCAGTATTACTCAATATTAAAATATAAACGGCTTAAAATGTGTCTCTTTGAAAAATGACTTCCAACCAAAACATAGGGTTGAAATATATAGTAAATAATGCATTATTGTACTCGCCTATTGATACAATATTAACCGATGTTTCCTTGAGTCAGATGTGTTTGTAAGCGAAACGGAAAGAAATTAAATACATACTACTCATACAATGGTATAAGTTCGTTGGCAAGGGATTGATCATTTTTTATTGTTATAAACAAATAAAAAACAACCCTTCCGCGCAGAGGTTGTTTTTTTTTTGCTTTCGCTAACGGCTGTCGCGAGCCATTCTAACGGGTGTGCCTTTAAAAAACATCTCGATTCACAGGAAGCGGGGCACGCGACCTGTCCATCGCTGCTCGCAGGTAAACTGAGGCTAAATTGCGTTGAGCTCAGTCCAAAAAGATAAAATAAGACAATCGATAAATCACTCACTTATTGAATACAACGAGTTGGATTCTGTGTTATTATAACATTAGTTTATAACAGTAGAAATGACCTCATCTGTAAGGCATATAGTTCACGGTGAAAAAATAGCAATGTATTTTAGTTATACAATTTTTTTAAAGATATAGTTGATAGCTATTTCGGCTCACGCCTTCATCAGAGCTGAAATACCTATCAACTAAACCCAATAAAATTTTATAGAAATAAAATACATTGCTATTTTTCACCGTGTTATAATGGAGTTCTATCAGAGTAAATACCAATTCAACCAATAACGTATAATTCAGTTTATCAAAAGTGTTGTAGTAATAAATTTATAACTGCCGCTCATCTTGAACCTTAGAAATGAAAATAATTATTTTACGTTTATCACAAATAGTTATTTTTTTATGCATTCAATACTTTTCCAAACTTAACAGAATACAAAAACAATTCTGTTTAACATTTTTTTCGGATTTTGTGCGTAATGTACGTTTCAAGATAAATTTCAGTTGGACCCCGACCTGCATTCATCTTTTTCGCACATTTTATATGGCGCCTATTAATTCTTATCGCAGATAAGAATAATATTAAACAACTCCACACATTTCCTCAATCTATCGCTTAAATATTGTAGTCCATTCACAAAAAATAACTCTATTGATCGTTTTTCTCGCGTTGTCGTGTTAATTTCATATCAGTTCATACGTTTTCACAACTAATGATAATTGCTACTGTGTATGGTCATGTCTCTGAATTGGTCGAGTTTATATTTACCTAGTAACGTGAATTATTCTAAATTGCAACCTGAGACACTTAAAAACTATCTGAAACATTCCTATCCTAACCGATTTGCTTTCAGTACAGTCGAAAAACGACTAATTTTAATTGCAATTAATATTGAAATATAGTTAAATTGTTTTAATATGACTCTTCTATATAACTCTTACACTAAATGAAAATCGCTTCTCTCGCTAGTAACCTACTATTATCAAGTCTTAACCCTTTCGTATTGAAGACTTATCCACCACAAGACAGCCGGTGGGACTTCAACTTTTTGTTGCTCACGCGTGCGTATATATTGACACGCTTTTCTCTTACCCCTTTGATATTTGGTTATTTGTTTGGTCAAACACGCCGGAAGGCTTAGGAGTTGCATCAATAATCTTTTGTCATGTACACATGTACAACAAATTATGACTATCTTGTATTTATCAATCGTGAGTATTGATCTTTTTTATTTTCTTTTTTTCGATGGAAAATATTTTTGTCATCAGTCCAAAGGACGATGCCAATTCTAACTTCAGTAAACAATATTAATAATAAAGTAATGTACTAATAACTTTTGAAATAGTTTTTTATGTGTATGATTATTTATTTCATAATTGAAAGATAATTTTTTGATATGAATATTAAGTATTAAGTATTGATAACGTGCAACTATTTTAGTCGCAAAAGATTCATAAACACGATGTCACTGTTTGTACTAAAATATTGAAGATTTTAATGTCACTGGTTGATAAATAGTTTTGAAGTTTATAATCATTAACATAATCTTTTTATTTAATTAGGCTTGAATAATTATAAAAATATTTGTTAGCATACATTTAATGCGTATGTGCAATCGGTTGAGATTAGCGTTATCATTATCTTTCCTAGTGTATTTGATTTTAGAATAATATATGATAACGTAGTTATATGATTGTTTTCTAACAAAGTTGAATAATTAGCTCTTATGTATAAAATTTAGAAACATGGTTGTATACATTTTTTTGATATTTATTGGGTTACATATAATTCATTGGAATCGTGAAATAAGTTTATGCGCGAATTTTTTTATATTCAAATTAAATCAATTTTATCAACCGATTCAAGACAGCGTCCGCAATCGTGTCGAGATGCTAGGCACGTCGTCCGGCAGACCGCAGGCTTCTGCAGCTGAGAAGATGCGAAGAACGGAGACGACCCACCCCAGCGCCGTCCTAATACATAGTCATGTATGGAGAATAGATGGCACAAACACTGGATTCGAGAATAATAAATCGATTTGCAGAAAGAGCGCCTGCGCGGGGCAGGACCCCCTCGCCACTCCGTGCTAACCCTGCCCGTCGAGCATAAAGTGTTAACCATACTTGTGACAGAGGCTCTTCAACTATTTATTAATCTTGCACTTAGTCATCGCAATGGTGTTTGCAAACCTGCAAGTTCAACAAAATTACCCATATTACTCTATCCGCATCCGGAAAACAAATAAATATTTACACGTTCGACGAGAAGTCCAGAGTCACATCTCTTTCTCAATCAAAAACTTTTTAAATTGATAAGATTACTCAATAATTTGTCAACGGATTTATTTGTAATTAAAAACTTTTAAAGATATTTATGAATCTAGAATTTGAATCAAATCGGGTGATCGGTTTTCGGCATAATAATCGGTAAAAAAGATTAACTAGTATGATTTTTTCAATCATTTGCGCTATATGTATTGGAATTTCGACGTATAAATTTTGACATTCTGCCTGAAGATTCCGAAAGGTGAAACCCGGGTCGTTAGTAACAAAACATGTGGAATTGTACAAAGTTGTAACAATTCAAATTTGATATTGAAATTTCATCAAGCACCTTCAGTCGATATCATAAATTGTATAAATTTTGGTTTAACGTTTGGTCAAGTAAAAAATTGTAATAACATTCATGGTTCAAAATAATAATTTAATGAGTTTCATTGCATAAGACACTAGGATTTGTATTTCAATTTTTGCATCCAAATATACTTAAAAATAAATAATACACGGCCGCTAATGGATATGCCATAATAATGGACAAATTCGTATTAATATCACACGATGTTGCTCTATATAAATCTGATAAGGTGTGGGTATTGCATGACTTGTTATAGGCGAAACGTGATTTTTCGTCTGTGTAGTATTATAGAAAACTAAATCATACTTTTTATCATCTTCAACCAAAACCTTACAGATTTGAAAGCACTGTCGCGGAGGGTGTGAAATTTATATAAATATATACAAAATGTATATTTCCGCGGACGTAGATGTTGGCATATGAAAACTACGGGAAAATGGCTCTTACCGTTAGCCGGCATATGCGTCCTTTTGAGACATGTATTAAGTTTATATGGCCGACGTATATATACGTACGGAAGTTTACGTTCATGTATCAAGTTTATGCTTTGGTTATACACGTAAGATTATGCTTATGTATCATTTTTATAGTCGACGTATACTCCATGCACACACGGTTTTATGCTTCTGTTGAAATACCTTGGGCTCTGGTATGGATTTTGAGATATTAATAACAACTAATAACTAATAACACCAACACGACTTTTGAGCTGCCATTTGCGTAACTGAATTTATTAAAACTTTCTAATTCTGTTATAAAATATAATATTTAAATTCATGAATTATTTTTGAAATAAAACTATTAACTCAGCTGTGATATATGAGTTTTAATTACAATTTAAGAAAACAATTATCAATTATATGGATTAATTATCAAATAGTTAGTGTAATAAATTAACTATGACACGTAAAATTCACATTGTATTATTGTGATTGCGTCGATATTTTACACTCTCAAAATACTGTATATAGCTAAAAATATTTCAACTTATTTTAAATATGAAAAATGATTTATTTTATTAATAAAGGAAACGATTTTAAAAATAGTTATTTTTAAATATACTGTTTCATTTATTTTCTTCTAAGTAACATTCTGTCTGCCGTTACACATGATATTAATACAAAATAACCATCAAGTTGTATGAATCGTTTTAAATACCATCTTCAATTTGTACAAAGGGTGAAGAAATAATTATGATTGAGTTTAACCACTGCAGACTAGTTTTTTTTCCTTTGTATCATCATGTACGTTAATATAAATAATTGACGTAATCGTACCCACTTATAATGAATATTTGTGTGAGTAAATAAAACATTTTTCTTTTTAATGTGTGTATGCACCAACTTGCATAATTAATAATCATATAATCATCATTGGTATCTGTCATTAATTAATCAAACTATTTTAAATAATAAAAACACATTTTTTTAGTACTTATTTCCACAATATATTTTTTGATCAGGACCGGTTTCGCTCATCGCGAGCATTATCAACTGATGTTGATCGATGAGCGAAACCGGTCCTGATCAAAAAATATATTGTGGAAATAAGTACTAAAAAAATGTGTTTTTATCATTTAAAATATCATGCCTTTCCATCAAGAAGTGACAGTTAACACCTTAAAAGTAATTAATCAAACTATGTTTAACTACGATAACAGAATATAGTTCTGCTAGCATTAGCTTTTTCTCAAAAGTATCCTATATATGATTAAAATCGAAGTGTAAAATCTATAATATACATTTGATGGATTGACGGAATCTTAAAGAAACTTCATTGTTACGAAATCTTTAGTGCATTACCATTTGGCTATTGAAAAAAAATTCTTAATGTAATACATACTGCACTATAATCCGTTTTCTTGCTTCACATCGACATATAATTCAATTATGCAATATAATCTCGATTCGCGTATCAAATACTAGGAAATCAAAAATACAAACGTCATATTTATGAACTGAACAAATATTAAAGTTACATATTTGTTTTCTTTTTAATGTAAAAAATCTGTGATTTCATTATAATATTATTTGATCAAACTTGCAATGTAGATGCTGGTATCTACTGGGTTATACATAAAAGCTCGTCACCACTGGGTATATTAAAAAGATTAATATTTATTTTTCTATTGGTGACCTTTTTATGTACCTATGTTAAAATAAACAGCTTACCAGACTTTACCCATTCAAAAAGGGTTAAAATGTAAATTGAACCATTCATTCTGCTAACCTTTTAAAGGCACCGGCTTTCGGCAATCGTGATTGGTGGAATTTAACTTACCTATATGTAGATATTCTATCCAGATCGGGTTATTTAATTTATATTAAAACATTCATATAATTACTAAACGCCTTATTGCATTTATTCAAATAAAATTATTGCCATTATCCTAAAACGCTTTTTTTTATATCTTTTCAATGTGAATGATTGCAAGACGAGTTTCTTAACAAAGTATAAATTCAATAAATCAACAATTGTATGATAAATCAAATTGTCAGTATTTTGAAAATCTTTATTTTATTTCTCTACGTTGATTATTTAATTATCGTAAATGAAACTATGTGTGATTAACATTTTCGTCTTGTCTTGTTTAACTTTATTAGGAAACACACACACAACCTAGCGATTGTCTAAAAACTATTATAATAACGGTACTAGAAATAGAGGTATAAAACCTTTAGCATTAATCGTTAATTATCGTATTTTGAAATTAAGTACATGTATGTTTTACGCAGAGAATACAAAAAATTAATCATTTTAATTTTACATTACAACTATAATATTATCTCAACACTTTTACAATCACCACCGTGTTATATATGTTGTTTCCCCACATTTTGACTTTTTGAATTCAAAAAAAACTCGAAACGTTTGTAGCATTGTATGAGCAAAGTATTCCGGATTCAATATACAGGGTTTTCTATTAAAAAAAGGAATCAGTTAAGCGATCTGTCCTCAAAGTTGGTACTGCTGCGGGCAGAGGGGAATTTCAATCCCTTTACAAGCCCGCGGCACTACGCATTATTTGGGCGAATGAAACCTGGTTTATAATGTTCACTACATCGGCAAATCTTATTCCCCTAATGTCGGAATTAAAAGTGATAATTAAAATGTTCAAAGTATTTTAACATATTCAATAAATGTGTTAAAAGTGTTCATTTTAATTCCCAAGCGACGTATTCTTTAACTTTATTGCTTGGAAATTTTGATTAAAGTTTATGCCTCGGTCAAAATTTTAAGTTGGTGCTATGTTCTATATAAGATATACACCTCATTCACACACAGACATACATATATTGAAATACTTTGTGCTTTTTATTGATATAATTTATTATATCGACTGAAGGTGCTTGATGGAACTTCAATATTAAATTTGAATTGTTACAACTTTGTACGTCTCCATATATCTTATCACAAACGACCAGTTCTGTTGCATCCGTGCGATGGAATACCTGAAGATGCCGAAGGGCGAAACCCGGGTCGTACAAAGTTGTAACAATTCAAATTTTGCTTTTTATTGATTTTTAGAACTTACGTGAATTTTGAAATGCTACTTTTGTTATGGATTTCCTTCAAAAATTCCGCTTTTATAATGTAATATTTTTACTTAGTCGTGATTGAGTGTCGGGAATAAACAACTTTTATTCGATTCAAATATGTAATTATCAGCTTGACGCAAAAGTTTATGTTTTATGAAAACATGATTACAAACTTCCTTGTTTTGTATGGTACGTACAAGGATGGTAAAGATCATTTAGTATAGTTGATTAGTGCAAAAAATCATGAGTTAAATGTCGACCAGATAAAATAAGAATACACTTCGTAAAACATTTACATTTTTTAAGGAATCGGCGATTGTTTCAAGTGGCAACGATCATCTCCAGATTACCAGAAACATTAAACATTCACGTATGAAACGCAATCACAAATAACTGAAAAAATCATTTGATGAAATTAAGAAACATATTTTAAATCGCTTATATAGTCTAGATCCATTGATTTTACAATGGTTATTATGTTATTGTATTTACTTTAGCAAAACACACAGCATATGCTTGCTTATAACTGATATTTTGGGCAAATTCGTCAGGATGACAATCCATTTCTCTTTTTTCAACCTCTTTACAGCGTAACAATATGATTTATGCTCCACTGTCCCTTAACATTACGACGGTTTTATAAACACTATTTCTCTTTGATCTATTCAAAACAATATCATTGACTTAATTACTCATCTCATTTTATAGTATTAATTTAGAATTTTAAAGCAAGCTGTCTATAATCCAATAGATTATTATGATTTTTAATTAAGTGAGCGTAAAATCGAAGGATTCGGTTGGCTTGATACCAATTAAACGGTATTATTAAAATAATTGATTCGATTCATTTATTTCATCGTTTAAAATGAAGCTTCGTGTTTTAGATCTCGTTATACCTCATAATATCTTTATCTGCAATTACAATCTATGGAACTATAGAGTTTAAATTTATACCGTTAATACAATATAACCTAACTTTCAAAAATATATACGTTGTTCAATACGTTCGTTATTCAAACGAAATAGTTATAATAGTAAACTTTTCATAAAATTGGATCCATAGAGATAAAAGTCTCTTTGAAAAATGTGAGTAAAATTTCACGACAGATATTGACTATATAAAGCATTTATGTAAAGCTATTATATTACTGTACTATTAGATCAATACACTCACCACATGTATATATTACACATTAAAACATAAAAATATTAAATTAAAAAATCTTCTTTATTCTTATATTTCTTTGACGGTAGTGAATTCTACTTGCAACATTTTCAGAGCATCAAGTTTCCAAATATACTCACAATATGTTTTAATGACAAAATGGATGAATTTAAAAAATCTTATTAATATTGTAATTTATAGTTTTCACATCGACTCTTATAACAATTAATTATGTAGTTACTGGTTTCCGTATCAATACGTCAAAATAATTAATCACTAACTTCTGGTTGAAGAATTTTTGGAATTAAAATGCAAGATATTCTGTGATTTTAATATTATCATATATTTATGTAATATATGATGATTTATAATTAAAATCATATTAGACTCAAGCGTTTGGACTTAAACAAAACTTCAACAAAATCAATCATGTATTTATAGTATATAAGATTTTGGCGATAAATTAGGCCGTGGGTAACAAACAATGTAAAAAAAAACAGTAACAAAATAATTTTAAAATCAGGTATGATATATTACTCTTTCGTTATAGCAATATATTTACAATTCCTGTATCGTGTAAAACTATCGACTTTTCTTGAAAATCAGTCACGTAAGTTTATATAACCTTTTCCTTCGACAGTAAATTTTATATTTAGATCTTTATTATCTCCTTCTACAAAAGTTTCAGGACCCGATACCTTTTGATTACTTATGTTATGAAGAAAGTTATTTAATTTCACACAAATTTGTCGTATTATATGACAACAAAAAATACGGTTACATAATATTTCTTAAATTATTATTCAGACATAACACTCTGTAACGTCGTCATATTTTTAGATACAACAGAATAAACCAGAATTATCCGTAACACCGTTATTTATTGACCATTTTCATGATATGACAGTGTTTTTACGAATAATAAAATCGATTCATTTATACATTTTGCGCATTATCAAATTTTTAGCAATTGAAAAGATTCTATATATAAATTTAAATAAAAGTAGGTACCTCTTAGAAGTTAATTTTATATCTATGGCAGTAGATTATTTTTAACACCTCTCATTAAAAATTCATTTGATCGTTATTATATTAATTCAGAAATTCATGAAGATCCTTAACCAATACTCTTTATATTTCACCATTCCTCTTGATTATAAGAGACACAAACTGTTTGTACAGACGTGCACTAGAATTTATGAAGATGCCAAAATGCGAAAACAAGATCACGAGTGACAGAACATTTTCAGGTGTAAGGATTTTGAACGATTTATGTTTGATATTGAACATCCGTCGTCGATATTGCATATATATTATGTATATTTTATATGCGCTCAAAATATAAGACCAAATTTTCAAAATTCAACACAGGAAATACCTAATTTGTATATTTAACATAAGAAAATTTGAATTGTTACAACTTGGTACGATTCCACATGTTTTGTCACTAACGACCCGGGGTTCGCCTTTCGGCATCTTCAGGCATTCTATCACACGGATGCAAAAGAACTGACTAGGTCATGATACAATGCCTGAAGATTCTGAAAGGCAAAACATGTGGAATCATACAAAGTTGTAACAATTCAAATTTGATATTGAAATTCCATCAAACACCTTCAGTCGATATCATAAAATATAATATAAGCAACATTTAAATATATTATTTTTTGATTTTTTATTCTTCATACAAATATTATTTAGTCAGATAGTAGTGATTTTATTATTCTAAATAACTTCATTTATTTGAGCGAAATCAATACGTATTGTGTTTTTGAATTTACTTTCTATTAAATTCTTTCTTTTTAATTCAAATTCCTTGCACTTTACAAGAGGTCAGTTTATCCTTTGATCATATAGCATATGACCAATACCGGTAGGGTGGTCACCATATATGCCGACCCACGTCTGCTTTCCATCACGACCAAACAAAGACATCAAGACTGCCTCGGGGTCGAAAATAAAGAGAGCAAACTTCTGTATTTGACATTTGAAGCCGAAAGCGCACGGATTAACATAAAGAGTTAAACGGAAGACAATACTGATTGTGTACATGGCTGTTTGATAAAGAAATCTTTATTATGTAACTCTACATGATATATATTTAAATGTTTAATATTTTATTTAACCGGTTAACTGCCAAAAGCGTCTTAAGACGCATAATTTTCTGTAAACGGAGCGCCGCTCATACAAAAATGATGTCTTAAGACGCACCGTTTTAACAACCTTAATGACCTTGTTATTTTGACAACCCTGCACCATGAACAATTAATTTTATGATTATGGATAAATGACTGCACGACTGGCGCGCTCTTCATTTATTTGGTAAGTTATATAAATAAACTTTATTACACTTTCAATAACGATATGTTTAGAAGGTTTTATTTTTGTCGTAAAATTCGCGGCGTGCTGGGTACCGCCATACATGTATCTGCCGGCAGTTAACCGGTTTTAACTAGACGTGCAGTATAACAATACATTTTCAGATATTTCGAGATAACTGTCACTTCTTGATGGAAAGGCATGATATTTTAAATATTAAAAACACATTTTTTAGTACTTTTTTCCACAATATATTTTTTGATCAAGACCGGTTTCACTCATCGCGAGCATTATCAACTGATGAGCTGCGAGAACTATCAACTGATCAAAAAATATACTGTGGAAATAGGTACTAAAAAATGTGTTTTTATTATTTAAAATAATTCATGTACGTTTCAATATATAAAGGAATAAATTTACTAAAATTACAAATGAAAAATATTGAATAATTTATTATATTAATAAGCATTAATCACTCTTTTACGACATAATTTGAATTCTCCATAAATTCCACAAAATATATTTTAATCTAAATGAAATAAAACCTTTATTTTGTAACGTTAAGAATTTATTTCATAATCTTATTCGAGGAAATATAGTCACGAAAACATTTATTAAAAATAATTGTCTTGTAATAATACACACGTGTTTCGCTTTAAGTCCCTTTTTCAAATAATTATATTTAAAGAGAATAAACAGATTTCAAATGAATTGTTTTTTTCTGTAAATCTTTGTTAAAAAATATCAATTATAACGAGTTGTACTTAAATGGAATATTTCAATCGAGCTTTAGGTCATTCCTTCTGGAATAATATATGTTTTCCGTACGGCCAACTTTAATCAGAGGCTGTTAATAATATATATGCTTAATCAATTTTCAATCCACAACGTAGACCGATCCACGATGGCAGAGAAAAGAAAACATACTTTTCCTTTACCCACATAAAATCAAATGGGAGAACAAAAATCATAACAATTGGATAATTTTCCGGGCGGATGAATAATTGAATCAAGGAAAGAAATGTAGGGAGTTTTCTTCGGCGTATTGTTGGTCCCTTTTGATTGAAGAAGAATGAGCGAGGCCTCCCACCACCCCGGTATTGATCAGTGGAAAAGGGCATAAGGTAAACAATGAGTGCGAGGGTAAACAGCTACACGCACATACATAGTACGTAACGACCCTTCCTCTAATTCTGTTTGCCGTGGACCGGCCTGCAAACATGCCAGACTGCCCATTCTGCAACACAGTGCAAATAAAATACAATTTTGCAAAACGTAAGATAAAATAAAAATAATACCTCTTTTCGATTCTGAAGTCCCAATAAGTAAACATTCGACGTGATTCATTCTGGCGCGGAGTCAACGAGAAAGTTCGTACACAATCACAACACGTCGAATCTTACACATATTTCGTAATATTCCGCACGAATTTTATTAAAGTAAAAAACAGCTGTGTCCTGCTGCATACTTTTACAATCGATACACATATTTTGATTTACTCTGTCAATCTTCCAGTAATCTTACATGCACTCGATCTTCTACAGATTTTTTAAGGCAATGTCAAATGATATTAAGTTTTCTCCAAAGTTTCAACCAATCCTAAAATATAAAGCAGTTCTTTTCATAGACAAAGCCTCTCTTACTTTATATCAACACAGCTAAAAGCTTAAAATAGACGGAAGTTTAATAATGGTTTTTTTTTTTTTTTTTAATTATTTCACTAAGAAAATTTGCATTGCATTTACAACGGGAATAACATCGTTCAGTAAACAAATATTTGAAATCGAAGAAAACATATCTAGCCGGTTTATTAAGAAATAGTATGTAGATAATTTTTCGTTTGATTCTAAAGTCAGTTTCCATGTTCTGCAAAAAAAAATCAAAATTAAATGTAATGTAAGAGAAAAATCGTCTGACATTTATCGAATTTGTTGATACTCTTCTGAAAATATAATCTGAATGGAAAATTTACCGTAAAATCAGATACTCGTATTCACTAATATTGCAATATTTGCTTTTGATAAACAAATATTAATTTCAAACCATCCTCGCGATGGTATTTTATCCTGGGTTGCATTTGCTTAGCATGAACCGGAAATAGATTGGTTCAATTCGTTATTCCGGGCGGCGCGCAGAGTGCGGAAGGCTGTCGACAGAGGCGAGACTATAGGAGGGGTGGGTTGGGTGACAACTCTACCCCCAAACTTCCCCCTTATCTCAGATAACGAATATATGGCCTTTCGTAATTGAAAAGGGCAATACTGCGTCGGCCATGAAGATTTACATACGACGAAAAGTTGAAATAGCCAATGGCACGTTTGCTTAATGTTAGATTTAATTTGATGAAAAGATCACGTGATCAATTGACAAAAGATGTCATTGTTTACAAACGATTTATGTTTATTTACCATATGCATATAGTTATTGTATGTCTCAACGATTTTTTTTTCATGAAAAAAAGACACCACAGTGTAGGTCTCCATTTTTGCTTTGAAAACATGTTAAAAATAATCACTTTAAAATTCAATTTACAATAAATTCCTTACGGTACAAATAAATAATTTAAGCTTCGTATATTTTTATTATTTTATAATATTTAAGTTTGATGTTTTAAGCAGTCACAATATTATATAACAGTCGTGCTGTAGTGCCCAATGGTGAATATTTTTTATTTATTTTTTTATTCGTATCACAATTCATGGACAACAATCATCTTCTATTTTAAAAAAATTATGTTTGATCTAGCTTTTTGTATCTATTCAGCATAAATATGTTCTAATGAATTATATTTTAGAAGTAATAAATAAATCACGAAAACAGACTAACATTCCCACTAAAAAGTCATTTTCTACAAATAAAACACTCACATCTTTAAAATTGCAAAAATAAATGAAGACATTTGTAAAAATTTATTTATAATCATTTTTAAGGTGTTAACTGTCTTTATTTGATGGAAACCCATGATATTTTGAATAATTAAAACATATTTTTAATTACTTATTCCCACAATACATTTTTTGATCAGGACCGGTTTCGTTCATCGCGAGCATTATCAACTGATGATAGTGCTCGTGATGACTGATAATAAAGCTCACAACTGATGATAATTTAAATACTCGGGTGCAAAATAAAACAATTTTCGGCGTAATAATTCTGAATGAATGGTTTTATAATGTATACATTTCAATAAATAACCATATCCTATACATTAGCTACTTAAGAAATATCATGGATGGAAAAGATGTATTATAACTGTGATTAAAGTGTGTGTAATGTCAAAAAAATGGAATATGACATCTACAGACAAGTACAGAAAGTATGACAGTTTATAAATACACCTAAGTAAGTTGACGATTTTAATAATGCTCCATAAATAAAATTTCCTCTATTGATAGTATCAATTGTTATTATTGTCTATGACCTTTGTAAATAATGATGTAGCTCACGCACTCTGTCGTGGCAGTCGGAAAACCTTCGCGTGAGTACGGATGGCACACGACAGGAGCACATTTTCTGCGATAAAATCTTAAGAAATGAGAGGTGTTGTATGTAGTCAACGACTGGTCGGTTTGGGAGGGTAGTCACAGAAACAGAGAGGGGTGCATGGAGCTAATATTGATTAGTCTCCGCCGACTACGAGTGTTCGACCATAACCCGCCATCGGCCACGTTCTTTTACGCATCGGAGCGTCAACCATTTTGCATCATTTTAATTTACTAATTATTACATATATCAAATAAAAAATTTGTAATAGTAATACAAAAAAATGTTCATATTTTATAATTTATATACTATTTTTATTAACCAGTACTATAAATTTGATCGATATCTGCTGATTTTTAAAATTGGATTTTCTTATTTAATATCTAATAATTTTTCAAATTTGAATTGTTACAACTGAGGTCAGTTCTGTTGCATCCGTGTGATAGAATTCTTGAAGATGCCGAAAGGCGAATCCCGGGTCGTTAGTGATAAGACATGTGGAATCAGTTTCGCCTTTCGGCTTCTTCAGGCATTCTATCACACGGATGCAACAGAACTGACACGTTTGACCGGAAGATGCCGAAAGGTGAAACCCGTGTTGTTAGTGACAAAGCATGTAGAATCGTACAATGTTGTAACAATTCAAATTTGATATTGAAACTCCATCAAGCACCTTCAGTCGATATCATAAATTATATCAATAAATTTTCAGATATAAAAAAAATAAATACTTCAAAACTATATATGTGTTTTAAATTTTTAATGACAATTATATGACATTTCAACTTGTGAAGTTGTTAAATGCTTCTCCGATTTCCTTAAACGAAAATTTCGCGAACAACAGCGATAATCTCTGAATGCCTGTTTAATAATAAGGCGTCCAAAAATTTTTGCTGGCGGGATTATTGCGCGGTCATCTACCCCTGAGTAAGACATAGACAATGGCAAAGAAAACTAACACATGTGCGCCGGCTCACGCCCTCTCAGTCTAGTCTCAAGACTGACTTTTCTTTATACATCTCCTCGGTCAGCTGTGCGCCTGATACTTTGCCCTGCGATTTATACATACATACAACTTGTTTATTTTCCTTTTGGTGTTTTTCGCGTCATGTGAACGTAAACAATGCACTACGTAACTAGATAACGATCTTGACAACGTGCTATCAAAAAACGCCCGATACATTTTTGTATATCTTACATTAACAATACTGAAAAACTTATCGAATCTGTTGCAATAAAAATTTTATTTCTCGTATTCTTTTTTTCACTGTGAAACTCAAAATTTCAATAAAAAAATATTTTTACACGTGCTTCGTTTCAAAAAGCGTATTCACGGAAAACATTTAACTTATTTTTCAATATATAATAACAAATATATAAAAACTAAAGTATATAATGCAAAAAAAATATTATTCGATAATCCGCAATCACTAAAAGTGAACTATTATAATTATCAAGCTACATTTTATATATGTTTAACGAAAGCACGTTAGTTTGTCGATTGAATTGGCATTTACTTTGTAGAATTCCATTATAACTCGGTGAAAAAATAGTCATTTAATTTAGTTCTACAAAATTTTATAAGATATAGTTGAGAGCTATTTCGGCTCACACCATCGACAGAACTATACTTAAACCTACATTCACTTATCTATATATAGCTGTGAAGAAAAGGTAGTCAATACATATCTTCTTCTGTTTTTTTTTATTGCTGGCACAATATAAGCTAGGTTGTTAAAACAGAAGAGAAAACGTTTTGTGTATCTATTCTACACAGCTATTTATAGATAAGTTAATGTACGTTTAAACATAGTTCTGACGAAGGCGTGTGCCGAAATAGTATCAACTATATCTTATATTTTTTTAAATAATAAAAACACATTTTTTAGTACTTATTTCCACAATATATTTTTTGATCAGGACCGGTTTCGCTCAACGCGAGCATTATCAACTGATAGAATACAATTTACGAACAAGTCTATTTATACAATATATTTGTATCAATATTATATGATTTTATGTAAATTGTTTCCTAGTTCTTGAACCCATGGTTTTGTACACCTACCTTTAACTTAAATTAATTTTTTGTTTTGTATAAATAGACTTGTTTGTAAATTGTATTCTATCAGTTGATAATGCTCGCGTTGAGCGAAACCGGTCCTGATCAAAAAATATATTGTGGAAATAAGTACTAAAAAATGTGTTTTTATTATTTAAAATATCATGCCTTTCCATCAAGAAGTGACATTTAACACTTTATATCTTATAAATTTGGTAGAATACAAATATGTTAAAATTTTTTGATAATAATCCGATTCTAATTTTGAATTATGTATTATATATTCCAAAGACAAGATTCAGTCAATAATGGCTTGGTGAATAATAAATCAACCGAACAAAGAAAATCGATAATATTAACATTCTATTTGTAGACGATTTTGGCGAAACAGACTTTACTCAGACGATTCGCTTTTATGGTATTCATTATGTTAGTGTGTGGATGTAAGTCTGATTAGTTGCAATGGGGGAGAATAGATTGATGTACACACACTCAAAGACGCATTCACTAAGAACCGACGAACGTCTGTCTACGTCACGCTCACGCCATACAAGGAAAGAATAAATTAATTGTAGGATCAGAAAATGAGATTCATTCTCCTGCATCACTATATTATTTATTTTCTTACTATTGTATTGTAAATAAATCTTTTTTTGCTGTCAATAAGTTTAATGTATAACTTAATTAAACCAAATGGTTTCTTTTAACATCAAATATATAACTTACAAAAAAAATAACAGTAATCACTGCTTCTGTTAAGCGATCTAATTGGAGAATACTTTGAGATTTTATTTGACTGTTCCCGAAGTTTTATCTTCGTAACCAATGTATTGGTAACAAATAATTACAATCAGCTGTGAATTAAATAAAGTACATCTTAAATATACGTATTTTTATTAGTATTATTATTATTAGTTGTATTTTTCAATTATTTGACAAATTTTGCTATAAAAACTTTAAAATAAAAACCAACAAATTTCTACCTATTTCTATCTATGCTTGCTTGTGCTTTTCTTCCGACGTAATCTGCTACATATTATCAATCGCGAATTAGGCCCGCTGAATAATCCTTATACTTATCACTACGCTACGTCATGTGCGTATGTGTGCGTAAGTTGTAATCAACAGGAATACTTTTGCACGCATGCTTCTTTGGTGACGTGTTCTTAGCGCATTTCAGCTCTACTAGATAAGATTGTGTAAGGTAGGTTAGTTAGAGGCTGTTCGATTTTTCTTGCTTCAATGAGAGGTTTTGTTCATAGACAAACATTCTTATACGGCCTGTTCTTTTTTCAAATAAACATCAACGATATATACCATCATGACATTGCGTATGTTTTGGATACTTGAATAATAAATTACTATGGCAATATTATTTTATTATTTCAATGTTATTGAAAATTAAAAAGGTTGCATAAACATACATTTCCTGAAAAATTACTTTAAATTTTCAGATATATCTATAGTCAATTACTAAAAATAATCATTGTCTACTCAACAAAATTTTGATTTTAGTAAAATTAACAATATATAGTATTGATTTACGTATTTTATCCATGGTTTTATAATTTACAAATTATACAAAGTTATCACAAAAAACAATCCCAATACATAATACGCTCAATTTATAGTTAATCAATAAATAATACGTGCTCCAAATAGAAAAATATTTATCATGAAAATTTCCGTTTCATTTCTTATTCCAAGAAATAATATCAGAGAAAAACTTGTTTTCTTCAAAATGAAATAAATACGTTTATTCTCAGATAAAAACACTTATTCTGAGCTTTTCTAGGAAATTCTTACGTTGGCACTAATTGGAAATTTTATTTATATGATTGCAATAATACGGTAACTATTTATTGAATTCTCAGCACTGATTACCTTTTTTCTATTTATTTAGGAAAAATGTGGCTGAAGGACGACGATTGCGAAGCAGCAAATATGCCTTGGAGATCGCCACCATTGGATGCTCACGACCAGCATAAAGCTGCACTTCATGCGAGATTAGGACTTACATCACCAGGTTGGTTGGAAATATTTTTCAAGTTGCTTAGTTGTTCGATATCAAAATTAAAACACCTGGTCTACAATAAAAAACATTGAACGCAACTTTATAACGAGAAATACTCAGTATGAGTTTTAAATCCACGGCTGAGTATTACCTCTGTCATGGGTTATCATAAAAATATGAGATTCAAACTGATAAATGGTATTCAATTTTTCATTACAAAGTTTTTGAAATTACAAATTCAGTTTTGAATCTGAGAGCACGCGATAAAATTATTTGAATATAAATTCAAGATATCAGATTCACTTTCGTTTCCATTTATTCTTATTGTGAGCAATATGGAAATTATGAAAACATAATTTCAATATAAACTTTTTATTGCTATAATAAGTTAGTTTGTTTCATCATGAAACTTGACTACCGATCATTTAATATTTTTATTGTGCCATAAAATAAAATGTGGCTTAAAATACACTAACGGAAATTCATCGCTGTATATTTTTATGCGCGTAATATCTTTTATAAACTTTAATTAATGGAGATCTCAACGATTTACATTCAAAGTTAGTGAATATTTTTAACGCAGTAATCAAAGCATATACTCTGTTTTGACCGGCTACAGTACAATTAAGCGATAAATCATTTTTAATAATTAATTTATTCAATAAACATTTTCTTCTTTGTCAGTAAGTACGCCCCAATAAACAAACATAAACAATGAAGTGTAAGACGAATTGTGGCTTAATTAAAATAAAGTTAATGGCAATAAAGAAAACAAAACTTAAGCTGGTAAATTATTTCAATAACTAATATAACAGGAAAGTAGCGTAATATTTTATATTATATAGGAACATTACATATAATATAATAACAATTTCGTCATCCATTCATCAAAATTACATCACTACCGTAATTAAAAATTGGATAATGTGTACATATCGCATTATATTTTTTTTTGTTAATTATTTCACATTCGATAGAATAAAAGAACCTCATCTGGTCTTGTTTGCAAGGGTTCTGAAATTTCCATATTGGGACGAAGGGAGCAAAGTTAAATATACAGAACTGTTTTCTCAACGGATTTTTGAAAATACGAGCGCTATTTTGCTCTGCAAAAGACTAGATGAATATCCTTAAATAACAACATTACATATAAACCTAAAGGATAAAAGTCAGTATTTATTTAGTTTTATTTATAGGCCAAATTAATTGACTTTCAAATGGAGTAAACTTTGTTTTAAATCGTCTGAAAACTATCAATTATTAATTTAATTGTCATTTTTTTTCACGAACAAATGTATTTTGACACGGTGAAAAAATAGCAATGTATTTTAGTTCTACAAAATTTTATAAAATATAATTCATAGCTAGACCTTCGGGTCGCAATATGACGGCTTTGGAACACCTGAAAATCAACAGATATCAATTGTCACACGAAATTTCAAACGAACAGACAAATATAAGTCTTTCGCCACTCCTCAGACCATTGCGAAGGGTTAATGCATTTCTGTAATAAATCATCTCCGGCCAATAGTTACGCATATTGAAATTGCCGCCTGTTTAGTTTCATTTAAATTAAAATTTTAATTTTATTGATTTCAGGATATAAGCTAGATTGTTGAAACAGAATACAACATTTATTTTGTACCTTTTCTACACAGCTATATATATATATATAATATATAGAAAAGTAAATGTACGTTTTAGCATAGTTCTGACAATGTCGTGAGCCGAAATAGCTTTCAAATATATATTATAAAATTTTGTAAAAATACATTGCTATTTTTTCACCGTCTTATAATGGAGTTTTACCAAGTAAATGCCTATTCAATCAATAAATGTAGTTCGTATTAAAAATTTTAAATCTTATCGCTTGGAAATACTCTCTACGATTTGTCACATATCCATAATGCATAAAATCCAAGTTGTTCAGTCCATCATTATCTTAGCTGTAAGTGATGGACTTTAATTGTGTTCGGTAGTCGTACATCTAATCATATCGCTTGTTCCTTTCGCTCACTTGTTCCGCGGTATTACCTGCGACGCGTGCCCGCGGCAGAAACTGTCAAAAATAATTGGGACGACTACCCGAGTACGCATGTAACCTGTCATAACGCCTTCGCTACGCCGTTAAAGCCTTAACGATGCCTGCAGCACGGTGCAAACTTTTCGCGACAATTATGATTAACCGACTAACATGTTATCACTTAAATATGCTTCAACACATTTAAGTGGAGAATCACAATATATATTTTTTTCTGTTTTATATGAAGTATATACGATATAGGCCGAAGACATTAAAGACTATAAAAATATGTAAAACACAACTCAAGTTTAATATTGTTCAAGCCCATCAAAATCAGACAATAAATTCAATTTACTGTTTTTTGCATACATAAGCCTCTATACTAACTTTTCTTATCTAGAGTTTTATTGCTTCATTTCAATATGTGCTTAATAGTTAAAAAATTAAACGTATACTATTATTTATTTGCATTTTATTTATCCGACCGCATAAACATAAATAATATAAAATATTGCGTTATTTTACCCAAATTATACAACAATTTATTTATTCAGTCTACGATCGAAACTATGGAATAATTAAACAATCACGTGTTAATAGTTTGAAAATGATAATGTTCATTTTAATTAATAATATTCAAAATTTGGTTAAATTTCAATGTTCGGTAGCCACGAAAATAATTTCCTATGTTAGTGGAACATGTACATCTATTACGACTTAAGATGTTAACGTTGTACGAAATTTTTACTAAACAAAGATATCAAATTAAAGTGTCTGTTTGATTCAGTCTCTTCGGAATCATTTAATGTTATGTATGGTTTATTTATGCAAATATTTTGACGATATAATGATACGTGAAACCATGACTTTTTAATTATCTAAGCGTACGTTTCGTTTCATATTTAGACACACGTGGTTTAATTATCTTAATATGAATAAGTTTCCAGTAAACTTTAATATTTTTCATTATAATACATCAGTGCTATTAATAGTATAACTCAATATTCAAGAAGCGGAAGAGATATTGCTTTGATATCTAGTTGAATCAACATAAAATTACCATCTGAATTCGTTATGAAAAACGTTAAATTTATTTTCTCCCGTAAAAAACTGAATATGAAAATGTACCATAAATAAGCAATATTTTAAAGGTATATTAAATATTTATAAATTTATAAGAAAAACTTTTTCTTATAAATTTATAAAACTTTTATTCCTAATTCGTATATAAAATCTTTTAAATTCATTTTGATTTACAAATAATTTCACTATTTTAAAATAAATATCACTCTTGAATACATTACTAGTATTTCTATATAATCCAAATGATTTGTTTTAGCTAATTAGAGATAAATAAATGTTTTTGATTTATTCATAATATGACATTGTTGCGCTGTGGCACTGTTGTTTCATGTAACTAAATACATTTATTTTATACAGTGATTATACAGTGATTTGTTAATTCTTGATTCTGTGGGGTAACTTAAAAATCGTCATATCTATATACTATGCATACGGGAAAATAATTTAGAATTGTAGACTCATAACCGGTGGAATAACATTTTTTTTTAGTTAGAATGGACACCGTTGTTATCTTTCGTCATAGATCAAAAAATAAAATGTTTATCAAGGATTTTAGATTACTGTGTTTGAAATAGGGTGATTTTTTAATGAAAACAGCCAGAGTTATAGATTAATTATACAAGAATGTAAGATTCATAAATTCGATTTACAATATAACAGATTTGTCTCATAACTTATATATAATATTAGTACATAAATTATGGGACATCGTTATAATATTGAAAATCACAACAAATGTGATAAGTTAGTATAGTTGATTTATTTGAAGTTATTAAAGATGTTTCTTAAATACGGAACATTATTACTTACAACACTATAAGCAGAATTGCATACATACAAAGAAATATTTGTTTCTCATTTTATTTAATGTATTATACATTGGTGTTTTAGCCACAGATGAACGAGTCATTTTAACTTTATTTTATATTTGAGATAGGTAGTAAATTTATCGTCTACCAAAGACATAAAAATTAAAGTAACATCAAGAGCTCGGTGAGGCGATTTTTACTCTTAGGTACATTTGTTTTTTTAATGAACAGATGCAATTTTAAATTCGGCGTTTTAATTCAGACATACTTGATGATCAAAAAAGCCACAAAAATAGATAAATCAATTTTAATTTTTATTTACAAAAAAAAAATATTTTGTCATGAATTATATAGTTATAAGAAATCCATTACAAATATTGAAAGATACATATCTTCGGGCGGCACAATGCAGCGGGTGATTTCTTTGAAGAGATGCAGTGTCGCAGAGAAATTGGAATCTGTATCCAGTAATATAAAGCTCTATAAAGCAAGGGTGGCCCGTGGCTCGGACAATCGGATAAAAGATGGCCGATTTGATGGGCCAATCAGCGGGGGGAGGGAAAGGGGGTGTTGGGAGCGGTGCGCGCTTTATAAAACGGGGGGTGGAGCGGGCTTCCAAAGGCTTCTGTAAAACCGAAAAGGGTGATTGCAACTTTGTTCTATTGTGCTCGCCCGAACGAATTCCCGGGAATACTTTTCCCGGATGAACTGCCACTCGTATTTTACATATGTGTAGGTAATTGAATTCGGGACTATAAAACGCTGTACCTATCTCACTCGTACAACCAATAAGAAGATATTCAAGGATTTTTTTGTTCTTCTGTTGCATCCTCAAACGCATATTTTTAATAGCTGATATTATCAATCATTTTTAGTCGAATTTCTATACCTTATTTGCAAAATTAATAATACAAGTAAGTAAGAGTATTATCACACTATTTTCTCTGTTTAAACCCAATAAGTTGTTTCGAATGGTTACTATTCAAATCTCGGTCATATCTTGCACCAAATTATAGAAATATTTTATTTAAAAAATGAGATATGTACAAAATTATCAAATTAATACAATTCCATACGTCTTGTTAATTACTTTCCGGGTTTCGCCTTTTGGCATCTTCAGGCATTCTATCACATTAATGCAATAGAACTGACACATAGTTAATGGAATACATCTATTTTATGCAAATAGAATTACATGGGAGAAAATGTATGCCCTAAGACTAAGAGCCATTTTTTTTTGATTATAGTGATATTTAATTTGTATATGATAATTTTATAGACTATGGAATATATACAGTATATAAGAAGATTTTACAAGAGATAAAAAATAATGTACTATCATTAAAATTCGTTTGGCTAAACTATTACTTAGAGATACCTTCTTATTTTATATTGGCCAAGAGATAGTATTTTTTATCTAGAAATATTTATAACTAAAATTAAATTCCAGAATTACGCCGAATATAGTATTATTAACAACGATATCATAATATCAGTTAAAAAACGGCAGTACAAAAGAAAACAATAAGAAATGTTTCTCTTTCAACTGTAATAATTATACCTATTTTAACGACGCTGTGTTCTTAAGAATTTGGCAAAATATATGAAATATTTTTATATGATTATACGTTCATAACCTGAGAAATTTTCTAAAAGGGGGTAAACGTTCGCAATCGAGTTCATAAAAACAGCATGACGTTCCCGTACGTTGACAAATCATTTTCTCAAACTGTTAACTTGAGCAATTTCCTATCAAATAATAGCGAAGCCCTTTTCACTCAATTTTACAACCATAAATACTTTTCACTCAATTCTGTTTCCCTGGAGCGTGCGAAATAATGGAACTAACCCTCCCACAGCGCAGCTCGCAAGTTCCTCGCTTACATCAGACAGTGTTGAAATCCTTAGCAAAAATCCAGATATGAAAATAAATTTTATTTCGAATTTTATCTTATCTGAGTAGCTATTTACCTTGTAGAACCATTTGAGTGCAATAGATTTTATTTTCAAAAGTTAGTTACAGTGAACTTTCGGCAAATAACGGTAATATTATTCAAAGTAAAAGACCAACGAGTACGGACTAGGACAGTTGTACAAACGTATTTCTTTATAGTTGATCAAATAAGCGTGAATAATTTATGAATTATATTTTTAAAATATGCAATGATATCTTTCGTAAAATACAGCTCTGTATGTGTATTTATTGAATTTTTATTTTAAACATCTCGTATTTTTAATGGAACCAGTAGAACTATCAAGTGTAATCGCAAAATAAACCTCTTTTACTCTCTCTTATTATATAAATTGCGCATAAAACTTTTCAGCTCGCTGAATTCAGTCGTATGAGCAAACAGTTTCACACGCGACGATCTCCTTAACTACCCTTCGCGGAAGACTCATTTTCCTTTGTCTTTATCGCTGCACTTGCCAGGTTCTTTTCACGATTGGCTCCGTCAAAGTTGTAGAGTTTTCTCCCCTTAAAACTAAATCCAGCGCTAACTCGATTTGAATAGAGTAAAGTGTTGTTAGTACTTGAACGCCATGCTTCGGTTCAATTTAGAAAATCTATGTTTTAGAGGGCTTTGTCACTTCGGAACTGGCGTATTGTTTTATCAATGACGCACTTTAGCACTGTTGTCTCGCACTATTTAAGCGAATTACGGTGAATATCAAAATTGGAATCTGAAGAATTGGTTTATTCAGCTCCATTAAATTTATCTTTACTCTTAATATTTAAAAAGAAGATGAATAATGCATAGTATTGCTGGTGGTTTAAACTCTTTTAATGTTTCAATTAAGTAGACAATCAGCTGGCAGCAGGTCAGCTGGTTAAAAAAAGTTTTCTTAAGATGAATGATTATTATTAAAACTGTTAGTTATAGCTACATGTTATCGTAGTTAGAAACAATAGCGGTCATTCGGATTCAAAATATATTGTGGAAATAAGTACTAAAAAAATGTGCTTTTATTATTTAAAAAAAAAAAATTTTTTGTCGTTTAATTTGTATTCCAATACAACAAATAAATTCGTGTCATATTTTTTGGATCATTTCGTATTTTACTGTTAAAAAAACACGATTTTATAAAATAGCCTTCACTTCTAAGTCACTTCCTGATGAAAAGTCATTATATTTCAATAATAAAAACACAATTTTCAGTATAACTTCCACAATTGTATACTTTTAAGATCAATATCAGTTGGTATCAGTTGTATGAGTTGATAATTCTCGCATAGAGCGAAATCAATCCTGATTTCAAAAAAATTTTACTATGTGAATAATAAGTAAAATTGTCAAATATTAATTGTTAACTTTTTACGATTACACATATTTTGTCACTGATCCGAATTTCACCATTCGACATAGACTTATGATTTCTTGGAACGCAAACTTTGTAGAACTAAAACACATTGCTATTTTTTCACCGTGTTATAATGGAGCTCTACCAAGTAAATGCAAATTCAATCAATAAACTTACCATTGTGTTTCCAGTATTTAAATATAATATATATACCCTAGTTGTGGTTTATATTTATTGATTGATTATATTAGTACTTGTTCGGATTTTTAGAAATATAATAATATTTAGTGTATTTTTTTCTAAAATTTTATGCTTAAAATTTATAACTAACTTCTTAAATATGGTAAATGTAAAATTTCATAATATTTACAGTGATATTGTGTAGAGTTTCTTGTGTGTATACTGATTTATCTTTGATTAAGCCTTTAATACACACGCGTTCTATTTTCCGAGGAAATATATGAAATAGGGTATTTCCCTATATTTAAGGTGTTTATGGTCCTAATCAGAATTGGAATTACTCACACGAGTTGTTTGAACTATTATCTGCGGGCCTCTTTTACACAAGGAGAGTAATCCTGACCCACCTAACACCCACTTGGTGTTCCTATTTTTGATAGCTTTTCCCAATGCTCGCTGAAACGGTTGCCAAAACTTGACCAAGCTATCTGATAGCTTATTTTTTTTTTAAATTTAGATTTAAATCTCGAAAAAATGTTGTTGAACTACATGTTTAATCAAGAGCCTAAAGCGATAGATGTATTATTTGATGAATTTTACAAGCTTTAATTTTCTTCAATCTTTTTATGATAAGTAATTGTGTATTGGTTGTAAGGATTGAAGATTTAATTGATAATTTCAACTTTTTCGATCTAAGCTTTATAAGGATATTATATTTTTATCACAAATTCGATTTGATTCAAAATGCAATTATTCTTTGTAAAAAGTCCATATCCTAGCATTTCGTTTTAAGGACGTGGTTATGAAAAATCAGAAGAATTTTAGGACAAAAAAATTGGAAAGATTGAATTTTGAAACTATTATCACAAATTTTTACTCACCATAAGAAACTTTTACTATATATTGAAATGTATTTTTTTTATTCTCGCAGAATGTCCACAAATGTTCACAATTTCAGTTCAATTAAAGGTTTTTCTATCGCTAACTCGAGGTTTTTTTGTCGATTTTGTAGATTCTAAAACACTGAAAAAATGTGGCTTTATTTTATGCATGTATGTAGAGCTCAGGTAAGTAAACAGATTATTTCTTTTTGCGTTTTACTTGATTCAAGTTTGTGAGTTTGTGTTCAAAACGGAAATTTCTCGCATTAGGTAAAGTAAGCGAAGAAAAGCGTTCAAGTATAAATATTCATTCTCTCCCGCACGCCTCTTATCGGACATTCGCAGGAGGCGCTCGGCCAATATGCTTGAGTGACGTCGTCCATCTAGCGGAAGTCTATCGAAACTAAACGCTGAATGAGCTTCCGAATATTGCTAAACTTTTCACACACTTACCGAATTTTCATAACGCGGGAAAAGCTCAAAAAATTATACAATAGGCTTTTTTCATATATCAAACTGTATTCTATTGTCAATTCTGCATATTACACGATACCAAACATCAAACCTTTTCCTGTCTTAAGTAACACGAAAGCGAGCGAGAAAATAAGTTGTTTTTTTTTAATGTTACCAGTACAACATCACTTAACTCAACACTCACACAACAAAATACTTCTTTCGTTTTAATTTATACTAATTTTTGAACATTATTTTATAAATATTTTAAATGGCAAAGATTATTATTATTGCATTCATTTTGAATATACAGCTGCGCGTGTCATTTCTCATTTTCTACAGACAAAAATATTACTCGATACCAGGATATGAAATATTAAATATCCTACAACACAATAGGCATACTTTCCATTTCTAAATGGATGTTTTTATGCTTACCCACTGCGAAAGACTGGATCCAGTTCTACAATTGACTACCAGTTGCTTCGTCATATATCATTCGAGAACCACCCTCGTTTATTTTTTAAAAAAAGAAGAAAAAGCATACTTTTCAACCCTTCAAAAGGGTTGGCACGCGTCCCCTGTTCAGGGTAAACGAAAGTTTGTACAACCTCTTTCCGGCCATATCCGGCTATTGCATGTTATAAGAAAATAAATAAAATACTTAATGCCTCCTAAAGAATTCATTTGCAATATTGGAACCGTTGAAGTTAGTTTTCCAGCAATTATTATATATGTAATCGACTACTAAGAAAGCTAAATTTCAATTGTAAATTTACTTAAAAGTGGTTTCGCATTAAAATTTTATTCAGTCATCTGTATAGTATATCGAAATTTTTGTTATATTTTTTTAACAAACAGTAGATATCTTTCTTAGTGAGCAAAGAATTCTTTGAAAATTATATTTACTCTGAGTAAAACATTTTGTTGGTCTTGTTAAAAATGAGAATATAGACAATAGATAATTTTGTTGTAATCAGGTTATTTGATGTTGACAATTCATCTAGTGTTTATTTGATGATAAATATTGTATTTACCATAATGAATTATATTTTGAAATGTTAGAGTATAGCAATACGACACATCTCGGTCGTTCGCTATTCGTGTGTCGAATGAATAATGCTAAAATAAAGATTCATATATTTCTCAATGCTTGTCTGTGTAGGACATATTACTATGTTATTATTTAGGAGTTCTGAAAAATCAACGGTGCTCTTAATAAGTATCTGCATATGAAACACAACCAATTTTGAGACACCATCCAAAAATAAGTAGAAAAAAACTAGCCGAAAGTAAAAATACATATAATAGAAAACCATGATCAGTTTATTGGACCAAATTTGGTGAAGCTCAACGATGCGGACAAAGGTTTAAGATACCGCAAGAAGGTCGGAGGAGCAACTACTCTAAATGGTAAAAACATCCAACCATTTCCACATTGTTTACACATGGAAATACAGTAGGAGTCCATAAGGAAAGTAAGCAAATGGACAAAACGTTCTTTTGATACTGGATTCTAGTCTATTTTGTGACCGTCTATAATTTTACCATAAATCTACAAAATCACCATACCACTCTAACAGTATTGATTTTTTTTTTATGTCTCTAGGGGACCAGTACCTTTATGTAAATATGACATCTACATCGTCTTCTAAATATATGAACTATTAGATTACTTAAACTATCGACTTTATTTGTAGAAATTCAGGCCAATATCTTTGCCTCAAAAGCAATAAGGCATTTGTGACATTTTGGCGGATTAGGGTTTTGTTCACAATTTAAAAAGTGTAATTTATATAAGTTTGTACTTCTAAACTTATCTTTGATTCATCCATTTTAATATACACAATGTTTCGAATAAAATTAACATAAAAATATCTTTTTTCGCAAAAACCATTCTGCTTTATGGATGACGATATATGTATTAATAGTTCTGACGATGGCGTGAGCCGAAATAGCTATCAAATATATTTTTTTTTTAAATAATTTTGTAGAACTAAAATACATTGCTATTTTTTTTCACCGTGTTTTAATAGAGTTACATCTACCAAGTGAATGCCAATTCAATCAATATATCATTAAATTCACTTTAGTAGTATGTATTTGAAACGCATCACATTCATTTCTTCAAACGCGATTTCCAAGTGTTTTTATGTCAGATGATGTTTTCAAAAAAATGTTGGTTAATTTCCTGACGTTGGGTTGTCATATTGTATGAAAATTTACTGATTTATTTAATCATAAAACCAATCAAAATAATGAAAACTTTTGTAACCTTAGAGCGTGCTTTATTCATGGATTTATTTTATACAATAGTATTCACCATCAAACGCTTGTTTATTTTTCACTATATTTTTTAACATAAAATAAATACATATTGCTTTTACACCTTTTCTTGGCTGTTTTTTATTATTTCTTCTCAAACAGGCGATAGATTGTTTTACTATTCATTATATATTCAATAAATTATCAAATATAAATGCCAACAAGCTTGCTTCAAAAGATCCAACTTTTGTTATTTGCTTGTGGAAAACTGGTAAGAAAAAGAGGAGGAATATGAAAAACGTTTTCGCAATGTTGACCAGCACAAAGGCTGATCGTGGTCAGAGAGCGTATTTACTTAAAAGGTTCTGCCGTGGCGCTTTGATATGGAAATTCCGAGCGGAATAGAGTTCTCCGTAATGTGGAAACTGCGTTTATCTTCTTGGGTAGTCCCTACTCTACATCAGAGTGGTCAGTTGCGAGAATTCGTTACGTTTTCACGTGCTTGTAAATGCATGTATTCAATTTTTTACCTGAATCTATGAATCGCAATTTACTGCGTCTGATACGTCTTGATCGATGTGTAGATTGAAAGGTTATATTAGAAAATATACAACATTTATATTTTTACTTCATAGCTATAAAATATATAATTGACAGAAGTTTTTGTTTAAAATCACTACTCTATAAACAAAGTGTACATCGATATCAAATGCTTTTATTTCCAACCAAAAAATATGTATAAAGATACCAAAAAATAAACACTATGTATCATTTAAAATACAATTTCACTTAGGTTCAATAAAGTTATTCTGGATTGTTTTAAATATGATCAATGAATTGAACAGTAAATTTATTTATACAATGACGTTATTGATTCATTTTTAAATAATATAGATAACGCATTATCTGTGTTTAAAAATGTAGTCATATTTTTTTTAATTCATTTGTTTTCTCATCGTTGTTTACTTCTTTAATCCTGCAATACTTTGTCAGTATTGTTTTCAAAATCAAATTTCTCGCACTTACCAGATCAACCGTAGCATGACATACATATTTTACTGCGGTGTCATTTTATATTCAAGCGCGCGGCACCCCAAGCAATAAACTTCACAATATCGATTCACCGCTGAATAAATTTCGATATTAATATATCACTTTCGAGTCATATATATTTTATATTAAAACGACGCCCTTCAAAATTTAAAACCAAAATAAGCCAGTGATGATTTACATCCGGTCCCTACCAGCATTTCAAAATAAATAGTGATTTCACTTTTTATCGAAACCCCTTCGCGTGGCCTTCTCGGCGCAATCTCTGGGGGTCTAATTTGCATCCCTTGAGGCGTGAGAGGGTTGACACCCTTTTTTCGCTTAATTTCTACCACTAATAAAAAAACATTCACAAGTTTGTACCTACATTGTATGCATATGGCTGTTATCTGTTGAAGGGGTTGATCTAGAGTTATTAATGTGAGGGTTAAGGTTGATTGGTGACACGTAATAGTGACAAGATGAGTTGTGGCAACATTTTATGTGGGTCTAATTTAGTTTTATTCAATTTAATTTAGATCAGTTGATCGATGTTAAGTGATTGGTAATTTTTATACCCCGTTAAATTAATTTTTATGTGTATCAAAATATAAATCTTTATTTACAGTGGTAGTTGAATTGATCGATAGTTTGTAATTGTTACAAATATTTTTTTAATGTTCAAAATTTTGATGTTTTAATAATGATATCAAACAAAATAAAATTATTCCGCGCGATGTTAATGCTGAGTGATTAATAAAAATGATTTTCAAGAGTGGAACTTTTTGGATAGAAATAGTTCAATACTGAATTATTCAATGGTAATTAATTGTACATTTGAAACGCTCAGTCTTTCAAAGAATAGTTTGGCTTAAAGCTATTTAAGAGATCTTGATACCTGGCTTAAAATGAAGGTGTACTAAAATACTTACACACTCGCGTGTCATCCACGTGTGGTTCCATTATGCAATTCACCCTTTCATCTGAAACACGCGTAATATCCTGTTTAATAGTGAGCGCCCTATATAAAGTTGCAAACGAAATTGCGTTAATATACTCGGCGGTCGGTAATATTATATTTTACTGTCAGCAAATTCTATTTTTTTTTAAACTACAATTAATGCATGCTCTCAATATTTAGTAACAACTTCGGGATACATGCTATCTAGTGGCAAATCATTGATAAAGAAATCATTTTTTCATCCAAAAAAAACAGTACACGTTAAATAACATTTTAAATCTTTTTACAGGCACTTATGCTTGTTAGACCAAAGTAAATCATTTGGGTTATATAATAGAATGAATTAAAAACACCGAATGAATTGTCACACGAATTTTTAAATGAACAAACAAATATAAATCGGTCGCCGCTCCTCAGACCATTGCAAGGGGCTATTGCCTTCCCGTAATAAGCCATCTCCTTCCAATATTTAGGCTTATTGAATTTGCTGCCTGTTTAGTTTCATTTACAATATATTTTTTTTAGTTTTATTGCTAACAAGATTAAACTAGGTCGTTAAGAGAAGATGTATTGTCTCTTTCTACACAGCTATATATTAAGGTAATCAAATGTAAGTTTAAACATAGTTCTGACGATGGCGTGAGCCGAAATAGCTATCAACTATATCTTATAAAAAAAATATAAGACTAATATACATTGCCATTTTTTCACCGTATATAATGGAGTTCTACCAAGTAATTGCCAATTGCACAATATATGAATTAAATACTTTTTACTGTCATAACGTGAACATTGTACAGATTATATTCACTTATTTATACGCTCAAAAATTTGTATTATTCACCGATGAGATATGGTCGTGTGTATTAAAATTGAGTACCAATACTGCGTATAAAAGGTTGCTGATTTCTTTCTTTTAAATGCTCAAAGCTCGCAGATGTCAGCCGACGTATTTTTTTTTTAAGCTTCTATGAATCTCCTTTTACCTGGCAATAGATCTTTTAGTGGGTGCAACGATATAATATAATTCTTACCTGAATTTGGCCAAATCAACTTGCAGATTGCGATACGATTCCTACATTGAGTCATCAGCCGAAAGAATATGTGTAAACCTCTCACCCCGGCATCTAACGATACACAATTTTACTTTCTATTATATTATAATACAATATAAATGATAATTTTATCTAATTGTTATATGATATATAATTGTTATATTTTTCTGTACACCTATAGAAGTTTTGAAGCGAAGTTAATTTTATTTACTGATCTTGAATTTTATATGCTACTACCATACCTCTACAAAACATTGAAAACGTATCATGTATAGAACAAAATACCACATTTCCTTTCTTGAATAAAAATAGTAATATAAAATTATTGTTGATTTTTTTTTAATCTTATCAATTCATGTACTTTTTATAGTATTAACGTGGGATAAAATCTGACTTTTTTTTTTTAACAAATTACAAGAATACAAGTGAGATGTTCCATGTGGTAACTAAACAAATCAACACACTAAAAAAAATATAATACCAAACAGAACATGAACAATAAAAGCACAGAGTTTCTTTCGTTCCTTCCATTATACATTTATTAAATTTGAATTGTTACAACTCTGTACGATTCCACATGTTCGTCAGTTCGGTCGCATTCGTGTGATATAATGCCTGAAGATGTCGAAAGGCGAAACCCGGGTCGTTAATGACAAAACATGTGGAATCGCACAAAGTTGTCACAACTCAAATTTGATATTGAAATTCCATCAAGCACCTTCAGTCGATATCATAAGTCACATATTTATTAATTGATCAACAAAACAATTTTAAATTCATTAATAATATAATTGTAATTATTTTTGTACTGCACCGCCTAAAATGTTCTTATGCAATACTTATTTGTTGGCCCATGCTGTTTCTGGCTTATAAGTACCCCTTTCTATT
Organism: Himalopsyche japonica; assembly: GCA_028555115.1. Classification (NCBI taxonomy): domain Eukaryota; kingdom Metazoa; phylum Arthropoda; class Insecta; order Trichoptera; family Rhyacophilidae; genus Himalopsyche; species Himalopsyche japonica. The sequence goes on from JAHFWJ010000484.1 coordinate 3,168,907, forward strand.
ATTTATTTAATGTATAATTATTTTAACGATTCACCCCATTGAACAATATTTCTGCTAAATATATCCTTGTCTCTTCTTTTGTAATTGTTTTCCTCCCACTGAACTAATAATATATTAGTGTATAAAGATGTTTAATAGAAAAATACACATCCAGTAAAAATGCCAATAGCCTGCCTCGGTGAGGGTAAAAACATGACAAATACGTTAATCGGAAACATTGCCTACATGCTCTGAGATGCGGTGGTGCGGGGTACAGAAAGAAATTATTTATGAAGCGTTTAATTGCAAAGAATACTTACCACAAGAAGTTATTTCTGAACGAAAGGAATTTATTTTCTTCTGTAATTTGAAATTGATTAATAAATACGTGAATAATTTATTTAAAATCTAAAGTGTATCGTCGTATAATATACCGCATAATATTATATATATATATATATTCCATGATCAATAAACCACCACGGTACAAACTTTGCATGTTTTCTATCTGCTTTTTAGCTATCTTTACTAATTTTCTAATTATGAATATAATACTGATCGTGTATCATTAAGTCAAATATTACTCATAATTATTTCCTATTTCGAATTGACCATACAATTATGTAATTTATGATATCGACTGAAGGTGTTTGATAGAGTTTTAATTTCAATTTTATGTAATTATAATGACTACGATATAATGCCTGAAGATACCGAATGATAAAACCTGGGTCATTAGTGAAAAAACATGTGGAATCATTCAGTTTCAAATAAAAAAATGCTCCAAAAAAGAGCTCCAGATTTTTTTTTAGTCTTACTCTCAATTTATTATTTTATTTAAGTATAATCATATATAGTGTTACAGAAGCTAAAATTGTAATGTTTGTTATTCTAACACCTGCTTAACGCAATATTACAAAAAATATAGTCAGCTTTCTAAAAGTAATTTTCTGACTACCTATAAATTATTTTTAAAAATCGCTGTTGCTATGGAATTTTAATAATAAATACTTCCAATTAACAAAAATATTCAAAATGATATGAAAGTTTTTTTTCCTGTAAGATCATTGTTTATTTTTCATTTATTCAAAATAGTTCCAATATGTGACGACATCAGTCTTGGATACATTTATCTTTCAATAGATGCTCGTAAACGTTCTCGAAACATGATTTAGCAACTGTAGTTTCATATTAATTGAATTTACACGATATTGGCAATTCGTTTGGCGAAACATATTGAACCGGTTAATTCAGCTGACGCTAAAACGCTACCCCGGGAGCAAACTAATTAAGCGATTATTTGGCGCGGAAAATTTACTGCAGCTCAAGCAATAATAATGGCGGTTGAAAAATCATTACTTCCAACCCGCTCCGCCAGGTTCGCCAAGCTTAGATATATTTTACGCGGGAACCATTACCCTCGCAAGGAAGCTGTTTTTAATTAGACAATCCCCGGAAAGAATATGAGAAATAGTTTGTTTTCGATTTTATGGCGCCAAACATTCACTACGAAGAGAAGAGGCCAAAATGAACAATTTAATATTACATAAAAGTGTTGTTATTTTTATAGAGTATATCCTATTTCACAGTCCCATATAAAAAACTATTTTATAATTAATTATATTATTAATAATATTTACAAACTATGCTTATAATTATTTGTAAATAAAAGAATAAGAAATTAAATTTACGAATAATCCCGAAAAATCAAATATGACACTGCCTTCGACTAAAGCTCACTCATGTGATTCTTTACAAGACACATAATATTCTTATTTCAACAGAAAAATTAATGCATAAATATTATTCGTATAAACACCTAAGTTATACACAATACGATATACTGTCTTTTTATCCATGTGCTTTTTTTATTATATATTTAATCAGATTTTAATCATTTGTAATTTTCAGGCAATTAATAATACAAAGCAGTAACTAACACCGTTTACAATACACTTAGTTCTCTATTCGAACGCTTTCGAAATAACGCGGTTTAATATACAAATTTTTTTTTTGGACGGGTATCTTGCTGTAGCATGAATCACATAGTATAAATAAATTTAAATAACGAGTTCTTAATTTGAATTCAAATATGGATGACAAATCAATCATTTAAATATTTTATCTACTTACGTAAAATATCAAACAAACGTCAAACATTGGCGCCATTCATTTTGATGCAATCTAACGAGAATCAAATAAATTAATGGTCCGCCATAAATTCTGTCGCCTGACCCGCATTCTTTTGACATAAATACATTTGAAATATATTTACGCCATATTTTAAATACGTTACTATCCGCACGACAAACAAAGTTTTCAACATCATGGCAATACCAAAAATGATCATAAAATTCATTTCCTTATGTAGAAATTGCATCAGATATCCTGAATTTAAATATTTTTTTTATGATTTACTGCCTATTGCTATAGTCATGTGATAACATTACACATCCTACTCAGATATTAATTCTTTAATAAGCGCTTTCTTTGATTTAAAAATCGATTTAAATGACATTTTTCTTTTTTCAATCAAATGCATATCGATACAAAAACGGTTGACAAAAAATCAAATCGTTACTCGTTTCTTAAATTTTGTTAAAAAGATAATTGCGAAACTGTAAATTTCTCATTTTTAATGATCCATTAGTATTTATGGGCAACATAGTCTTTACTGGTCAGTTAATCATCAATTATTGAACACCTGTCGTTGTACCTTATTTTTCCATTCATAAATCTTACATTGTTATAATACTCATAATATTATTCACTAAACGCATTGCTACACGCTATTATCATAAGATTTTACAATTGATAGTTGATGATGTTCCATGATGTTTGGTATGTCTAAAATTCCTTCTCACCTAAAACATCCTATCCTAAAAGCGATTAGCTTACCATTGGTCCTAAGCCATATTATTATATCCATTTCCTTTTCAAAAAAGAAAATTTGAGCAACTTAGTAACAAAAATTAATTCTGACGGTGGCGTGAGCCGAAATAGCTATCAACTATATCTAAAAAAAAAATCGTAGAGCTATAATACATTGTTATTTTTATCACCGTGTTATAATTGAGTTTTACCAAGTAAATGCCAATTCAATCAATCAATAAAAAAAAAATCTCGAATAAAAAATACTTAGATTATTTCGTTAGAATATCATACGCTTCACGTTAGGATCAGAAATAGCTAAAAATGTAGACTATCATAATGTTTTCTGTATGGTATAATAAATACCATTGCTAGTCTATTTATAGTTATTTTTTATCAACTTTTGCATAAAATGATTCCAAGTGAGATAAAAATTATTTCTACCACTCTGATACGATCTGTGTTGGGGCAGAGTAATAAACTTATTTATAATTATGTCTTCTCAAAAGTTTATCAGTTGTCGCGCTGTCAATTCCCTATGCACGTTTCACACTCTTTCTCATTTTCAAAACGTTCCATTGGCTTATCCGAAACCGATCAAATGCCAACTTCCCCAAAAAACTCTTTTTTTACAGCAAAAAATATTACCAAGAATTAAACAAAAATCCGACATCTGAATACAAAAGCTGCAGGTAAAAATTTTAGGGGTGAAATAAAATAATAATAACCAGCAGAATTTCTGTTAAAAAAGCGAATAAAATTAAGCAACTTTTAAATGTGTTTTTCGGTTGATCTAGTTAATGCGAAAAAAATCATTCAGGTAGGGAAAATAATAGGCGACGCCAAAAAAATGTATAAAATTCACCAAAAAAAAAACGGCATCCCGACTCGGCAGTTGGTAGCGTGCTGTTAAAAAACTACCCCCTCTACTCCTATTAATGCTTGGAAATAACAAAGACGAATAAAAAATGCACAGAAATTTATCCAGAGATGGCTTGAGTTGAGAAGGTTTTATTGCAAATCTAGACAGTCCTACCTGCCTTGTTCCTTGTGCACTTTTTTTGTCCTGCGCAATAATATCAGCAAGGGGTAATTTTATATGTTAAAAGAATTCAAACGAATATACTCAGGAACGTATTTCCGGCTCTGCCCATCATTCTAATTCTTTTTGTACGAAAAGGGTGATTTTACAAAATCGTAAATTCTACATTACATATATGTACCGGCTGCGTAATTCGTCGTCACTACTGCCATCTATTAATGAAAAATCCCACTTGTCGTATTACTGCTTGCAAAGTTTATTTGCTAAAAAAAATCTAGATAAGATGCCTAGTTACTTATAAAAAAATACTTAACATTTTATTCGTGATGAAAATTTCAAAATATGTTATTTTATCGAAATACAATATTCAAAAACCAAAATCATAGTTTTAAAAAATATGGTTTAAAAATTTCAATAAATTGGAGAAAAATATATTTCTAAATAAATTGCAAAACTTTTCGATTTGAAGGATATTTTTTCATTATCTAGTATTTCCCAGAGGAGTAAAAATGTCTCAAATATGAAATAGAACAACAAATATTTTCTATAATGTATGATAACGACTGAAGGTGCTTGATATGCCAATCGTGATGCCGATCGTCGAAACCCGGGTCGTTAGTTGCAAAACATGTTGAATCTCACAGTTTCAACAATTCAAAAAATAATATTTTCTTGATTGAATTGACTTTCACTTGTTAGAACTCCATTATAATACGGTGAGAAAATAGCAATGCATTTTAGTTCTACAAAATATAGTTGATTAGATAGAAGGCGTTAGCCGAAATATCTATCAACCAACTATCTTATAAATTTATAAAATTAAAATACATTGATATTTTTTCACCGTGATAAGAATATTTTCGTTGGAAGGAATTAAACATCTTATCTTGTATTGGCAAGCAGCAAATAATGGAAACTTATGTTCAAACAAAAATTTAATTGGAGAAATTTATAATTTATTTTAAATAGAAATTAGTAAATACAATATGTACTGGTTAGGTGAGATATAATTAAAAAATTAATTAATTATATAAACGCAGTTTAATTTTTAATTATAATAGTATAATAATATTTAATATCGTTAATTGAAAATCAAAAACAGCGAATGTTATTTTTTTAAATGTTTTAAGTCTATTCATATAACGTATTATTAATATAAGAGCTTTTGCATATTCCTTCGCGCTAATATTAAGCTCTGCCGACGCCGTTGTAGTGTTCTGATATTATTATTTCGCCATATAATAGGCCGACCGCGCCACATAGCTCCTTCGCGGGGGTTGGGGGGAAGACGAAATGGAGGGGTTGGACGAAGAGCACATTTTCCAACACCTAGCTCTCGCATCCCACCCTTTTATTCCTTAACGGGGTGCCGTGCGGAGAACATATACGAGAACGCTGTGCTTTTTCTATCGAACTATACGAGCTTTCTCGGCAACAATAGTGCTTTTAAATTCCAGCGGAACTTAGAAATATTTTGACATATCGTTTTCGTGTTCAACAAATATTATTTTTCGGAGCTTTCAGAACGTTTCAAAATAATATCCGGTGCGTGCTAGTTTACAAAGCGTAACAAAAGTGCTTAAAAACTTTTATATTTAACATGGTTATGGTCTCGACTTGCAAAGTTAGAGGTCAATTGAACCTGAAACCTCCTCCTGAAAACAACAACAATCAGATCGACAAGCGAAGCATGATTATGCCGCCGTACCGGGGATATCGTAAGTTTATATTATTTTCATAAAATATACATTCTTAGCTTAAATTTTAAAAAAATCCTTAGATTTACGGTAATATTATTGAAATATAACACAACTTTTTATTACTTAAATGAAATATATAATAACGGAATTCCAACTATTTTAAACTACATTTCACTGTAGTGAATGAATTTATTTTTAAACTATAATAATTTTTTTATCAACTTCTGTGGCGTTTCTTCCAAATATGTTTTTATAAAACGATTTATTTTTTAACACTCTTAAGAATCACACCAATATCAATTAGAATCGTATTATTTTCTACGATCTCTCAGATTAAGACAATGTATACGAATTGATTTCTCAAATGATTTTATTTTGTAACCTTATTTAGTACTTCAGCCGAAAAGTTTTAGTTGTTTATTGCAATATGACTAACGACCATCGAATTGGTTTTAAAGTGTATTGTTTTATTTATAAACAATCAACGTTTTGTAGTATTCTCAATTTCATATGGCTTTACTTTTCATTTGAAATAACTTTATAGTGTTTTAAAGTGTATATTTTTAAGAATAAAAAGAATATTTGTTTATCGTTCAAATAAAATGCACGCACTTATCAAATATAAGTGATATAATATATTTTAAAATTGCATAAGATTATATCACTTGACGGTGATGTCACAGGATGTGCCCTTAATCAACTTTGCATTTTTACACAATGTATTTGAATAATCTTTACGTAAAATAAAACATTAGATTCAATTCTTAACATGAATGTATTTAAACAGTTTCGTACAAGACTTAAATTCTTATTTAATAATAATCGCTTATTTCTAAGAATTGACCGTTGAAATTGTCTGACCTAAGAATTCCTTTTTTCTAATAAGCTTCCTGCTAGAGAAATCGTTTTGAATTTTGTTATATTTAAGTTTTATCAATTTTCAACACAAGTCATTTTTGTTATATTTATTTATTAATTTTTGTTTATTTTTAATCTGCTTAAAATGATAAATATATACCAAATTATTTTTTTCTACATAAGGTTTTATTTTTTGTTACAACGATTTAGATTAAGCATTCAAACTTCATTCGTCATTTTTTTCCGATATCTGTTATATTGAACACTTTATGGCTTAATAATATTTTTATAGTTTAAGATATCGACTAAAAGTACTTGATATAATTTGATACGTGATTTTTTTTTATATTCAAAAGATTATCTTTGTCTTATTCGTATGTGTATTTTATAATATTGAATACATTTGTTATGTAATTTAAAATTTAGTATTATAGGATAAATATTATCCAGTATTGATTAAGAATTATGAAAACAATCACATTTTCTTAAAATATTCACATGATAATACTATGAAACACTTCATTGAATAAAAAACAATCTCACACAATTTATTTAAATATTACACGACAACAAAAGCTGCCCTTTAAAACCCTAGATCAGTTCTTCTGAAAAGGACACGAGAAATAATATTTTTATAGCGGTGAGTTCAATTTACCAGAAATTAATTAATGACATCGTTCTGCGCTATATCTACTGTCCTTTAATATTTGTAATAGTAACTGCTATCGTAAAGCTTTTATATTATCAGGACCAAATCCAGGAAGCCTCACTTCACATTATATTAAAAATCAATATTCTTGGATGCCTTCAATGAGTAAAAAATAAAATATTTTATTTTTGCCAACATTTTCTTGTCTTTCAGTAAAATTGTCCTGGGCCAAAAATGAAACAATTTACAATCGGAAGACTGCAGTTCGATAATATTGTTTGCCACAAAAAATAAATATATTTTAAATTAACACAATTTATAATAATACAGAATTTTACAACTTCAACAAATTTTAATTAAGTTCATTCAAAATTTTAATTACTCACAAAATATCAGTCAGAATAGAAAATGTATCATTGAAAGTAATAACCTTTCAAATGTGTTGGCATATTGATTAAAATTTAAAATTTTATATTCGGAAATTAAGATCATTTATTTTTCACTATAATTTCACGCAAACTTCATGATATATATGTTAGGTGGTTTCAAACATAATTTATTTTACTTGTGTTTTTTTTTTGTATTATTGATTAATTATTTGGCAAATATATTATTTAAATTCAATTGTTTTTAGTAAGTTAATTTTAATGTAATTATTTTTTTTCTTACCGAGTAAGATTTTTATATTTATTTGTATTTTTTCCTATAGATTTTATTTTTCGGCCGTGCATATGAGATTCGCTACTGTTCAATATACATAGTATAAGCATTACTTTACACACAAACAAAAGTATTTCTAGTTATATTATTACTGAGGGCGTCCTCTTTATTATATACTAACGAGGCTAGCGCCGCGTGGTAGCGACAGTTGGGACTATTAATTGTTAAAGCTCCAGTGCTATGTAGCTTTCTTTTGTGAGCTTTCGCACGTCGAGCGAAATACTTGCGCCTACATATAAAAGCTATCAAAGTTCAATCAACCACTACAGGAAGACGTTTCACGCGATCGATATGATTAAACGGTAGTAAAATATCATTTCATACAAAAAATATTGACTTAATCGTAAAGAGTCAAGAAACTAATAAAGAAGTTATATTTATATGTTAATTCAGCTTTAACATCGTTTAAAGGATTTAAAGTTTCCTTTACATATTCTTTTTACAAACTATGGAATAAAAATGGTGTTTTGCTAAAAGAAATAAGTTGGAATATGAAATAGATCATACATAAAAAAAAAAGAAAAACGAAACTGACGACCACAAAATTGAATTTGAAACAATTATTTATTCAGTCTCTTTCCTTGTTGAGTGCAATGTCCATCAGTAATGGTCACTAACACGATTAAATGAACCGGTTATTTAAGTTGTACGTGTATTCATTATCCATTAATATTGTCTTTGCCGAACATAGGAATTGAATAAAATATAGTATACGTAAAATCCAAATTAGAAAGATAATACAAATTAATCGAATTTACATCGAGTCCACTGTCGGGTAAAAATATCTTTAGTGTTTGTATAAATCGGCATAATAAAATCGTTATTTTTTCATATAATGTATTTCTAATCAATATTTCAAATCTCTTTTCTCATTTGATTTTATTATGATATTCATGCACACCCGTGCATTATTTATTTATTTCATAACGGAAAACTGTTCTTTCTCAGCAACTTGTATCGTTTATACTTTATACATATATTCAAGTTGAAATTATTATTTATTGAATGATTGTTTTGTAATAATTTAATCAGCTCAATTTAACAAATAGTACTTAATTATTGACATTACATGTATATGTGAGAGTTTTATTCTCAGTTGAACTTTACCAGCACCCGACGGAAAAATGTAATAATAATTGTAATAACATGGTGGGACATTGCTTGGAAACTTAATTATGAGTTATCGTTGCATTAACGGCGACCGGCGAAAGAGGGGAGGCTTTCAGGGTGGTTAGGGCGCTACTAAGACGTGGGTGCGGGTGGCATTACTTGCAGTCCGCTGGACGCCGTTATAGAAAAACATTATGAGAGAAAAGAAAATTGCGCTGCTTAAGAAATATAATTTTCAGTCTTACGGTGTGACCGTCTCACAATTCAATTAGATTTGAACGAAAGAATGTGAAAAGTTCATACGTTTTCATAATATTATATAATTAATTACTGCTGTACATTATTTTATCGTTGCTTACTGTTTTAAAGGAAATATAATATGACAAAAATCATAATAATTGCTTGATAACTATTTCGCTTTCGCTCCGAATTCAGATTCGATTTAACCAAATCTATATACACTGGCTTAAAAGTGAAACATTCAAAATTTTATCAATCCACTTGATTGATTCGTTTGGATTAAATACTTCGCAATTTTTAGCGTTTTGAAAATCGTATTATAACCATTTCAAAGGCATCTGTGAGAGCGTTGAAAATTGTACGTGAAAAAAGGTTTATTTTTTATTTACCAACATCGTCACTTTCACATCTAACAGAATTCATTGTAAATTCTTGTTGTTACCAATATTGCGCGTTTCGTTTCGAAACTTAATTTCTTTTATCTGCTGACAAATATTGTAATTTAAATGATATATCCCGATTTTTTTTTTTTGACAAATATAATTATAATTAATACTCGCTTTTTTTTTATTAAATTATGAAAACTTCAGTATTTCAGGAGACCTTACTTACTTACTACTCTTTAAATATCGAAATAATTAATCAATGATTTTTATTCTCGTATAAGTGTCTTGATATGCCTTCTAAAGGTGCATTTGAAAGTGTAATATTTTGAATTAACTGATGAAAATCACAAACTTCTGTTGTATAATCTTATGGTAATAGCTGTTAAATTGAATATATTTACGTATAGTTTTTCTTACATTATTAATATATTATATATACATTGAAATATATATTATAATTTATAACGAAATATAAGCCTAGTTATACAACAAATTATCGGTAGGAATAAAAACAGACGAATGTTTCTCTGATTTTTTTAATAATCATTCTACTGTGATATAATTCAATTGGTCAAACGATCCCATAACATATACAAGCGTCTTCTTTTTAAATCACTTTATCCCTACCTACGCTAAGCGACATTATAAATAATTTATCTCAGTGAAAACTTTTCCGACATGCTTGAGCTTTTATATAGTTGCAAATGCCATTCCAAGATGGCGTATTTAAACCCCCTACCCCCCACCACACAGCTTCTGTCGGTGACGTAGACGGTCGCTAAGCAACGTGAAACTTTTGTCCGCGTCCTACGCACTCGTCTTCGGTTGCACCTAGAACTTTTATTGCCATAACAAAAACATTTATTTTTAATCAATCATTACCATTAATTTATTTTCTTCAACAACTGTACATTTATTGTTAGAACTAATCAATTACTTCTAATGTATTAAACTCTCAATTTTTGATAAAGAAGCATGTTGGTCTGTGTGGTATGGTATTAAAACTTTTATTAACGATCAGGTGATTCTGGATTCAAAACCTGGTATAACTACTACCATTGTTTTTCAATTGACGGGGATTGTTACATATATTCTTCTCCATTTATCTGTAATGTCATAAAGAATAATTATTACTTGATTTTACATTACATTATTTCAAAAGTATAAAACCTTGTCACCTTGACTTATAGCTGTAATACAAAATAAATATGATATGTATATAAAAATTGTCCATTTTTTTCATTAAACATATTTATATAATTTTAATATAAATATAAATTGATCTTTTAATTTATTTCCTATCGTGTTTATAAATCATTTTCATATATATGATATTCGTATGATAGCGATTGAGAAATCTTATTCATTAAAGACTGAAGTAAATTAGACTTAAAAATAAATAATACTGACAATCTCATAATACTTGACGTCTTCTTGCTAAATAAAATATGTATGATAATCATTTTTTCGTATCACATTATTTTTGGCAGATTCACAAAGTGATATTTATTTTCTCATCAATTCTTTTCAATTAACTTTAAAAAAAAACATATTTTTTCTCACTTTTAATGTAATGTTACGAAATTGTATGAATGTTTAGTAACTCATAGCCTGAGTACTTGAATTAAAAAGTAGTTTGGCTACATTACAAATGTTTGGTGAAATTATATTGCCAGGTGTTACAACGATATTCCGTGAAGTATTTTAATATTCAATTAAATCCTGGCATTTCGACATAAACAACGAGCAAGGGCGAGTGCCTCCAATAAAATAATAATTCTAAATGTCAAAAGTTTTGCATGCAACGCTCCTCCTATGATTTCAATAATTTCGCTCTTGTCCGTAAGTAAAAGGTGTATCACACGATTTTAATGGAATTATAAATTGTTTTCATTATTCAGAGTTATCAATTACTAAAGTCAAATATCTAGTTATGGATATTTCAACTTTATTACAGGAAATAAAAGTACATACAAATTAAATTAAATGTACTGTACCACAATTTAATGAATCTCTTATATAACAATTTTTTTTGTACATGAAAGCAAATACTTAACAGTGAATGCCCAATTTTCGATTTAAGCGTTTTATACGTATCGTACATGTTTACAGTTATGTAACATTTACTGAAAAACAATTGTTTACTACTGTATCTCATATACACTACATCTAAGTCAATGTGCTTATCAAATAATATCAAATAATAAAAGATTTGAATAGCATTATCTTAGTTTTTGCGTTTTAGATTTGATTGCTTTTATCAAGCTTAATTCAATTTCAAATTTTTATAATGTCTAAAAACATACAATTCAAGCCTATAAAGCAATAAGATATCATTGCAATTTTATAAATTTTAAATTGCCGCGCGGCCGCGAGGTTTTCACTAAGTTCAGATAATGCAGCGATGCCAAAATATGGTGTCTAAAGTAAGGGAATTTTGTATCAGTTATTTACATGATATCAACTTAATATAGCTAGATTATGATCACTAAACAATAGTCCTTACTCAGTTCTGACGATAGCACAATGACAAAATACTTTTTATATCATCTTCAATACAACTTATTTTCGACTCGTTGTATCAATAACATTGAGTACATACATTTAGGAAATTCGTTGATTTTGTTTATAGTATAGAGGTTTTCTACTAGAGCATTATAATAGAAAAATACCAGGTGACAGATGTTTTATGTCAACTTCGATAAACGAGGAAAGACAGAGAGAGCGTGAGTGTGTGCTGCGATTAAAATAAAATATAAAAATATTAATACATGATATTGCGTCAAGCCTTGTGTAATGAACTGAAAAAGTTGAAAGTTTTAAAATATTTGACGCTTCTTTGTGTGTTGTTTATTAACGGTGTATTAAGCTTAAATTATATTTATATATTTACATGTCATATAATGAATTTTAAATGATGTCCAAAAAATTCATTTTTTTAAACTTCAGAATATATATTCATCAAAAAATAAAAAGGTTTTACAATTATGGCTACGATGTTATATTTTTATCTTACTGACTGTATCCAAATATGCTATCCGACGTGTAGTTGAACCCTTTTTCCTTATTGAGATATCCAAAGTACTTAATACGGTCTGATAGCTCATGACCATTCGATATTGCCTATAAACTAGAATGTCTGGAATGCAAAGTGGTATTGAATATTTAATTTGAGGATCTTTTCAAGGGAAATCTTCCTTCACACTAGTCCTGTAAAATGGAAAACACAACGAAAAAACATGAGGATGTCTTCCTTACAAAATGGACAAAAAATTGTATCTGCTTGTTTTTACATGATTTTTGCTTTTTGAGTAAAATATGAAATAGTTTTTTTTTTACAATATCAGACATTTTTATAGATAATCGTGAAAAACAACAGATTTTTGCATTCCGATTAATAAATATATAATTTTGTTCAATTAAACATTATAAGTGTATCAACATAATCTATCAACAATCTAATTTAATTTTAAAAGCAAAAATATATAAAATCTTATAAATCATAATCTTGTTTTATGGCAATATTTGCTTCAACAACTTTTGTACTAGATGAAATAAAAATAAATTGCTCGATAAAAATTCGTTGACCTTTAAAGGCGGTAAATAATAATCAATGCCCAACGATGGGATCAAATGTTCCATGGAGTATTATTTTTTAAAGTCTTTAACCAGCAAAAGAATTCTTTCAAAGAACACATCAGAATATGACTAAATACAAAAAAAAAATTTGAAAACTGAAGAAGCTAACAAGATACAAGATCGACTATATATAATATATATTTTCATGATTTTATTTCCCAAAGGTTTATTATTATTCTACAAAAAATAACGTAAGTTAAGCTCAACCTTCATATGTTATATGAAATAATACATTCTCCAAGCATAGCCTATTAGAGTAATAGAATATCTATTTTTATCACATTTTCAGGAATTAACTTCCTTTTGGAAAGGCGAAATATTTTTAAATTAAACACATACTATTTCGTAGTTCACAATAAATTTTATGGTCATGACCAGGTTTATCAACTGATCAAATCAGATTGATTTTACTCGCGAGCGAAGACGGTCCTGATCATACAATATATTGTAGAAATAGCTGTATACAATGTGTTTTATTACTTAAAATATTACTCTTAATGTTTGAATATATAATACTCGATCTCAAATTCAAGAAGCATCAAAAGAATGTCCCTCTTCTCCAGCATTGTCTTCACAGCATTCGTTAACAGTGATGATAAACAATAATAATCCCCTATTCCCATATCACACTCTGTCCCTCTTTTACGTCCTCTCAAACGGAAATAAAATTAATTCTCGCAGGGACCTACTGTCCAGAGGTGTAAAAGTCCGCGGGCTTCGTCTTCCCGTGCTGGATTAGGTCCGCGGCCCTCCGATAAAGCCCTCCCCACCCCTTGACTGACCAGTGTTTTAGGGTCGTATTACTTTAAACGACTCCCGTGAGGGTCACTTCTCAACATGGCACTATTATTTTTCAACCCCCGATCGAAATGGGATAGGGCTTGTATCTACATATTAACCCGAGTACGTTTTTACATAATAAAACAAACTTTTTGTTGAAGCATTGTATGCATACCATTATATTATAATAACATGCTTTTACTTTTAAGGTGTTAACTGTCACTTCTTGGTGGAAAGGAATGATATTATAAATAACATAAACTCATTTTTTAGTACTTATTTCCACAATATATATTTTTTTACAAGGCCATTATGAATTTATGATGCTCGCGATGAGCGAAACCGGTCCTGGTTAAAAAATATTTTGTTTAAATAAGTACTTAAAAATGTGTTTTTATTATTTAAAATAACATTTTTTTTTAATTTTTACCTACAAATAATGGTGACTATAAATATATTGCATCTAATTTATTTGAATACCATATTTCAACATATTACCATTATAATGTTGTGTATTTCAATATCTAGAAAGTTGAAACAATTCAAAAAAAAATAACGAAATGAGAAAAAACTTCTTATATAATATAACTACCTAATTATTTAAATAACACATTACACTTGAAATTCCACATAATGCTAATTTATTTTGTGGACTGGATTTAAAAATATTTAAATTAAATTAATTTTTCTCCAGTCCAGACAAAATATTTTCAGTTACACGATCGATTGATTAATATTCAGACGATCGTCGGTAAAAATTGTTCTATCAGAAATAAAAGGGATCGATCATTCTTGAGTTTGAAGTTTTTTCCAACGAGAAAAGAAAAATAATTTTCCGTAAAGGTTTTAATAGGAACACTAAGATAGCGTTTCCTAATTTAGAAAATCGTATCAAATAGATCCGAAAAGCAAACGTGCTTTCACCAAACAAATAAAAATATTCAGTAAAGCCTAAAAACAATATAACTGTTAGTTTTAGCTTTATTTTTCATATGTCGTCGAAGAGATGGGACACCTCTACGACCTACGAGAATGTGTGTAAGTACATTCTACATTGGTCTCATATTATCATGTCCGGCTACCTGGCCGACATAAAGAGCCCCCGAGCCGCTTTTACGACCCCTGAGGGGCATTCCTCGTGACAGTTGACGACCGCGTTACGGCCGCGACCCGCCAAACTAGCCCCCTTCAGTTCTTCTTGCATTATTTAATATTCAATACAGTACGGTACTTATTGGGCGACGAAACCAATATCCCCCAACAGACCAGTGGTATCACATTAATTATTATTTATATCATTTCGTCTTAAAACAGATATTGAACAAATACATTTTTTTCCTAATATTATAAAAATAATGCTATTATAAAATATATTATACGCATCACATTAAATAGCAAAAATTGAAGGGATAACTATAACATAAATTAATACCCTTCTGTTGTTCCTTTCATAATTTTGATTGAAATTCTGTACAACTTTAATGTTTCCCAAGTATTTCCAATAATAGAAAGTTAGAATCAACGCCAAACAATTAAAATATATTCGTTAGTTTTTCAACAAATATTTTGAATAACTTTTAACCAATGTAGGTAAGTAAAAAATGATTTTAAAACAGTAAAATACATAAACGTAATATATTATATTTATATTTTTTGATTAGAGATTTTACTATCCGGCACTGCGCGTCTCTTTTATATCTCTTCTAGATATAGATATATGCACTGACGTGTTGACTTCTCAAATATTTAGATCACTATGAAAAACATTGTAATGTATGACTATTAATATAAGCAGGTGTATATATTACTTAGTACCTTTCCTGTTTTAAAATAGACAAATTGGTTATCGACTATTCAAGTTTTAGTATTTATAATAATTTTAATTTATAAAATATTTGCTGTTTACCGTATATGATTAGTGTAACTTTTATTCCACGGTGAAAAAATAGCAATGTATTTTAGTTCTACAAAATTATTTTTAAGCGAGCTTAAAAATAATTGAAAAAAAAATAATGATAGCTTTTTCGTGAGCCGAAATAGCTATCAACTATATTTGTGAAAAATTATTTTGTAGAACTAACATACATTGCTATTTTTTCATCGTGTTATAATGGAGTTCTACCAAGTGAATGCCAATTCAATCAATAACTTTTATTCAGTTAAGCTCCTGCAATACTCAACTCGGTGGTCGAAGAAAGCTGAACTCAATTTTATGTATTTCAATAAAATAATTTATATATCTTCAAACCTTCCTAGATGTTTTCTTTTCAACCCCCAAAACGAGACTTGTACGACTGATAGAAAAACAAACGCTTCTTTTATGGTATCCTTTTGCCTTGACGTCTCTTGGATATACTTCTTAGCGACTTAAACATTGTTATTGTATTGTAAAACTGTCTAGACAAACTATATATGATTTAACGATACCAATTGACATTGTTTATAACCTAGTTTGTGTTGTGTATAATTTTATTTCATGTATTATGTTTTCAATAATTATTATATTTAATTTTTCCATTTTTTTTACAGATCTCCCTCCAAGTAGATTGGTCAAATCTCCGTCACCACCTCCTTCTAATGGTAAGGCACTTTTTTGTATAAAAAACTTTTCTCCAACATTTTTCAAACGTTTCACCACTGTTTATTTATGATGTATTTATCTGAGAAAACAGTCATATTGATCAATGATGACGGCCTTTTAATGTTTTTAAAAAATAAATAATAAAATTTCTTAAGGAAATCTATTTATTTGAAAATAATCAATACGACAACAAAGTAATACAGATATCGTTATAAATAGACTGTAAACTAATATCATATCGTTGAAAATGGTAGTATATTTTTACCAATTATTTATGAATTTCAATGTGATACAGCAACTACAATAAGAGCAAATAAATTGTAACCAAAAGAATAAAACTTCTATGAACTTTTATACAATGTTTCCTAGTTTTGATACCACATTAGATATAAACGAGTCGGTACAATATTAGAGTCTTGAGTTACTTCTCGGGGGATGTATTTGAGACGTGTGAATATTTTTACATACGCTCAAATTGTGAAAGGGCACGTAACAAACGACTGCGGACCGAGGAAGCCGAGTAGTAGCCAATGCGGAAAACCCCTCTCGATCCATGCATGATTTAAATTCATTTTTTATTCGATATTCATATGCAAAGAGCATACCTTATCTCTGGTTGAGCTATGGTTATGCTTTCTACACCAAGATGACCAGTCGGAACATTGACAGCTCTGCCGAAATTACTTCACAGAATTGTATTAAAATTTATTACAAAACAAACCATTGTACCATTTGAAGACCGATTGCTTAATTATTTTCGAACAAACATCAATAATACAAAACAAAACGGTTTTCAAGCGTAGGCGAGGATTGGCATATTTTTTCTACTAAATATATTGTAATAATATAACTTTGTTCGATTTCTTTTTTGAATTTGGAAGGCTTGGCAATAATATAACAGTAGATGAAAAATAATAATGTTTACTTCGGCGTTCAGAAATACTTCAACATCACATGGATGACATCTCAAGGATCTCTATTTTAACACGACTGTTATTGACGACCAGACATACTGATGTTTTATAACATTGCTCATTGATGATAAATTCGATTAGAAATATTTCTCGACATAAAATCTTTCGAGGCATGTAATATAAGAGAGGATTAGATTAAAATATATCCGAAATAATAGTTCATATATTTAAGAGCCATTTAAAAGATGTTTATTCTAATATTCACGTTGTGAATTGAGCTGTATGCTTTAATTAAAGATGTCTAGTATACAATATTTTCAATATAACGAAGAAATCCATTCGATTATATTAGAACATTGTAATCGCAGCATATATCCTTACACTTTTGCATGTCTTTTCAGTTATATGTGGTTAAAATTAAGGGGGATGAAATGTGAGAAGATGTCGAAAAGTTTTCGGAAAAAGCTTAAAAGATTATATTTATATTTACCATTTTTACTTTCATTATGATATTAAAAAGACAGCATAATTTTGCATAACATGTACCAAACTCAGAAATGATAATTAAAATTTGTTTATGAGTATACTATTCATGATTCTATGAACAATTAGTTGAGCCATATACCGTTTAAATAAGATGTTTATAATTTACCGTTGCACTAAATTTCATGTTTTTTTTACATAGTTTTGAATTTAATGCTAGTAACATAAAATAGTAGTAAAAAAAAATACAATATGTTTTTACATGTAGGCAAAATTTTACTTTACGACTGATAATGTACGAAAAAAGTCCAGCAATCTCTTGGAATGTTTACGGATTTTTTATCGTTCGAAAACATATTTTTTTGCTTTTTTGTGAGGCTTTGGTATGATATAATATAAATATGATACGACCATAATTTTTATAAAATAGTTTTTAAAATTTCAAATTGTTTAAGAAATACAAGCTTCAATGATTTTACATATCGCAGTTATAACATAAATATTAAGCAATTATTTGGTTCAAATAAAATTTGAAAATTAATTGAAAAAATATATTTGAATTAACTTGCACAAATCCAGTACGCCATCTGTACAGCGGTCATCGCCGAGAGTTACATTTTTATTGGGACGATTTGGCATTCAAAGCACAAGCCGTTATTCAGATTTTCGCAAAATATGAAAATCTCAGCCGCACTGACCGGGAGGGTAGCTAACATAGCTACCCCGGCTATGCACAACCTATACAAACTGAAAAGAAAATCCCAGGAAACTTGCAATACATTTCCATGATTTTTCCACTTCAGACAATTCTTACAAAATGTTATAAGTATTTGATAATGATTCAAATATAGCTCAATGTATTAAAAATTTATAATACTAATTAAAAACAACACATTTTGTTATTTATAGTATTTTTTAACGCAAATTGTTAATACTTTATACTATTTTTATTTAAATACGAAATGTTAATGTATGATTTATGATATCGACTGAAGATGTTTGATAGAATTTCAACGTCAAATTTAAATTGTTGAAGCTTTGTACGATTCCATGTTCTTTGTCATAACGGCATCGTCAAGCATTCTATCACACGGATACAACAGAACTGACAAAAGTTTATGTATGACGTTTTCTTTTGAATGATCAGAATCGTCTTATTTGATTGAGTTGAAAGCTTTTTTTTCAATCGCAATCAATCTATTTATCACAACAAAGATTATATCTAAATAAACTTTCTTTTAACAAATTTTATAAAGTATTTAAAAACATAAACGGTGTCTACAAGATGTGTTAGTTTCTTTCAAAAAATACAAAACGACGATATTGTGTGACCAAAAAATAACTCCGGATAAAATTCATCAAGACAAATTCATTCAAATTTTATTTTCTTTTTCCAACATTGGTATAACGCGTCGGTCCCTGAAGTCTGCAATGTTATATGATAGTTAAGAGTCGAGCTTTTAATTTCTCTGACCGCTTCATACTTTTTGCACCAAATTCTGACATCCAGCCGTCCAGAAAGCCTCATTTGTATTCGAGTCTCGTTTTCCGCTTGCATTAAACATACACCGCCCGCAATACCTCAACTTGTACAAGACTCTTTTTCAACCCGCAAACCTTGTGACTATACCATCATAAAATTTTATGTAATAGTATTTTAAATCAGAAAATAATACGAACAGCATATCGTTCTGAAGTATGGCTGAGAATAAAATGGCGCAATTATTTCTCGCATACTATAATCTAGTTGAAACAATTAATAATAAATGCGAAAATTTCCAGTTTTTTTTTTCAAACCAACTATGTTATTTATTTGGATACATTTATTATTGTTCTTTTTCCATAAACAATCTGAAGCTTAAATTTTTTTTCTATATAACAATACTAAACCTTACTGAATTTGATATACTCAAAATGCTGATCATAAATTTTGACTATATAGTTTCGATAGCGACACCGTTCCTCTTTTGGATAATCACGAGTACCATTAATATTGATAATTATCACTAAACTTTTTCTGTATTATTTAAATTACATTATTATATTATGTTTACAGCGATAACCCAAAAATATGCTTTTCGAAAAAAATATGTAATCTCTTTTGTGTAGTATTTAAAAACGATATTACGTTATGAGATATGTATTCTGTAAGATTTCTGCGATCGTCAAAGATCAATTGATTTTTTAAAGTGTTTTATTTTTGATTTATGGAAATGAGACGGTCGTAATAACAATATCTGTTAGTAAAAAAATATATGACACGGTTCAGTCAGATAATTATAAATTTGTTAGATATGATTTTATGTTAGACGAAAAGCCATAGCTCTTGCATGAAAAATATCATCATAGTTATCTGCTGAATTTTCCCACCTTCTGACAGCATTTGCCGCCCCTAAACTCCCCGAGTAACTGAATGGCTGACCGGTTTTTTTCTCTTGTTGAGTGAGTTTCAAAAATCACTACTATCGATTTTCTCGTAAATATTTTCACGAACTGAAATCGGAAACCGTAACTAAAAGAATTGCATTTTTTCACAAAAGTTACCGAAATATTGAACACTCACATAAATCATAACATCATTGACGACAATATCATATGAATATTTAATTTATATAAAAATATAAGAGTTATCAAATTAATGAGACTAATATAGTTGATGCATACCAAAGACTTTTTTTTTCTTACAAATTTAACATTGAAAAATATTCATTCAACTTCATAACTAAGCTAACCTAAATTATATAAAATATTTGATGATTTATAGCCTTTAAAATAATAAAATCTCTGCAATCATTTCGTCTTAGTCAACATTTTAATGACATTAGAAATATAGAGACTTTAGGTTGTTTAACCTAACTAAATGTAAATTAAATTCTTAATATCACATAGCATGGACTTACTTCAACAAGATAATACACATGTGCCATTATGGATTAAAAAATATATTTATAAAATAAATATACAAAAGTGTATCAATCAGAAAGAGTTTGACAGTAAGGAAATTTGAAACTATTTTGGATTCAAAGCACGTGTAAAATCGCCTGCATCAACTATCAACCAAGCGGAACACTATTTTGTTAGATACACTATAGGGGAAAAGTTAACAGTGAAAATATCAGTGCTACGACAATGCTACGCCGTTATTTTATATGTAATATGTAAACATACATAAAAGAATAAATAAAAATGTGAAGTTATAAATATATTTAATTACAATATCGTATTTTACAAGTTACTGTTACAAGTTACAAATATCTGCATCTTTTTCTTTACTGAATAATAAAAATGTGTTTAAGACATAAAACATAGCTGACTATAGTTTGATTTATAGTGCCGCCATGTTGAAAATGAAATCATTAATTACTTTACATATTTAATTTATTATAATTTATTGATATTATATGATAAATTATCAACAGCTTCTCTTTGAATATAAATCAAAATTATTTAAAAGCCATTAATCAATTGATTTAAATATACTTGTTTCAAGATTTATGACCAATAATTTCTTTTTTCCTACTCATAAAGCACTCAATCGTCTAATTGCACTTCTTTAATATCAATATTAATTATATTTCTTGCTACTTTCAATTTTTCAAGTTTTTATTTCCACTTTTACGAAAAACATCTTTTCCAATTTCGTTACAAAATATTCTGGTGAGAATATGATATATTTTAGATACATGTTTTAAGTGTTATTTTTTTTGTAAAATAGTCTGAATCAGGGACGGACTTATTCAATATTGTTATTGGCGATTTATTTATATCAAATTATTGGTAGTGTATCAATTGTTTTAAATCTTAAATTATAATAAGATTCCCTTTTTTGTTATTGCTTGACTGATATTTTTAATTTGTTTCTGTGCTAGTTTTATGTTCTGTATAAATATAGCATACGTAAAATAAAACTGACTAGATTTACTAGTTTTATAGAGATTTCTAGATCACTTCGATTTCATAAAAGTTACATTTAAAATCAGTTAAAAATATACTTCACTTCACTTTCTCCTTAGAATTTATTTCTTTTAATCAGCCGCTATAGTATTTAAAAGGGTATTCACGAAATAATGGATTATCGTTCACGATGGTTGTTGTTAGCATACTCACTTACTTGTATAAACATTAAGTCTAAGAATTTAGATAATTCATGTTTAAATATTGTTATTACTGCCCCGATTCCTAAATATAATTTAACGATTGATACATTATGTTTTTACTTTACATTTAAATAATCATTCAAATTTGGAATTAATATATGTGAAACAATTTAACTGATAGATTTTGTTCTCTAGACTAGACTAATGCTTTTTTGTTTTAAAAATTAAATCCTGTCCTGGCGCCAATATGATGTATGATTAACGAAAGAGGATGTTCTAAAATAACTACCATTATTTAATATAAAAATTTACCACGTAAAAGGTGAGTGATTAGTTTCCACTCTTGCGAAATTATACACGTATATAAAATCAGATGTTTATATAAATATTACGTTAAGTTGTTGCACAAATTATGTTTAAGTTATTTCTTTCACTTAAAACTACGATATGTTTCATAAAAAAAACGTTAATATACGGTATTGAATTAAAAATTTACGTATTATGTCAAATGTTTTAAAGTAAGGAATGTTAAGGTACAGTGAACTCAATATTGAAAAATATTTTTTAACAAATATAAAATAGATTGGAAATCGGCCTCTTTTCTGAGACTCTTTTAAAATAAAATACACTGGTTCCAACTTAACAGACCTTTCTAAACCACTCTCATAAACAGAAAGGCAACTCTTTAATAAAGTTATATGTTACTCTACATGTTTTTTCAACTTTTCGTAATATAATGTTTCACAGATAAAAACATAGTATGTCATCATTTCTTATCAAAAACTACTATAGATACATACCACATATAATATTCAAAAAATTTTACTATTTTTAAACTATTTTTATTTGTGATGTTCAAATCGATCAAATTTGGTTTGTATTACGACAGTAATATACCAATATACGTGAATCTAAGTATGAAATAGTATTTAATCTTCTCATTCAAATCTTCAACTCTTCCAATCGTAGTTATCCATCACTCAATTCCGTCAGAGATAGCTATACGCAATCTTATTATTATTTCTCGTTCTGTGGGAAAGTCATTAGCACCTCCGCGCGTATATGGAATGACACTACATTATTTTGACTAACTTATTTGTTACATCTCGCGCTTTTTTTTAATACTGTTTTTTTTACAACAAAAAAAATTATCTGTCGATGACTTGTGGGATTTTAAATCACGTCTCGTGATTAAAGACGCCGATGGGAAATTTTTGAATCTGATTTACGACAAAAATATTGAAAAATACTGTCTTACGCAACCTCCTGCATTGAATAATCATTAAACAAGCAAAGCACATTAATGCGAGTCTGAAATTCTATTTCGTATACACATATTAATTCTACTATTGTTTATTTCTCATTATTTTATATAAGATACTTAATTACTTAATAACAATTAACGTTCAGTAGCTTATATCAGTGCCATTTTTTAACACTGTAAAGCTTTCGTCGGTTATGTTGTAAAATCAACGTTTTCAAGTCCAGGAATTTTCGTTAATTATTGTAAGTTAATTAAATGCATTTAACGGATTTTTATCCAACGGTATAATTATCTATAGTGTTTTATATCTTTACACACAGCGCCTAGCTGATCTTAGAAACTGAGCGTTAACTTAGTTTCATATATATACTTACTCCATCTTAATTTTTAAACACTCTCTGGAGAAAAGTTATGCGGTTGATTTATAATACAAACATTTCCCGTTAAATCGATTCCTATTAAAATTTCATATCGTGTATATGACCCACTTTAAAAAACATTTTATTTTTCTCCCTTAATGTCACCATATAAAGAATTATTTATTTGTCAAATAACTATTACCAGTTGCATATTAACATATAATATCAACAGGTAAATATGGCAATAAAAAATAAACGACTTTTGTATACACGTGGGGTTGAGTAAGCTCTATCAAAAGTTTACACTTATAGTAAGATACGGATCAGGTTATTATAATAGGCTCTAACCCTTTTCAGATGCATACATATTCATTACAGGTAAATCAAGGCACGTGGCAGAGCTTTGACTTTTTTCGTTGGGGTTTGCGTTTTTTACTATTCTAATAATTTACATTATGCACCCAATGTGTCATATTGTACACACCCTTGTTGCGAGACCAAAATATGTTCAACGTATCCTTTATCTTGCGAACAAAAAAAAATCACTTAAGGTGATACCACTTTGAATTTTAAAGGGTTGAATAATGCAGTCATTTTTATTTATTATAAATAGCTATTGAAATGAGAATTATTTGAATAAAATGGGGTGTGGAGTTTTTTAAGGTGTTTATAATGTAGTTATGTAGTCAAAGTGTTGTGTTATGGATATTATTCAAATAGGGTTAGCTTTTTCACAAAGGTGTGCGAGTATATTACAACCAAATATTTATAGATAACAAGTGATTATTTAAGTTAGGGGATTAAAAGTGGTTTCGTGCTTAATTTGTTTGAATAAAAATGTATCCTTTTGTCAATAAATAAACAAACATACTTTTTTTTTACATAAAATTTTGTAAAAATTTAAATATGTTATTTGTACGAAGGTTGATCTGATATTTTTTCTGAATTGTTAACACTTTGTGGAATGTGAACTATGTGGAATCGTATAAAGAATTAACAATTCAAGTTATATATCGATCTTACAATATATTATAAGGTTGGTAAAGAATATTTTATTGACAAAAAATCACAAATATTCTAAATTACTATAGCTCGTTAAATCTTAATAAATTTTGCTGTTTCTAACGTAAATATATATTTTATGAATTTTTTATTATCAAATTTTAACTGTTGAAAGTTTGCACAGTTCGACATGTTTTGTCATTCACGACTCGGGCTTCGCCTTTCGACATCTATCACAACATGTAAAATTATACAAAATTTTAACAATTTAAATTTGATATTGAAATTCCATCAAGATGCTTCAGTTGATTTTAGATTCGCAGTAAAACAGTTATTCCAATAATGTGATACGGAAAAAAAACAGATGAAAAAATTAGAAAGACCTTACCTGAAAAATTATATAGTGATTTAAACTGATTTTCTATTGCTTATAAACGCGTAAAAAATCAAATATATTAATTTAAAACTCTCTAACGCAAGAAATTGTATTGTGAATTAAGATAAAGGACTATTAACGGCAAAAGCTAGACCTCAGACGTTCCCTGTCAAAAAAATGTGTCAGATCACAGGTAACGCAAAAATAAAAGCTCGTCGCGTGGTGTAAATCGCCGGCACACTCCATCGGGATTCGAAATCAACCCTTCCGCTCCCCATTTGATTAAATAACCACTTAGGGTGGAAAGATTTATGGTACTAAATCAACAATCAATCATTTCAAATGTTTCTTTGATTACTCTCGCCTGTTCTTATCGACAGCACCAAAGCTATTTATAATGTCTAGCTGAAGCGTAACTATTATATCACCGAAAGTGCAGAAATCTTTTGTCGCGCGTTAGAATATTTTTTGAGAGCATGATACCATTCATATAATAATCGAATTTTAATATTTTAGAGAAACCTAGAGTAATATTCAGATTTTTCATTGCAATACAAACTACAGTTCAATTTGAATTGTTGAAACTTTGTACGATTCTACATTTTTTGTCACTAACGACCCAGGTTTCGCCTTTCGCCATTTCACACATTCTATCACACGGATACAACATAGCTGATACATAATGAATCGTACAAAGTTTTAGAAATTCAAATTTGTTATCGAATTCGCATCAAGCAGTTTCAATTAATATCATAAACTACATTCTCATTTAACGTTTAGTTTTTGCTCTAACGGACACTTTCATTGAAATCATTAATATAAAAAATACTCTTTCACCAAGTTGTGACAGTGAACACCTTAAATATATTATTTTTTTTCTTATACATTTATAACAACAAAACCATTTGAGTGACGCGTATTTTTTGCGACATATATTAATTATGGCCATCTTCACTAATTAATTATATTTTTGTCATGTTTGAAAAAGCTGGTATGTCACTGTACTGGAAATACGTAATATGTTTTTTTCTACTTTGATTTTGAATACTTTTTTGGTTGTATAAATCATTGACATATCCTAAGACTAAATAATTTATATGCATGAGTCAACACTGGTATTTCAGTACAAATGCGAGCTTGACTCGGATATGATAGTATAATTATTATGCTGTTTCGTGTAAATAGACTTTACAAAAAAGTTATCATATAAATAAGAAGAACTTTAATATACTATAGTTTATCAACATTTTATTGAAATATGGTACTTTTATCTGAAGGAAGACGAAAAAATAGTCCGTTATAAGCGTTAAGATAAATATATATATGTATATTATACTGTCTTTAAATACACGTTAATATTTAATCGTTTCATCAAAAAATAAAGTATTTTACAATAACCCTAAAAATATCATCGTTGATCCATACTTCGAAATCAATTACAAAGATAATAATCGCCAATATATCATCATTTAAGCGCGATTTTGACAGCAGTCTCGTGTTGCGAAAATTAATGACAAAAAATGCTTTGGATCAGTTAACAGGGAAAAGAAACGCCTTTAGAAAATTCAGCAAGAATTGTCCATATTAAAAAGTCAACAAAAAGCAATTATCCACGGACGAACATAAAACCGACTCACATAATCGCCATTGTTAACGGGGGAAATCGAAAAATATGAAAATGAAGGGATTGTAAACCATTTGCATTGTTTTGTCTTATTTATGGTTATTGATATATTGAAACAGTTTTAAAAGTGCGGAACAATTCTACATGAGAAATATGCATTATTATAATAAATATTCATATGTTACATAATAATCATTTCTGTAAGTTAAATGTGTATATAATCATCACGTAGGTGGAAGATAATTCTGCGAAAAGTTGTTGGTGATATTCACACACTTTAAAATAACAATAACTTTTTTTTTTAATAATCTTTGATAAGGAAATAGTCTCATCTTTATTACTACCAATAATAAGCATAATCGTCAGTTCTGTTGCATCCGTGCGATGGAATACCTGAAGATGCCGAAGGGCGAAACCCGGGTCGTTTGTGATAAGACATATGGAATCGTACAAAGTTGCAACAATTCAAATTTAATATTGAATTTCCATCAAGCCCCTTCAGTCAATATCATAAATTATATAATCGTTCTCTATAAATTAAAAATTAAAAAATACTCTATTTATAAAAAATACTCTAATATAATATAGTTGTCTGCTTTAATTCTTATCAGAACAAATATCATAAATCGAGCTCTTTCAACTAGATTTATGATTTAGTAATAATTCGGTGACCGATGGTTGACGATGTCCTCCGATGTAACACCGGGTGTTGTGCATAATAATGCATGCCGTATATCATCGCGTTATAAAAATCCGCCGAGAAATAATATCATATAATTTTTGTTGTGATTATCGGTCTTGTGATGGTCGACAGCAATCCGGCGACAGGGGATGGAACTGATTCTCGATTTTTATTGCTGGCAACAATAGAAAGGGGTAAATTCTATGATCACTACATTACGGTACATATCTTTATTTAACAATAGGCAACAATTCAAACCAAATACATACGCCATTTATTTATTTTTATACAGTTCGAAAATCAAAAAATATAACTCTAGTTTATTTATTATTTAAGAGAAAAAATATATTCTTCAGATTTAGTATGAAATGAACAGATAGATAAAGTCTATAAAATATTTTTTATTTTATTCTTAAAATCATGGGCTAGAATTTCTAAAGACACAGTTTCAAAAATCATAATTCAAATTGAAATGGAAATTCTCTGCTGTGATCATAACCCCCTCCGATGGGAAGGGTTGATTGCATTGTGTAGGGCGGGGGTAAAAAAGGGGTTGCTTCATTGGCTGCTAATGCGCGATAAACGGGTAACCCCTTTCCACTGGGCACAAAGGCATGGCGTCAATTTCGTTCGATACACGCGCGCAAAAATGCGATTTAGATAATACATATATATATTTTACAATGGTTAAAATCCGCGGTATTTTTAAGCGGGAATATCGGATTTGAAATTCGAAACGCAATATTAAACTTGTGCCTATTCTTTTTTTGTACATGGTAAATTAATAAATGTTGATAATAGAGTTTCCGATCTATACAATACAATATTAGTCTATGGAATATTTTGGAATATATTTGAATGTTTTAATGTTTATCTTTGTGTTGGAAATAATCAAATTGTTTTGTATTGAATTTTAGATGGAGAAACCGGTGGTGATAGTGGAGATGAACAAAGTGGAAGCAGTGATAGGCTAGCAGCCTTACACCGCTTAGGAGCACACGATGACAACTCTTTAGACTCTGAACGAGGAGGTGCCTTAAATCTGGTAAGCAGATTATCATATTTTTACTGAATCACATTATACTTATTCTTAACAATCAGGTTTCATCCCTCATTTGGTCAATTTTGTTTTTATACAATATATATGGCATAGGTTCCCAATATTTTTGGGGTGGCGACCCCTTTTCGTAAAATCCATATGACCCGCGACCCCCCATACAATCCAGAAGCATACAAAAAAAAGTTTTTTAGTTGACCATATAAGGTATACCGACCGTATAACCCCGGTTGGGAACCTATGATATACAAAAACAAAATAAAACATAACATTTATTAAAAATCGACAAATCTCTCACGTTTTTCACCCCATTATATTCATTTTCAGACTAACAATATCGTTCTATGATGACCGTTAGAAATTATAAAAATATTGATTATATATATATAACTGAACAATTAAAATCAATAATCAATCTTTTAATTTAATAACTTTCGGTACATTTAATGTAGAGACGCTTCTCAAAGAGACACGTTTGATAATTATAAGCATAACCATAATCAGTGAAATAATATCGTCACCAATTTTTGACTTAATTGTTGGTATTATTCATTAGATCAGCAATATTCCTTGAATATGGCAACACTGGTAATATGAACAACATCATTCAAAATACTTCCCCGCCTTATTTGATCAACTGTTCATTTGAAATCCCGCCCGGAGGATATTTGAAGTATTTCTTATGACAGAACAAATTTATTTATTCGCTTTTCATTTTGATTTTCTTTATTGAATACTTTAACAGCGACTATTTACTTCACGAGCGTCCCGTGAGATAGCTATGTGTAGGTCGGGTAGACCCCTAAAGAGTTAATTGTACTATTTCAGTAAGTTATCTCGGAAAACTATTATGCAGCAACTCGGCCGCAACAAAATGTATTAATTATTTTTAGCACTTTTGTTTAACTGTGCAAAAGTAGGAACAAGGTTAAATGTACTAATTGCTGATTGTTATTTTTTAAAACAAAATTAATGATTCGCAATTTCAAAGAGGAAATGGTCATGAGAGATTAATCACTTTACGTATTGCATAATTTTATTAGATAAAAAAATATTCAATCATAATGGCCAATTTTATCACCTGAAAATTTTCGGGGTGAAATACAAATTTAGAACTCAAATAAAACTTTACGAAAATATTGCCCTCGCTAAAAAAAACATGTAACACTCTATAATACGAATTGACTCGGCATTATTATTCTTCCCTCAAAACATTTTGTTTATTTTCATTTTTCCTCGATGGAAGCCTTACTTACATCAGTACAAAAACCTATTTGCGATACATCAGTCTTTCCCTTCGAAATAAAATTCATACATAACTTGGGCCCCTTCAGAATGTTTTCGGTTATTCTTTTCCCACCAGAATTCACAATGTCGGGGGGTGAGCCCGGATTTATATAAAGTGTTTTAAATTCTTTTGGGAGAACATGTGTTACTTTGACATAACATATGATCTTACCAACCCCATAATAAACTAGATATGAAAATGTTTTTCTTCCTTAGATCGCATTAGAAAAACCTGCTTTCACTTTATTTTGATATGTCAACGTATCCATTATTACAACATATATTATACTTTTCCAAACAAGAACTACTTAAGTTTAAATATCCATACAAGTAAGGGTTGCAGGATGATGGCTTTGGAACAGCTGGAAATCAATAGACATCAACTATCACAAAGGATTCTTAACGAAAACTAAGATATGTCTATCACCATTGCTTAACCCTCTGCGGGGTGCTTCTTTGTTTCTGTAATATACCATTCCCGTGCCATATGTAAACTTATTGATATAGCCGCCTTTTTAGTTTCATTTACAATTGTTAGTTTTATTGCGAGCAAGAAACAAGCTAGGTCGTTAAAACAGGAGAGAAGATGTGTTGTGTACCTTTTCTACACAACTATATATAGATAACCAAATGTTAGTTTAAGCATAGTTCTGGCGATGGCGTGAGCCGAAATAGCTGTCAAATATATTTTAAAAAATATTTTTTTAGAACTAAAATACATTGCTATTTTTTTCACAGTGTTATCCATACTATTGAAAATTCATGGATGTTATTTTAATTTTCCTCAGGTAACAGACGTTTCCCAAAGAAATAGCAGTGGTCTGGACGGGGGATCCCCGGGAGGTGGCGGAGGGGGATCTCCCAGGTCCGGAGCAGGAAGCGCCGCCGCCTCCGTACAAGCAGCCCTAGCCGCCCTCCAAGCTGGACAGATGTCACTGATGTCTCAGCAGGGTCAGCAGATGTTTCTTCAAAACCAAATATCCGGAATGCCAGGACTATCGTCGTTAACGGCACCAGAGATACAGGCACTCCAGAGAGCCTTACAGCATCAAGCTGGCTTACGAGCTCAACTTCAAGGTCTCGCTATGCTGCAATCACCGCAAGGAGCGCAACCGCAGTTTTTCCTTCAAAATCAGGTAATTTTTCTTCAATTTATTGTGATGGAGTAGAGTGGGCTCTTTTTAAATTTTAAGAGTTGAATCCAATAGTATAATATAACAAGAATAATTTTTAATCAAAAGTTTTATATTATTCGAACTTAAAAATACAAGTTTTATTATACAATCTGGCAAACCAAAAATCGGATGACACAAGCCTTTAGAGTTCTGGGACAGGGCCATTTTTATTTCACGTTTCTGTTCTACAAATGAATTTGTATTCTTTTTATTCCACTCTCATATTATCACTATTATCTTAGAGTCAATAAGTGATAGGAACAAAACTATTCAACAGGGCTTACTGACGCAAAACTATTCTCGACAAAATCAGCCTGGAAGAGGAATCACGCAATCTGTACAGGTTCGACCCTGCTCGTTATATTTCGGTGTCCTGCTTGAAATCGTTGTTTCTTTCCTTGAACTTTGCATTACGTGTACAAACCTTGTTTTATTCTTTCATTATAGATTATGTAAACTGTATACAAACAAATTTTAGTTTCAATGTTTAGCTTATGATTTTATAAAATCTTGCATTGTTTTCAACCACACAGTTCATTCAAGTCTAAAATATGATCTTCCTCTGAAATGCTACATCTTAAAAAAAACAGTCTAGTTGAAGGCTTGTAATGATAATGCATGATTTAAATATTTAAGAGATCCATTTTAATACTATAGTTAAAACTATTTAGAAAGCCTATGTAGGTTAAAACTGTGTTACAAGTGTGTACGGTCTTATCATTTCTGTTTGATTAATAACACTTCCTATTTGTGATCCAATTTGACTTCATAAACCATCGATATTATATATCTTAGTAAACAATACGCAAATATTCCTCAAAAAATGACAATTTAAATTAGTTTATCAATTACAAACTATGGTCGGAATTTTTTGCTTCTATTTGTTAGATCTTTAGAAAGATATTAGAAAAGTATTTATAGATTTATTAACAAAATGTACAAAAATACTCACATGTCAATTTGTTTTTTATAGGTTCAACAAGCCGTTGCGCAAGCAGCCCAACAGCTACAGCAATTGCAGCAACAGCATCATCATCAACAGACGCAGCCACCCCCGCATTCTCCAAGTCCTGGCCACACGATCCACAGTAACAACACTTCACAGCATACATCACACCATCACCATCTTCAGACGACCCCCCCGAATCTCGGAGGAGGCCTTCCGGCAGGAATTCTTACACCTTCGACGCCGAGTTCCGGAGGCCTCACACCGCATCATCACAAAAACCCGCCTACGAGAGTGCTTGAACCGTCGCCGGAAGAAACAACAGATTTGGAAGAGCTGGAGCAGTTTGCGAAGACGTTTAAGCAGCGGAGAATTAAACTTGGTAAGAGATACGTATAATAGGGATGTCTATCTTTCTATAAAATCACAGAGATGTCAACTGAATGCTATGCTTTCTTTCGCATCGATTTAAAAAAATATGTGAGGGATATTAAAGTAAACTTACGACAAATTTAACTCTAGTTTCAGTATTTTTCAATGATCATAACGCTTATGTTTATTTTCAGGTTTCACGCAAGGGGATGTCGGACTCGCAATGGGAAAACTTTATGGAAACGACTTTTCGCAGACGACGATATCGCGATTCGAAGCCCTAAATCTTAGTTTCAAGAATATGTGTAAGCTGAAACCTCTACTTCAAAAATGGTTAGAAGATGCTGACAACACCCTGAACAACCCCAGTTCTCTCAGTAATCCGCTGACGACTCCCGAAGCGATCGGCCGCCGCCGCAAGAAGCGGACTTCCATCGAGACCAGCGTGCGAGTCGCTCTCGAGAAGGCCTTCCTCATGAACCCTAAACCTACATCAGAAGAAATATCTTCTCTGGCGGACAGCCTCTGTATGGAGAAAGAGGTCGTGAGAGTCTGGTTCTGTAATCGAAGGCAGAAGGAGAAGCGGATAAACCCGCCGACGTCGTCGATGGGTAGTCCCAATTCGATGACAAACGGCAACGGCGCAATGTTCGCGGCGGCCCTGGCCAATTCGTTCGCCGGAGGGCCCCTGGCGCTGGTGGCGGCCCCCGGACACTACGCCCCCGCACCACTCGCCAACATGAAACAGGAATGACGGCACGACTGGGATTTCTCCGTCCTTCTCGCCTCCGACAATCGATTCATCGACTAGTGAGTGTCGCGCGGCCCATTTTGCTCATAATAAAATCGTGCAATCCGACCGTTGTGAAAAAGACTTAGAACTCCTCCCAAATGCGGGTTTCGTTTTGTTAAATAATCTTATATTAGGACACTGATTACGTTGGATAATTATTAGCGTAAGTCGATGAGAATGTTAGTGATTTATTGAATATAAACGATGAACAGTGTGCGCGATTCGCCAAGAACAGTGAACGTGCATTATCTTGTACAGTAGCCGTTATAACTAGTTTCAAATGTGAAAATCTCAAATATATGATTGTAGATTTAAATTTATCGTATTCCAGTATTTTGTCTGTCCAAAGAAATGTCGATGACTGGATTTCCCATAGTGTTCAGTATTGTGTATGTGAACTTTTCTTTCCGATTTTAATTAACAATTGATTCCGGTCAATATGTTTTCAACCCTACTATACTAACCCAGTCTTCCACGGACTATAGTTCCTATATTAACTGTAAGTTATAAATTTTCCAAAGTTTTCTTTACCCTTGACTGTATTGTATCTGTGTATTACATATCGTATTATCTTTGAATCCATGAATGGCGGGGACGATTCAGCGTTCTGCCTTGTTCTCGCTATTCATGAATAAAAACTTTTAACTATTATCTAAAATTTATTTTCAGTATTGTTCTGATTATAAAAAATAATTTACAAAGTTAATATTTATTTTACACTAAAACCTACAGCCTTATGTCACACAAAACTTTCTGAATTTAATAATTGTGTCAACGACATCTGTTGTCAAATTGACAAAGTTTTGTCTTCTACTACAATTTTATACTGAATACAGCTGCTTTGAAATGAAATTAAAACTCAACAAGTTACTTTTATAAGTAACATTTTTGTATGCCCATTAAAACTACATTGATTGTCAATTTAATTTGCAGTGCATGTGATTGAAATTTTATCTAATTGAAAACAATTATATTTTTTTTTGATGTATTATTTACGTTTAAAATTTTACACTTGCACTGCAGCATGTTATTGAGCTATTTTTATCTCTATGGCGCATACAAATCTCTATCTTATTGTATTTTCTCAAAGGGGCATATTTCACATTAGAATGATATGAGCATAGATTACCGCCATTTTGTTTTTAATAAAAACCATCATCACAATAATCTGTCATAGTAAGTCATCCAAAATAATTGAGTGTAATTAGTGATTGCTGTAATTAATTTTTGCCATACTTATCTTTGAAGCAAAATATTTTTATCTAATAACTCTTCCCTATAAGAAGCAGGGTTGTGGAGTTGAAAAAAATCTTCACTTTTTTGATTTTCTGACTTTGATTTTGATTTTAGTTTTACAGTGACATTGTACAGCAGATTTAATGCATGTTTGTTTGGATGAGTGACTATGTTATATAGTCTATTGATCAATCACATGTGGACAGTCAAACATGTATGGATATTATTTGTCAAGTATTTATTATTCAAAATAAATCATCAATTAACTAAAATAAAAAATAATAATCATATATCCAAAAGTCAGGATTCCGCAGCCCCTGTAGGAAAACAGAATGCTTTACAATGAAAAGAAACCAGTAATAGGAAAGTTTATTTATTCAGTATCACCGGTAAAATAGATTCATTTTCAAGTTTTTACTGAGAGTATGCCTTTAATGCTTACATTTGTATCAGAAAATTTTTTCAAGAATGTTCAGAGGGAGGCATTTACTCAAAAACGATGCAGGGTCTTAAATCAAAAATATATATATATATTTTCAGAGTAGTGCCACCTCTGAAAGTTTAAAGTATTAAATCATAGTAGCATATCGGCTTTTAAGAACTCATCTTTTCATATTAAGAGAGCAATAAATTGTTTTAGTTAAAGATAATTTTCAAAAATAAAAATCAGCCAATGTATTAAATAATAAAAAAAAAAAAAAATGTATACATGAATGAGGACCAACGAGACGATGAGTTCCTATTTCATTTCTGTAAAAACTTTTTATGAAATCTAAAATTTACTAAGCTCGAACGTAAATAATTAGATAGAGTAGATTCTAAGTAAATTTATATAACTGATATTAAGTAAGGATTGTCCTTGTTTTTATTGATTTATTTTTAGATATGTTATATTATGATATGCAACGTAAGTAGCTGAAAATGTAAAATATGTTTCCTTTAACTGTTTCCATTCTTGTGTAAATATTATCTGTGAAATGAGTGGAATAATTTTTATTTTGATTATCTATTAAATATTTCAAATTTTGTTTCGATCAAACATTTCATAATCATAAAATTGAATACAAAAATACAATGTTTAAATAAATTTAGAAAAAAATCTATAATTACTGGCTTAACTTTAATAATTTCTCAGATTGACATAGATATTTTTTTAAGAAGCTTCCTTATAAATAAATTACATATTCTATTATTCGTGTATTAAATTGATCAATCAATTTGAAATATTTAAAAGGTCAACTTTGTAATTCTCTAAAATAAATATTATCGTCATTTGGCAGTGTCAGCATTTTAATATATCAAAATTAACGTACATACTATGCAAACTAATGTGCCATCTATGAGATTTTTTTTGAACAAAAAAGCCTCTGTTGACGTTTTTTTCATAACATTTTTCTTATGTACATATTTCAAAATATCAATGATTTCATATTTAAAATTGTCAAAAAAAATTGAATAACTAAGAATTACTTAGATGGCACAATTTTTACTTAGTTTTATTTTAAAGATAATATCGATCAATGCTTAATTATTTATGAAATTTTATTTATTTATTCATTGACTGCCTATGAATACAATCTATTATAATTTGTTGTACATTAATAATATATTTAAAAATTGACACCATTTCACCAATGATCATATCAATAATTGTTAACGCTGTCAATACTATTTTAACACACGATATGGGAAATAAATTCAATGAATGTTTAGAAATAATAGATATATATTGATAATTTAACTCATAAGTCATGAAACATTCTCATTTTTACCTTCTTGGACATAGAAAATCTCCCATGAACATTTATAAAACAATATTGCATATTAATAAAGACTTAAAGATACAAGACGAAAATTTTAAAATAAAACATCTTAATAAATGTATGTGTGTAGGATATTTAAAAAAATAGAAGAAAAATGTTTGTTGACCTATCATCAGAACAAATAAAACTCTAAACAAAAACTCTGTGTTTAATTTTTAAATATATATTATACATAATACACATCATTGGTGTATCATAATTTTCCATGGTGGTGTTCTAATCAATAAACAAGTCGCTGCAACCCAAAAAATGTGATGAAAAATACAAAATCACGCATATTTAATTTTCAGTACGTGTACCTAAAAAAAATGTGGATATGAAGTTAAGTGATTAATGTCTATTGACTGGTTATGGTACTCACAGGTTTGAGTCCGAATACAGACAGTTTCACAAATTATTTTTTTCATTGATTTGTAGTTTCCTGTTCAAGACGTGGATGTATATGATGTCTAGGGTTATCTAACATACATCTGATCCTGAAAACAAGCGAAGCTCTATTGTGGCTTTATCTTTATATCCCTATAATAATACAGAAGAAGACTCCAATTTATGGGGGGTTACTCCTGAACTTACTACTGATAAACTTAACCCTTAGCACTCAATTAATTTTAAGATTTTCGTAATATTCGACCGTCATTGAATCAAATGGACGCCAAACACGCTATAATTAACTAATAACATATTTTATAATTATTTCATGGTTGCAAAGCTTCAATCTATCAAATAAAAAAAAATCATTTCAAAATATGGTATTTTAAAAGTAATATGTACTATTTAAATCATTTGAAAGTGTAATATTTTTTTTAATATTCCTCTGGGTGAAGGTTTGGTTTCCTCTCACAAGTTTCACAAAAGTCTGTGGTCTCTTTTTTCCTCCTGGAACCCTTCTGTACCATGTTATCCTTGAAAAATACTATACCAGAGTTTCCCAAACTGTACGCCGCAGCGCCCTGGGGTGCCGAAGCTGTTCTATAGGGCGATGTAAAAATTTTCATTTTTTTTTTTTAAATTGTATTTCGATATTATCCGCTTGAAAATCTTCGAAAAATTCATTCAAGCAGATAATATCGATAAATTCTCATGGATTTCCATTTAGAACATTGGTCGTCTACCTTTTTTATTACTACCGCCCAGTTTTTGTCTCTTTGTTAATTGTAATTGTAATTTGTAATTGTAAATTCAAAATTAATTGAGGAGTTGCTACAGGGTTTTTTAGTTACAAACTTACACATTAGATTAGAAAATATTATTGTCTCTGAAGAAATAATATTTTCTAATCTAATGTGTAAGTTTGTAACTAAAAAACCCTGTAGCAACTCCTCAATTAATTTTAATATTTTCATAATATTCAAATGTCATTGAATCAAACGGGTGATATGCATGATATAATTAACATTTCAGAGTGTGATATTTTAAAAAATATCGACTATTTAAAACATTTTCCTGGGTGAAGGCCAGGCTTCCTCTCACAAGTGTCGCAGAAGTATGTGGTCTCTTTTCTTCCTCCTGGAACCTTTCTGTTAAAACATACTATGCAATCCTTGTTTTTTTTTTGCAAAAATATGAAATGGCGTCTATTCAAGCGCTGTTCATCGTCACATTTAGAAAGACGCCCTGGTTTTGATGTAGGTGCACAAACGTCTCCAATTAGATTTATAAGTATAACCTTTCAAAATTTTCTATGGGATATTTGTTTTAGTTTTGCTTTGATAGTATATTCCTTGTACAATATATACGAGTTAACTATAGAGGTTTCTAAGCCACAGAAAAATAGTTTTCTCTACCATTTCAACGTCTTTCGCATGAAGCAATACGATGTCGCATATTGGTCCGCGACATCCACACCGCCCATATTGATATTGTAATCAAGAATTAAACTTGGTTTATGTCATCCTGGTTGTCTCCTTGCTGACTTAGAAGCAGAAGTATGCTTTGTGCTGAACATAGTAACAACCCTTTTGTCACGCCACGCTAATACTAATGTATTTCCTCTCCTGTATGCAGTTTTTTGTCCAACAGCCAATTTTGGTTTTTTAGTTTGTTCCGGTAATCATTTACGATTGGTCATTATTGTAACATTTAATCTGATTGTAAATACATAATATCCTGTGGCATCCGGAATTGAATCTTGCAATTTTTTGTAGAAATGAATCACAATCCGGCCAGTAAAATACAGTTCTGGTCTTATTAGCCCTTCCGTGGTGATTTTACCATAATATGGTACAAATGAGTACATGTTACTGCTACGGGAATCATCTAAAACATAAACTCAAAGACCCCATTTTGCTGGTTTTTTTTCAGGTTAAAAATGAGAAAGTTTATTTTACCTTTGAAAGATACTCTTGACTCGTCAACAGATAAATTTTCCTGACGTATATAATGCTCCATAAATTTGCTATTGAGATAGCGAAGAAAGTTAGTGACTCTTTCTGTCCTTGTACTCATAGTTACTAACAGGCTTCATAACTCTTCTTCTTCTTCTTCCTCTAGGAAATATTTCTTCCTCAAAAGTACGGATAGAGAGTAAAAGTTCTAGCTCAGAAATTGCAGTATTAGCATAGTCTTCCATACATCGATTTCATTTTCAACTTCAGACATATATTCATCTTCACTACTTTCAAACTCATTATTGGTTGAGACAATACTTTTTGTAATTCGTGGCATCTTTATTATTATAGAATTAATAATGTAAAGCAAAGAAACAAAATGAAATAGTTCAATCGAAAATATTGCGAGACCAGCTACTCGTCATTCTGACATCACACAATATTGCTTTTACGTATGTTTTTTTTTTATCACATCTGACTTACATAATACAAAACATAGCTCAAAATACTTATTATTTTGTAATTTATCAGTGTTACTACTAGTATATATTTTCGGAAACACAGATGCGGTACAACTGCAGACTGGGTATCCTTTATGGATCTAGGATAATGGGAACAGCCGCACGTGTAAAGATTGTTTGTTTACGGTCGGCATTCACACTTAGACATTGCCGCTTTGATTGCTTTATTGTCAATATAATATTAATGTTTTATTATACCTAATGTTGTAATCGGACAAAATAAACCCTGTACAACATCATTAAATGGTTTTTGAAAGAAAAAAAGGTTGTAAATAATCGTAATTTCATTTTTTAAATGTGCCGTCAAATGTCGAGTCAGACTCGACATAGGAGTTGTAGCGGTTAACAAAGCTGTGATACACTCATGTTTACTATTCCACTGATACTGCCATATAAAATCAACCGGTAAAGCTGTGGTGGGTTGATTGAGGCAAGTAAAGAAAACAAGTTTCTCATTAAAAAAACTATATTTTAAAGTTTCAAACATATGTGAAGAAAAATATTTTTCATTTAATAAAAACAACATGGACATGCCATAATTGTTTTAACAGAAAATTCATGTCATTAACAATTTTACAACAAATTTTACATTACAAAATTATGAATTGATTAAGAATCGATCCATTAATGTATATGACACCCATTTCACATGTCTATTAATATATAAGCTAAGTCAAAGATATACAATCATTAAGCCCTCAGATAGTTTGTTGATTTTGCACTCATTTTATTTTTCACATGAAATTTCTACACCTAAGAATATTTTTTGAAAAGAACTCAGGGATACAATGATCAAATAATAGAACAATATTAATAGTATTTCGGTGCTTGTAACATTCTTAAAGGCAACACAGATGAATAAATTTATTGACCAGACACAGTATGAATTAATTGAAAAAAAAATTATAGTTAGATGATTTAACATACTTGCATTAAACTTTTTAATAATGTCCACTAAATATTTGATCGGCGAACCAGTACTGATATCTTTTAATTTTGTTCATTACGGTATTACAAAATTCACATTTACAATTATAATTTTTGGTCAGTTTACATCTAACATTGATTGATATACTTATTTTGGCACAAATACAAGCTTTTCAATACTAATTTTATGACTTATAACTTATATTACACTTGCTATGGCATATGCATAGCAGCATTCTTTTTCATTTAAGTTCAAATAAAAAAATATGTCATCTACAGTTTGGTATAAAAAAAAACAGTGACCAATTAAAAATATAATAGATACAATAATCATATTGCATTTTATTTTTCAAGTTTTTTTATCTGAGTACCATCATCACCAAACATGTAGATGTTGGCAACAAACTAATTGACAATTTCAAGTAAACATCAAATGACAATTTGAATATTTACATGGATATATGCCAATCTGATATAAATTATTGATAAAAGTTAAGGATTGATAGACAAACAATTGTCTGCTTACAAATCGAGTAACTTGTCATAACTCGCTTTGCCAAAGCGGATGAACCAATTTCATTTGTCATAGTGTATCAACATTTCATTTTTTGTTCACTTTATTCAGATAAATTCAAATGCTACTTTTTAGAGTGTTAATGCAGAAAAAAATCAATTCAAGGCTCTTAATTTGACATGTAAATATATTGATTTATTTTAACTAATTTCTTTAACAAATTTTTATCCACAAAATTTTTCCTAAGTAAAAAACAATGCATAATTTCTAAGATAAAAGTATTTTGTTTTACACCCTGAGACAACAATAATATATTAGGTGCAGTAAAAAGTCCTGACGTTTTTTTCAAACGCATGTCCTTTGCCCTTCATAAGAATATATGCGCAATTGCGCTTGCGCTTTTTCAATATAACGCCCAGAACAGTGCAGTCGTCGCCACAAAAACCATTTGCGAATTTATGGAGACGTGTTAAAGGTTCGAAAATGTCAGAGATGGTTTACAAAATTTAAATCTGGCAATTTAAGCATTGAAAATTACCCTCAAAGTGGACGACCTCATACAGTGGATGAAGTCGCCCTGAAAGCTGAAATCAAAAAAAATCCTATGCTAACAAAAAAGGAATTGTCCAATATAGTCGGTACTAAATGGTCCATAACACAGAAGTACCTGAAAAGGCTGGGAAAAATTCGAAAAGTAGGAATTTGGGTGCCACACACGTTGAGCGATCGGAACAAGGCGCAGCGACTAAGCGCGTGCCAATTGCTGCAAAAAAAACACACTTTATGACCATGTCTAAACCTTTTCATTACCTTGTCTAAACCTGATTATCAGAGATTAAAAGTGGGTGTTATGTACGAATATATCGAAGAAAAACATTATTTAAATCGTGGACAACAACCAATTCCGACCCCTCGAACTGGTTTACACCCAAAAAAACTCTTACTCTGTGTTTGGAGGGATTTCAAAGGAATAATTCATTATGAAGTGTTAAAATATGGTGAAAATATGACGGCACAAGTATACTGTGACCAATTAAACAAATTAAGTGCAGCTTTGACAAAAAAGAGGCCGGGCAGGATGAATTGACTCAACGTTATCCCTGAAACACGACATCGCGCGACCGCATGTGGCAAATATGACCTGGGAAAAAATCCAGGAGTTGGGTTGGACAACTTTATTGCATCCGCCTTATTTACCAGATCTAGCACAATCGGATTACCATTTATTCCGTTTAATATAAAAAAAAAATATTGATAAAATATTTCAAACAAAAAATTAAGTGAAAAACGCTATTTCCGGCTATTTTAATTCCAAATCAGGAGAGTTTTTTACTAAATGGATTTTAGACTTGTCTAATAGGTAGCAGAAGGTTATAGATAAACAGGGAGATTACTTTTTATAAATAAAAATTTAAAAAATACTAAAAAAAACACTTCATTAAAAAAAACGTCAGGACTTTTTACTACATCTAATATATGAATTGTTGAAAATATATACAATTCCACTTGTTTTGTCAATCACAGACTCATGTTTCTTCCGGCATTCAATCACACAAATGTAATATAACTGAGTCATGAAACAGTGTATACATAAGGAATCACACAAAAAATATAGAAGGCTAGGGCTTAATGTATACCTAAAATAATTTCTATAACTACCGATTTGACTAAGAGATTCAAAATTTGGAAAAGATAATCACATAACCAATACAAGCCGATAACTCTTTAAAGTCAGTTCTATTGCATCTGTAAAATAGAATGCCTGTAAATTACGAAAAGTGAATCCTGGGCCATGAGTGACAAAACATGTGGTACAATTTCATCAAGTCAAATTTGATATTAAAATTCTATCAAGCACTCTCAGCCTTCATTTTTAATTATTGAGAATAATATAAACACAGATCTTAGCAACCAAATATTCTGATATAGACAGTTGATTTTTCTCATATTGGTGGTGATATGCAACAACACATTTGTGATCATCTGGCGGTGCGCTGACATAAATATACACCACAAATACATATCAGAGTATTTTTGCAAATCAATGAGATTTGCAATGATTTATATCTCTTCGTTTAAAATGAATTTTTAATTTATTGTTACATGTATTTTCAAAGTGACGAAGTATCTGATAAAACTACAAATGTTTTTTCTGTATATAATTTACGTGTAAAAAGATTCTTCAGGGAAGTAATTTCGTTTCCTGGATTTGCATCTATTTGAATATTTGTGCTTCCCGAGGGAGTCGGTTTGATGTGGTCATCCGACTTATTTTCAGTGTTTTCGTTTTGAGATTGTATGTTTGTATGATTATTGGGCACCGTTGACAAAGCTAGTTTTCTAGGAGAACTGACAGTTGGAGTATTGACAGTTTTTTTCCCTAAAATAAAAATATATTTTTTAAAAACAATGAAATCAACAATAAGCCATGTTATAATATGCATGCATAACAGTGTAATCACATTGTCTCTCATATCTCATGATTTCTCAATTTATTGACTCTGAAACAAATGACTTGTACAAAAATGATTTTTTTACATAATGAAAACAATGCTCTTAGGCAATTCATATTGAAAAATGTGTATTGGGAGAAATTCAAAATCAATTAAACTCAATTACATGAAGTAAATTGTTTGGTTGTTTTGTCATAAAATTTGCTTGCCATTTATAACAGTATAACATGTACAAAATTGTGACTCACCAGTTCTCTTGGACATAATAGAAGTATATTTTGGACCAAATATTTCATTCATCTTTGACTTTATGGAACCTGGAATAAAATTGAATTTATGTAACTATTTTTTTGAAGAAATGTGTATTTTACAAATAATTATCATCAATCAATCTAAAGATTATTCACAACAGGGTCACCCGAGTTTAAGGCATGAAAATCATTGATAATTTTATTTCATTTATCAGAACTAAATCAAGCTCACAATTTATTTCAACTGTTTGAATTCGTTCAGAAAAATCACAAAAAAAAAAGTTTCTTTTACTGATTGATTTTATATATAATAAATAGAAGACAAATTTCATGTTATATAATTTTCACAACATGTCAGCATCTTCAATTTTGAAGAAACTGATGTTCAGTTAAAAATGCAGAATGGCTGCTATCCAATCTAGTCTGTTCCCTAATCAAAGAATTCCTCAGAAAGTTAAGCACCCTCACCCTTGATTTCTCTGGCAAGAATTAATTCTTGATTATAAGGATTTCGGATTTATTGTCAGGAGCCATGAATTTACTCTCTGAATCTCAAAGCTTTAATGAGAAAACAAGATAAAACACTCATTATAAGCAGGTGACAATGAATTGGTGGTCAAATCATAAAGGGTCCGCCATCTAAAGTTTTTTTTTTCAACTAGTGCTTATTTCGTGAATGGTAACACTTAGCTCATGTCTGATTTGACAGATAATTAGTTTTATCCTTCCGCTGAACGAATATGGTTGTGTATACGCTTGAACAACGCTGGGAAATATTGCGACATTACTTTGAAAATCATGGTAATGTTGCAGAATGTGTGCAAAAATTGCGTACGGATTTTGGAAGAAGAGAAGCACCGTCAGCTCCGTATGTTCGTTATCTTGTGAAAAAAGTGAAAGAAACTGGCATCCTCATCGATAAACCAAAGCGTGAAAAGCCAAAAACAGTGCGTACACCCGAGAATATTGATGCTGTGGCAGAAAGTGTGCGTGAAGCGCCATCAACATCAATTCACCGTCGTTCTCAACAATTGAACATTTCGGAGACATCATTGAGACGAATTTTGCATAAAGACCTTGGTATGACGCCATACAAAGTCCAATTGGTTCAGGAGTTGAAGCCAATTGACCATCCAATGCGTTTTCGTTTCGCTGAGTGGGCCTGCGATCGACTTACAGAAGATGCCGATTTTGCCAAAAAAATCATCTTTTCGGATGAAGCTCATTTTGATCTTGGCGGGTATGTAAACAAGCAAAATTGTCGCATTTGGGGCACAGAAAACCCGCACGCATACATTGAAAAGCCGGTACACCCAAAGAGTCACTGTTTGGTGCGGATTTTGGTCCAGAGGCATAATTGGGCCATTTTTCTTCGAAAATGAGCAAGGAGTGGCCGTTACAGTCAATGGCGATCGTTATCGGACCATGCTGAACGAATTTTTGTTCACAAAAATTGAAGAAGGATATTGGCAACATTTGGTTTCAACAGGACGGCGCTACGTGCCACACAGCCGAAGCTACACTCGATGTTTTGCGCCCTGTTTTTGAAGATCGCATTATCAGCCGCAGAGCTGATGTCGTTTGGCCACCTCGGAGCTGCGATTTGACACCGTTGGACTATTATTTGTGGGCTGCCCTCAAAGATAAGTGTTACGCCGACAAGCCAGAGACAATTGACG
The DNA here is from genome assembly GCA_028555115.1 of Himalopsyche japonica. NCBI lineage: Eukaryota > Metazoa > Arthropoda > Insecta > Trichoptera > Rhyacophilidae > Himalopsyche > Himalopsyche japonica. The sequence goes on from JAHFWJ010000484.1 coordinate 3,213,624, forward strand.
CTTTAAAGGACAATATTCGTGAAGCCATTGGTGAAATACAGCTGCACACAATCAATAATGTGCTTAAAAATTGGACCGATCGTGTAGGCTACTGCATGGCCAGCCGAGGCAGCCATTTGAATGAAGTTATTTTCCATTATTAACCGGAAGGATTGTACTTTCAAATAAAAAAAGAAATTTGAGAAAATATTAGTAGTTTTTTTTTTATAGCATTTTCAAAAAAAAAAGTTATTTGGCGGACCCTTTATAAGAATTTTTATATAACACCAATAGATGGATGGTCAGAGAGGAAGAGTCAATACTGTAAAGCATAATGATGTATCATTAAAAAAAACTTATCAGACTTTTATATTACCTTTGATAGCATCCGTCCTTAGTTGCATTATTTCATCATGAGATAACCCATACATCCTCAACTGACTGAGAATAGTTTTGATGAAGCGATTTCGCAAACTTTGCCATGAACGAACTGTAAGAAAACTTATTATTGTTACTTATTCACAACCACAATACTAAGTTGGACCAATATATACAACGTAAATAAAAAATGATGCATTTAAATATAGTTATTGAAAACCCTGTAAAATGAAAAATTTTAAACCACCAGAAATAGTTAATGCTGTGCTATGGCTACAGAGAGTCTAACAACAATACACTAATGAAATGTGATAACACTAACTACAATGGGGATTTGACAGATATAATCTATGATACTTTATATACTTGTCATTGTTAATATAGAACTAAATCTTGATATTCTTAATCAAAAATTATAATTGTAGGATAACAAATTAAATTGTGAACATTGTCAAACACTTGTTATTTTAGATAATGCATCATTTAGTATGCCATCTGCGAAGAGAATCTAAAACATTTATCATATATATAGATATTATAACAGCTTACAAATGTAAACATTATTAGTTCACTGTTTGCTGGTGCTATAAACCATTTCTCAGAGTCTGGATGGGAAAGGGTGTAAACATCGCTACTATATTGGATGCCTTACATGTCGACAAATTGGTTTAAAAACCAATCAAAAACAGTTAGCCACTCAACCGAGTATCTACCAAACCATTTGTCTTTTTAAATAACATGAAAGATATTAGTAAGCATTTAATAATCAATGCATACCAATTCCTGGCATAATGCCTTTTGTTTCTAGTTCAACCCAAATTTTATTTCCTTTTACTTTCATGGAGTGATCATCTTTCAATACCCATTTGAGAATTATTCGGTCTTCTTCCTCGGTATAATTAGAACGATGATCTTTTGAACTCCTACAAATAAATATGATAATTATTGTATACAAATTGTGACTAGATATTTTGCCGAAATCCTTTGACTTTTTTTGTAAGCCTAGTAATTACTCGCACACTTTATAAAACATAATATAACAGCCGTGATTGTCTTTTTTATCACTTGAATGTGGTGGGGAAAACTGATCATTCAAAAAAAATTTGAAAATAAGTAATACAAAAAATTTGTTAATTCATATTTATAATCCCTCATCAACAAGCATTACACTTTAGACCAGACATCTTAATGATGAAATGAAAAGATGTGGATGTTTCATATGCAATATACATATTTACAATATTTTTTATGTATGTTTCACAAGAAAGCTACCATGCTTGATGGAAGGCATTATCTGAGATGATTTTCTGGAGAAATTATCAGGTACATACAAAGAAAACATATATATCTTAGAGCCTGGAAAACTTCAAAACATTCTTTTGAAATGAATAAACTTTTAGTAAATTTCAATCTAAACTGCGGCAAAATGTTCGATTAACCAACCGAACATATTTAGGAACAATGGTAGATTATATATGCGATAATCCATAAGCTTTTTGAAATTATATAAGTTCTGTTAGAAAGGATGATTGTGTTGTGATGATTGATAATGGGGTTGCTAAGCTTGGAGTGGCAGAAGCGTTTCCTGGTCATTTCAAATCTGTGTACAAACGAGAGTGATATACCACACCTTAATACAAATTCTGTTTTGAAAATTAAACAAAAGGTGCCCAATTCATTGACCCAATGCAAATCTCCGAAGCGGATGTAGCATTCCCGCTCACTTGATCCTAATAGGGTACCAACATCTTTTTAAAATGTATTGATCTCATTAAGAGTCTTTTGAGTTATAAATTTAATCTGATAATTTAAAACAGAAATATTTCTGTAAATATGGAAAACATCAAAGATTATTCCGATTTTTAAATGTGGTGAAGAATCATCAGTGGAAAATTATAGACCAGTAACTGTTTTTTCAGTGCCAGTTTAAGTTCTAGAGATGATTATGAATGGAATAATTTCAAGAAATATGAGCCTTTTATAATTAATGAACAGCATAGATATAGAACCGCAAGATCAACCAATACAAACTTGATGGTATTCACAGATTATGCGTCAACGGCATTGGAGCAAATTGACTGCTCCTACAACAATTACTCGAAAGCATTCAACAGGGTCAATCATGACATGCATTTGGAAAAGCTCCAATTGATAGGTTTATTAGACTGTTTGGAAGTTATTTTAGGAACCGAAAACAATACGTATCGTATGGGCTCTTTGAATCCCAACCATTCTGCACGTATTCTGGTGTTGTTTTACTATTTTATTGGTATTTGAAACTTTCTTTACAAGTTGTCACTATGGATGATTGTTTCCATCTCCGATCTGATATAGACAATATAAAAGAATGGGGAAAGAATAGTAAACTCAATTTTAATATAGACAAATGAAATCTTTAAAACCTTTATAAGTATTTTTTAATATATTAAAGTAGATACAGTAGATTACATGAGCATGCTTGATTGACATTCTTGCTATCCTTGTTTTTCTTTAAAGTCTATCTATTACCAAATAAAAAAAATGAATAAAAAATTTCATATCATGAAGAAATTTTATTAAATATTAAAATTAATATTTTTGTTAAATATTGTAGTTACAACCATCTTAATCGACATACATATATCAATTTAACTGATAGGTCATCTCACTCATGAACACATAACTTGACAACACATATTTAAGATATACAACAAACACTTGGCTAAATTCAGTGCCATACAAACCCAGAATGACTCCTGAAATGCCAGGTGCGTAATCGGAGTCTCTCCAATACATGTGTGTACATGCTTAGCACATATTCTGTCCAATGTTTTAATATGAAAGCATTTCCATATAATTTTAGAATATTATTAAATTATGTTGATATTTTTAATGAATTGACTTAATTAATCTGCTCTTCATTTCTTATCTCATATCTGTACACAATGTCTTACACTTTAAAATGTATTTTTATTTGGCAAACAATGTAATTGCCATGAATTGAAAGCAATTTTTAAACAAATAAAACGCAATGCTTAGCACTATTTTCACACGTTTATAATATAAAGATCAAGGCTCGTTTTGCTCATAGCGAACATTATCAACTGATACAATATTTATCCCAAAAACGCTATTTATGGAAATTTAGAGGAAAAAATTACCAGATATTACTCAAAGCAAATGATTCAAAAACTCATTTATAATTACGCAAAACCGGTCCTAATCCTCATATTATTAAATAGTGGAAAGTATTAAATATTGTGTTTTATTTATTTAAATATATTGCCTTTCAAACAAGAATTGATCGCAATATTGCCAGACTCACAATGGCTTACAATACCTGGAAGAAAATGGGTCAAATTATTATTTTTGTATAACCTCTTTTAATCAATCACAAAAGGAACATTCACATACTTTCTGCAAATAAATGGCATTATTTATAAAAAAAAAGAATTATTTTGAAATTCATACTCAGGGAAAATATTTTTGAAATGGTGATAATACTAAAAGTGCAAAAAAGTAGTGAATATTGAATTTGAGAAAAAATCATTTCTGGAAAAATAACTTATCGTCTTAACCCTGAAATAAATATGAGCATAGATAGAGAATGTCTAAAAATGCAATTAAGTTGTTCACAATAAATAAATAACTTACCTCGTATCGGAAACATCACCCGAAGACAATACTCTCTCAGGCTTGGAACGCAATTTTTTAAAAATATTAGATCTAGCTGACAAAGCAGTAGAACTAGTAGGTAGGGAAAAACTTGGCACCTCAGTCTTAACATTATTACTGTCAGGAATTGGCAGACTACTTTTTGTTTGAGGTTGGTCCAAAAGTGTTTTATGAAGCGTAACACTTTCATTATCCCTGAATCTTTTTCTCAGCGATCTTTTCTCACTGGTTATCGTGTTTGAGTTAGAATCCTGTAAAATAATAAATATTCAATGTAATAAAAAACAAGATATCTTTACGCCAAATGCATAATTTTATTTGAACATAGATGAAAAATTTTCAGCATTATTTAAGGTGTTGCTTACTTTGTAATTTAAAATTTGTAAAAATAGGTAATACTAACATACAACATAGCAGGTTTGTTGTCAATTTTACTTCACTATATTAAAAAACATTAAATGAACAATGGCAAACTCTTTGGGTCGTACTTCTTTTCCTGATATTAAATAAATAAGAAACAAATATATAAAACGCACTTACATTATGCGTATAATTCCTGACGCTACTAACACGAACCAAGCCAATTGTTTTAGAGAATTCATCTTGATTCATAATATTTGATGGTACTGTAGAATCAATTTGGATATCAAAGGCTGGCTTGTTTGAAAGTTGTACTGTGGGATTCAACATGCTGAGTAATTTCAGAAAATATCCATCATCATTTTCAAACGTGCCTTCAGGCACACATGTCATTCCTTTATACGGAAAAAGGTCTCTATTCTGAGATGCCCACCTCCCTATAGTCAGCAAGGTTTCTGCGTCAATCTGAATGGCAGTTTTTTCAATAGGTATTTTAATCGGGGAATCGAGTCTAGCATGCTTGGCTTCCAGAGGGGTTTCTGCACTTTGCTTGAATTGCGTTAAATCTTCAGAGCAACTTGATTTTCCTATATCAGTCTCAGAGTCCAAATTTGTTAACTGAAATTTTCCATTTTGCGTTTGTTTATAGCCATTATAATTCTGTGCTAGTTTTGATTCCATCTGTTCTTCCAAATCAGAAAACATAATTTCACTGGAATCTTCCGGTTCGGTGACTATCTTTCCCAATGAAGATATTTTCTTCTCCGTTTTCTGCTCAGACTCTGATGATTGAGACTTTCGGATTGATTGATTTCTGTGAAAATTGATATTGAAATTGACAATCTACAAAAAAGTGCATAAATCATACTCATACACCAAACAATTCAAAAAATAATTTGATTATTGGAATTAAACCAATTCAGGAAATTTTAAGAAAACATTAGCTTATATTTTAACACAAAAATAAAATCTTATAGAAAAGTTTAAACACTGTTAACGCTCTTGCACTCTTTAGTATCAAATATCAATACATGGTACTTAACAGTTTAGATGTATCAGTCATCTTAAAAACATAATAAATAACTCAATCACTAAAAGGCATATTTGCAAAGTTAAGTAAAAAATTCAGTTCTTTCCAATAAAACGTATATTAGTATTACTAGGAGATTTTTCAAAAATATTCAGACAACAGAAGTAAAACAATTACATGCATTTTATTATATTTTTGACAAACTAACTTGCTGCTATCAATGGTTGTAATTTTTTTGTATTTTTAAGCATTGCATATTTTATGTCTAAATATACATTTCAACGGATTTGTAACAAATAAATATGTTTATTTTAAATAATAAAAACACATTTTTTTAGTACTTATTTCCACAATATATTTTTTGATCAGGACCGGTTTCGCTCATCACAGTTGATGATCAGTTGATAATGCTCGCGATGAGCGAAACCGGTCCTGATCAAAAAATATATTGTGGAAATAAGTACTAAAAAAATGTGTTTTTATTATTTAAAATATAATGCCTTTCCATCAAGAAGTGACAGTTAACACCTTAAAAGTGAAATATGTTTATTTTATTGTTCATTTATGATTGCTTATATTTTCAAATTATTAATTTGATGGCCATTACAGCAGTGCTACACAACTAGTGAGATGATGCTAGGTGTGCCGGAGCACATTTTTCTAACAAAAAAAATCAAATAATTAATCAACAATATAAAATATTGTGTGAAGACTCAATCGCAGGGAAGCAGAAAGAATTATTGCTTCATTGGAATAATATATCATATGTACATACTTGCATTGCTAAATCATAGAATTGTGCCATATGGGTTTATGTTTTTTCATAATGAAACGAAAAAAACAGTTTCTTATTATAGAAATGATAATTTCAAATATTCGACATCGTATTTTACAATTTACATTACATTTTTTCGTTGAATGTTTTTTGAGGAACTTGTTTTCATTGATTTGTTAAAACTATCACTTCTATAGGAAAGTAAAATTAATAACCAATATAAACAAAATATGAAAATCATACTATTATTACTGATAGTAATTCAGAAGAACTGAGATACACTGGCCCAAAAAAATTAATATGATCGCCTCACAATGATTAACAGATTGCATTACTACAACATCCAATATACATATATAGCCTACAAGGCTAAATTAACACTCCTTTAGCCTCTTCTACGCTAACGCCCCAACGTATGGAATGGCAATGTGCGAGCGCCCCAGATGTTGGGTTGCGAACATTCAAACGTCGGTAATGCAGGCAATCTTTTGCATATAGGACTGATTTTGGTTTTAAAATATTGCCCAATTCGTCCTGATACTACCACCTCCACAAACGTGTCAAAAGTATTAGGTTTAAATGCTTAAAACATCGATTTTTCGAACCCTTCAAATTTATTCCGACCCCACCAAAATAACATATCAGTTTGAAACTGCGTGCTTAACTCGCGTCTAACTTCGCACTGAACTTTGCACCAATCTCGCGGCATTGCAATGTGACACTCCATGACACGTGACAGTAATGGCGCTTGTTCATTTCAGTTCGATTGGTTGCTTCGATACGTCACGGTAATGGTGATTTACGAGTGAGTTATTTGTTAGGGATATATTTGTTAAGGTGATTGTGACAACATAGAACATTTCTTTGTGTTTTTTAATGTTATGAAACATTCCTAATGCATCTAGCTTCCATAGAAGCCAACCCAATTATTTTTTTATTGCTGTATTTATAGCTCTATGTGGAAAGAGAATATTTTGAAAAATAGCAACGCGAACAGATTTTGTTTGTATGAAAAACAGTCACGCCGATCGGGTTAAAGAAACACACTTTCCAAGGGAACAGCCAAATATACCTATCATTGGCATTACAGAGAGACAAGATGAAAAATAATTACCTTCGAACTGGGATTGGCTTTTTTTGTATGAGTGCATGTGAAAGTTGTTCGGTAACAAGAGCCACCTTTTCCTGAAGATCTTTTATTGTTTTCAAAAGACTAAAATTGTAAAAAACAAATGAATAAAACTGAAACAGTAATGTGTAAAAGTTCATTCTATAATCAAATACAAATCACAAAAGATAGAATAGTCAAATCTAGATAATTAACCCCATATTACCATGTTTCGTTAATTGTATATGTAACCATTGAATAATCTTTAAATACCTATAACACAACTGAAAAAAACTTGAGAATTTGAATAAGCACCATTTAATCCATTACTGCCTCCTGTGCATGTTTGTGTAAACCTGTTCAAAGCAAGATTTTGTGTTTTCTTTTTATGACTATAATGGGAGTTATCAATTATTTCAAAACCATGTTTGAGTGAACCATGAAAAAATAAAATTTAGCAACACTCCATAAATGAATGTCATAAAATTGTCATTAAAATATGAATTCGGAACAAGATTATCAAGATATGATGTTTTGATTATTTTAATTAGTTGAATTCCTCGTCACTCCAACCATGATCATTTGAAATGGAACATCAGTAAGGACGAGCCGCTGTTTAATAAAATCAGACTTGTGTGTAGAAAACCATCACCTATATATATATAATAGAACCCAACTCATAACATTACCAATACCATTCAGACCAGATAAAAAAATATTGTAGAATCAATGATGGACCACAACACTGTAACATTGTAAAAAATATATTTTTTTAAATACTTTACTTAGAAAGACTAAATAGGTGGCTTATATGGATCAAGTCTTTTTCAGACAGATGATTGCATGGAGGTGTATACAACCGAACAAAAAAAAACATCCAAAATCTTCAGCAAACTCAGACCAGAGCAGAAAAACAATGGTCACGGACCTGAGCACATTGAAAAACCACAGCATTGTATTGCTGGCGTTTCAGACTGTGTGATTGACCTTGCTTTGAACAATTTCACTAGTAAACACCACACTTTACACTGCCGTGTACACCCTTTATTTTCAAATGCGGATTTTTTTTAATTTTGTTTTCAAATCATTACCTTTATTTAGTATGTCATAATAAACAACAATAAAAACATAATATCCATGAGTTGTTTTCCTTGAGACATTAATGGGTTAAAATAAGTAAAGAATTACGCATGTAATATATATATTTATTCTTGGAGATTCTTGCATTTACTGCGTATAGAGATTAAAACAGGAAAAAAAATGTGTTATATTATCAAGAAAACACGGTAATACATGTTCTGTTGATTTAAGTGTTTAAAATTTAAAATTTCATAAACATAATAAACCAAGCACAGTATGCGATTTTATAGAAATAAATAGGATATTATATTGGTTATATAGAGATATTGGTTATGCTATCATTTTATGTATACCAACTACACGGATGCTAAATTATCGTATTTTTACATCCTTAAAAACTCAAGAACTTTGAAAATAAATGAGAATGATGGATGAACATTAAAAATAAATTTCAATATATAACTTCATCGAAAAAAATTCAATGAAAGTTTATGTAGAACAGAAACAATTTCAATTTAAATCTTTGCCATTCAACCAATTGCTATAAGGCTAAGAATAGATTTTTTTAGTCTTGAAGGCAATTGCCCACTTGAAGATAGTTTCTATAAATTATTTTATATTATTAGATTTATAAAATTACATTTTAGCCCGACTCAGGGTAGTTTACTTAAGAACAATACAATACTTACTGTGAGTCATGTAAGCCATGCAGTCTTTTTTTACGCTTAAAATGTTTAGAACCCGTACGAACACTTGCAAGTTCAATCATGACATGATTATACTCTATTTGCACCATTTTACGTGATTTATTCATCTGAAAAAAATCAAGAGCCGTCCGACTCTTCCGGGAATACGGGTCGTATACAACCCCATTTTTTATCGGCAAAAACATATTGTTCCTCTTTATGTAGCAATCTGCATCGTCGATTGGATGATTGCCATCTTCGGACCCGAACATCTAAGTTGTATCAGAGAAATTCTAAGTCGTGTTACTGAAATAACCAAACAATAATGAGAGAAATCGAAAAATTATATCACAATAATTTAGCTGCGCATTGATGTCCTACTTTAAAATAAGGAAAAATATACTTCAAAAAATGCCGAAAAGTATTATTGACTTTACACTGTTGACGTAATTTAGACGTCGAGTCAACAAATACCGCCAAAATTTCATCAACACGTATTCTCTATGATACTATGATGACAGTTGACATTGTTTCATCAGTTCCCATAGACCAATAATGACCATAATAAATATGTGGAATTTTTTATTAGTTTCAATTTTTCAATAAAATTAAATATCTATTAAAGGCATAGCAAAATGATGTTTGTGTTTCAAAAAAATATTCTGTTTGAGGTATTATAAGCTAATAAAATAATTTTGCATATGATCTTCGTATTTCATTTTTATGATTATTTAAAATTCGTTCAAAAATATTTTTTTCGGTGGTATAAAACCGAAAAAAAGTAATTTTGTTAATTTTTATTTAGTCATTAATTATTAAAAATTCTAGGGAATATTTTTATATTAATAAATAATCTCAAGAGGAAAATACTTTTTTCGGCTTGGTAATTGTATAACCTTGTCAGAAGCCAATCTTGTGAAGGAAATTGCACTAATGAATTCCGTCAGAAGACCGGTTATTGAGGTTATTACGTCCTGTGTGTGGAAAGTCAGCAGACGACCGCTACATCTCTCAGCAATTAAAATGGCTCCAATTAAGGTTTGAATTTTTATACATTCTTAATATCCTCTAATATTATTTTTTTTACACTTTCGTTATGTAATCTATCACTTAAGAGTTGTCAACATTTTCATAATAATTTATTTGTTTAAGTTGTTTAAAATGTACATACTTAATTATGAATAAATTATTGTTTCATTTCACTTAATGCACAATTGAAGTTCAATTAAGTACCGATTATATTCAGTGTTACTCTCTTATTTCAATTTTGAATTATGAATAGAATAATGCACTGTTAGTTAATTGGACAATTCAGTGAAAGTGAGTGCATACTGCGTAATAATTATTTTTAGTAAAAATTAACCCGCATCTCGTCATTATAATTTATTTAAGTATTGAAATTTTATTAATAATTTGAAAACGAATTATTATTTTTTCATTAACTTCTATACCTTTCGTGCACAAAATAAAAGTTATGTTTTGTGTAGTCATTCTTTCCTCAGTATTAATCATGTACCAATAAAAACACCTCTCACATTCAAAACTAAAATAATGGAAATTTCTCACAATGCTTTATTTATGGTTTTGAATATAAAAATAAAAGTTACCATAGATTAGTGATATAAAATCTCGCTGATAAGTAATAAAGTTAAAGTACATTTCAAGCTTTATCAAAAACTATTGAAAAACACAATTTCATAAACATTTAATGTTTATTTTAATTGTAAAATCAACACTGTAAAATTTATTACCTATCTTTGAGAATATTGACATTTAAACAGAAATTTGTAATATTGACTTAACTTAGCATATCTATTCTAGAAATGATTTTTTTTTATTATTAAAAAGTATCATGGTTGATTCATTTAATCCCTTTAGAGCCAATTTTCTTAGATTTTGACTTCAGAATTTTATTTTCATGTCTTCTTATTTTCATTATTTATAATATTATATGGTACTCAGCTTGTATGTAAATTAATAGATGAATATATTAAGTCATACAGAAGAATACAAAATTCATCTAAAAGAATAATGTTTCATGGAAAATCATTAATAAATCCACTTAAAAATGATTTTATATTAAATGAAAACCATTTTAACTGGTTGGCCAGTTTGTTATTTACTTTGCATTAATTAATATATTATATTATGTAGAAAACAGCCAAGTATTTAGTTTCGCAAATAATTATATGATTATCAAACTATATAATAGACAATAGTTATTAATTTTATAGTACAATTCTTTCCTATCTTAATACTTTAGTATTTTTTCTTGCTTAATACCATCTCATTCAATTCACCTTGTGATTCTTTCATGCATAGCAAACTGTTTTCCATCAATTTTACATTAGGTAACACAATACAAATTAGAAAGTATCGTAAAAGTACTAAAGGAATAAATAATTCAATTAGCAGTTATAAATCTGTTTATTAACATTTTGTAATGTTTGTCTTTTTTCCACCTGAATTACACCTGGTAAACAAATAAAAAATGTTTATTGTAAGATGTTAACTGTCACTTCTTAGCCATATTTCATTTAATGAAACATTTTTTTTAGTACTTTTCCCACCGTATATTTTGTGATCAGGACAGGTTTTGCTCATCGTGAGCGTTATCAACTCATTCCGAACTGAACTAGTACTGACTAGTACAAAAATTTATGTTTGATTGTTTATCTGTAAGTTTGATAAATGAATTCATGTAGCACTTGTTAAATATATTTTCTTATTTTAGGAAGGCGATAAAATTCCAAGCATTGACTTGTTCGAGGATTCCCCGGCCAACAAAGTTAATATTGCTGATTTGTGCAGTGGCAAGAAAGTTGTATTATTCGCAGTTCCTGGAGCATTCACGCCAGGTTGCTCAAAGACTCATTTACCTGGATACGTTAATGACGCTGACAAATTGAAAAAAGAAGGAATCTCTGAAATTTTCTGTGTCTCGGTTAACGATCCATATGTAATGGCCGCTTGGGGAAAAGCCCAAAACACCACCGGCAAGGTAAAACATTCAAAATAATCATTAATGATAGTCTAAAATAATTTAAGTCAATTTAATCAATTGATTTTTAGGTTTAATCGAGTCACGTCGAATATCGATGAAATTATCAAATACTATTTTTAGTTGTTAAATTTATATCAGTTAAATATTCATAATAATGACTGCATTAATTTTAGGTCCGTATGTTGGCTGACCCCTTAGGAAACTTTGCAAAGGCTCTGGAATTATCTACTGACTTGCCACCTCTGGGAGGCATTCGCTCTAAAAGGTATTCCATGATACTTGATAATGGTGTTGTCAAGAATCTCAATGTGGAGCCAGACGGCACTGGACTCTCCTGCTCCCTCGCAGACAAGCTGAAGCTTTAAAATGAACCATCATAGTATCCATTTAAACATCTATTATTGAAATATTAAGGCATTTGTAGATAAGTTTCTTATTCCATTCTCTGTGATTTATTTTACTGATAATATTTTTCAGCTAATATTAACATATGAACTTGCCATTTCAAAAAACCTCCATGCATACAATGATGTTAAAAGATCACGCTAAAATATTTATTGAAATATTTCTTCTGGCACAATTGATTCTTCAAAGTAGTTCATTTTTTTTTTTTTTGATAAATATATAACACAAATCCTATAAGTTTGGACTACACGTATTATGCCTACATTTAAAACATATCTGTTAATTAATGTACAATTCCTGTTAATATAATTTGTTTTCTTAATATACCTGTTTTTATCTACCCTTATTTCCAATCAGTTGAAAAAATATGTAATAGCCACATACATACCCTTCACCATTATTGAAAATAAAACATCGATAAGACTTACTATCTGAATCAAAGGTCATAAATATTTTCATAGTGTCATATTTACTGATTGTTAGGACAGATTAGATTCTGTTGTTTTTTTTTTGTATGTTGCTCATTGATATTTATATTCAATCTAATAAAAAATCACTTTTTCAATATTATTTGGAACATTTTTATAGAAAAAATAGAGTGAAACACATATAAATATCACATTGTTTTATTTGATATGCAATTAACATTGCCTTGTATTTTGTTGTAAAGTGCATCCTTGGCCTCTATTCCTGTCAATGTTATCAAAGCAATCAGCAATAGGGCTTGAATTTCAAGAGTGAATAATTAATTTGGGTTCAGGCTGGCTTGTTAAGTGAATATGTAACGCAGAGCCGTGAAGATATAATTGGAGTGTGAATATTCAGTATCACTTTAAAGCAGTGCTGAAACAAAATGGATGAATTATACAAGCATGATTTATTATTGTCAAAGGTTCTTTTGGTATGAAAACATACTGCAAATACTGAACATTCAACCCATATAAAGCAAAGTGTCTTATTCTTAGTACATTCTAACATTGTTGGCCATTTTATTTTAAAATTAAATTAAACCCAAATATATACTTGTCAACAATTATAGATTACTTATCATATTAATATACATATTTATTTTTCATACTATTCTACTTAGCCTATCATATTTATTTTTTACATACATGGTTATGGTTATTAAAAGATAAAATCTATTTTACTCTTTAAACTTTTGAGTGGCCAACAATTTTTTATTGCATACTATTTTGAATGATTTCAATGATACAACATAAAGATCTTTTTTTTTGTATACATCAATACATATTATTTAGGTAAATTTTGGATGTGTCGCCGAAATTGTAAATTAATTTATTTGTTATTATTTTCTTATATATTCATCTACCAGCTTCAAATTGGAACACAGAGTAATATAATATTAATTGATGTTTTTAAGCATGGTTTGCTTAATAAGCGTCCAGGAGCACAAAAAGATTATATGAAAACATTTTTACTTCTGTACTATTAAGATAACCAGTCTTATCTAAAATCTAACAATCCAAAATCATATTTTGAGGGCTTAATGTCAAACATCACTATCAACAAAAGAGGAGAACCAAAATGTGTAAATTGTTTTAGCTAATATTCATCTTTATTGGTTTTAATGATATTAAAGAAATATCATTAACTGCTCATGTAAAATAATTTTACAATAAAAAACACTTGCCCTTGATTTGAAAGTATTTGAAGAAATTTTTTATTGATAGTTACAAAATTTCTGGCAAAAAAAGTTTGACATGTACTGATCTATAGATAAAGTTTTAGTAAATATTGATAGGTAACAGGAAGTAATTGAATAATGCCGAAATTATGTTTTGATGCTATTTTTCCTAATTAAATACTACTTACCAGTTCAAGAAAAAATGAATTGAGCATAAATATAATATATAAGCATTCCTAGTACTGAAGAAAGTGAAGTAAACAGATGGATAATGATTTTCTTCCCTAAGTCAAATAATATCACTGGTGAAACTTCAATCAGATACTTATGTTGATTAATTAATCATCATGGAATATTTAGAAAACAGTACATCAAAATTTTATCTAAAAAAGGGTGTCAATTTTCAAAAAAAAGTGTTTAATATTCTTCAGTTCTTATTGACTTTCTATCTATATTGACTAGAATATGGCTCAATATTTTCTACAACATAATTTACCATATCTACTGAAAGTGCTTGGAAAGTGATGGAATCTCAATATCATATTATTGTAGAATCATCCAAACTGTCCAATTTCAAAAATTTAGTCATTCACAACTTAGGTTTTGCCTTTCGGTGTCTTAAGGTATTACATCCCACATATAAAATAGAAATAACATTTGCATACATATATATATATATATATATATATGATGGAATGCCTAAAAATGCTAAAAGGTAAAACTGTAGTCATGATTGACAAAAGTTTGTAAAACTGTACAAAGTTTGAATGATTCAAATAATCTACAACCTACACACAATGATTACAGTAAAGTATCTGAGATCAAATCAATATATTTTTATCTTTCATCTACTGCAAAGATTATGAAAGTGTGGTGTATGAGTGTTGACAATGAAATTATCTGCATCCCATAAAAAAATTGTTTGAAAACACTTACAAATCATAATGAGAGTAAAATAATAATTAATAATAAAATATTAATGACAAGATTTTCAGATCATATTTGAATTTTAATCGTTGTATACCAGGAATATAACATCTTTTTAAGAAATTGCACAGTAATTTTTATGAACATTAATTTATATGAGTGTTTCTTAAATGAATTATTTATTTCCTATAAAATCAAATACACATACAATGGCGAAATTTGTTTTGTTATATATAAACTTCAATATTTATCGAAACTGATATAATTTACTCAAATGTGTTATATCCAAGAAATAATGTGTGGCAGACTTAAGACTCCCTTTATGGACAAAATAATAAAATTCATCGGATGTTTCCGGTAAAAACCAGCACCAACAATTTTTCAACAAAAAAAACCTTGATCCAGTAGTATATGAAAAATGTACCAAAAAAACCATTTACGAGATAAACTTATGCGAAATATTTGTGGTAAGCCTGATAGGATTTTTTGAAAGAATATCCAATGTAAATATCAAATAGGAGGCTTAGTGAGGTTTGATCTGATGGTAATTGAATAATTTAGGATCATGGAATGACCGATTACGTTACAATTATTTTATTTTAAGTGAAACTAGTTTGAAAAGTGTTTTTTTCGATTGAATTGAAAAAAAATTACCTGTATTTCAGGTGTTAGTATTTTGATACACGGTATGCTCTCTACTAAATTGAACGTTAACAACGCTCATCTCTCATAAATCATCGCTGAAGAATGAGCAATGAGGCGTGAAGCGAGTTACAGTTCTTTCCCAAATTGCGAGACTAGAAACAACTTCACATCACCGATTGTCATAAATGTCAAAAAGAACAACAATATTATGGGGTACACTTTCGTTTAAATGAATTTAAGTCATAAAAACGCGCGAAGTAAATACATATAATGATTTTTTACAATGATAAAGTGTGTTAATTTATTTTTGGCCACCTTGTTAATAGTATTTTTCTCATTTTCATTCACAAAATTGATAACATATTTGTGGGGTGCTGCTCTTTATACCGGCCGTACAGAAGCTGACGTTTGGTTGGATCAAAATGAACTAGGAGATTATAAACAACTGTTCAAAGATAAGGGTATGTTGGCTAATTTATTTAATCAAATATTTTAAATCTTGTGAGAACATTTTCAGCGTTCGGCACACCTACATTACATCAATATTCACCTCTCTATCGCGCTAAAAACCAATATTTGCCTGTCAATCATACGTATAAAAACACCCACAGATAAAATAACAGTGAATTTTTAAGAATTTTATCAAGCTTTATATTTTCTTATGTGTTGTCATAATGTTGCCTCTATTATTTTTACATATTCGATTAACAAGAGATCTATTCCAGAAACAAGCCCGGATTAGTCCAATGTTAAGTACGTGGTAATAATAACTTTTCTCATATTGATTTAAAATAATTGAATTTGTATGCTTGAATTTTTAAAAATAGTTTAGTTATCAAATGTCAAAGGTCTTGCTATACAGTCTCTACGACTACATTGATGATTTACATCTAGTTACATTTTTAAATCAATGTATTCCCAAAACAGCATTGGAAGCAATTTTCTTGCGAACTTTGTAATATATGTAATTTCTTATATGTTAATAATTACTTGAAAATATATTATGGATATCTTCCATAGCCGCTATGAGTACTGTCACACCCATTACCATTTCAAAATTATCAAAATTACCTTTTGTCCTTCTCATAATTAATCAAAAAAATATTTGACCGTCACCGAATAGATTCCTACTGACGTTATAATTATTTGCTGTGAAAAAATATATATTTACATTCATTTATCATCTATAAGTATATAAATATTTTTATGTATATCATTATTGAAATATTGTTATTTGTCTTATTATAGTGTCATTTCAGCAACGTTTCTTTTATGATCAATAATAATGGTATGTTATGAAGATTAAATGCAACGAATGCGCTCTACGCCATCTCTACGATGATATCGGTCATCAATGGACACATGTCAAATCGTAGCGGAAAATATCGTCGTTCCCCAAACATATATTATTTTTAGTTGACGCTTTTTATATTAGATTTTATTTAATAAAATAAAACTCTTTGACATTATAACTTTGAATGTGTAACCGACAAAATAACTACATATGGAAATTCATTTGAAGTATTGTATCAAATACCACTCTTTTTTCACATTTCAGGTCTTTTTTTCAATTGACGTAAACTTATCTACTACATACTAGTCATGCCATAATTATAATTAAGACGTTTAACTTTGTCAATTCTAAATATATACTGTATGCTAAGTATTTGTGTTCAAACTGTTTTCATAATAATTATAATATAACCTGGAACAGAGTTTTAAACCCCGCCAACTGCCGCAACTTTGCCTATTATCCTAACTTTGCCCAAATAAGTCGCTAACAGAAACATTTACTTACACACAGAAGTACTAAATTCAAATAAATCTATTACAAAGTTTGCGATTTATACCTAGGCGAAGTTAGGACAATAGGCAAAGTTGCGGCAGTACGAAACGTATAATATTTAATTTATACACACGTTTTCATGTTATAAGCTATATCTTCAGTTCTGCTTTTTTAATTAAAAAAATGCCCGACTCATTATTATCTAGTAATTAATAATTATTAACTTAAAAGATTAAGATTTTTTTCTCGGACACACATTAACAACAAGCTTAAATACATGTTTTCCAATATTTATTTTATAAAAATATCTGCTCAATCCCTCTCCTTATTTTGAATAAAAAATATTATTATCAATTCCGGAAATGTTAATGTTTTGATTCGTGTTTAATATTTTTAAATTATTATTTCTTATACTACATAATTTGCTGCAATTAAAGCAATAGAATTTCCAGACTCTTCTAGCCCAGGAATGCAAAAATAATGATGTGTGATGAAATTTCAAATGCCGGCATTGTTATCCTTAGTTGTAAGTACAATAGTACAAAAATGATCATAAATTTTGTCTTTAAAAATATTTATCAAATTATATAAACTTTTGTTTTGTATATATATATATATTATATAATACAAATCAAGTTTAATCAAAATCAATCAATTCTGTAAAGAAGTACGACAAAACAAGTTGACTATCATTTTTACATCCGTGTTTAAATATTATCAACAAATATAATTTTTCCTCTGTATTTCCGTAAGTGTTTTTTTTTATCTATCGTTTCCGGTAGTTATAATTAATAAGTTTTGGATTTATTATATACTATACAGAATGATGTATCTTTCAACGAAATGGCCCAGCATGTGTTACAATCATTGCCATTTTATAATAATATTGAAAAACCGTATAAATTTATAATTCGACAATATCAATATCCGATTGCCGTTTTATCACCATATTTTTTCGTAATGTGTGGAAATTGATGAAATTATTGATCTTTGTCCGAATGGAACAAATGAACAAATCCTCTATTCTCTTTAAATAGATATACTAAAAAATCTCAAAAATAATATTTATGATAGACACCTGGGTCTCATATAACACGATTATATGGTTCCACATAAACCTCGTGTAATACAAGGTTTGAAGTTCATACAAAATTAAGGTTTTCGTTCCAAAAAAAATTAAATCGAAGATAGTTATTTTTATTTATTTATTTTATTTATTACAACTATACGGTACAAAACTTACTAATTATTAATTCAATGCTTTTGCACCGTAACATATTAACATATATAAATATAAAATATAAAAATTCAACAAATAATATAAAACAATCAAAAATGATTGCAAAAAAGAAAGTCAACCAAGTAAGCTCATGAAATGTCTACTTTAACTGAAAAAATAGCATTCGTCTGAGCTCACTTTCGTCCACATAAAATATGTCAACATCCGATGCAATACTGTTGAACATTGTTAATGCTCTTACCATTGGCATCCCCATTGGCAGACTGGTTCTACACTTTGGAAGAACAAACAAATTATGTACACGATTTCTTAAGAAATTATCCGGAACATACAAATTGACATTATTAAGGATGGCAGAATTCTCATCTTGGCCTCGAATTAGTCGAAAGAAATACGTGGCCAAATATATTTCTCTTCGATTTTTCAAACTATTAAAAGTGAGCATACCCAAAAGAAAGTCAGTTGGATAAAGCCACGGATAGTATCCGTATGCTCTCAAGTAAAGAAGTCTCAAAAATTTCTTCTGAACCTTTTCCACCATAAGGGCATATTTCAAATCTCCTGGGGCCCAAACAATAGACCCACTCTCAAGTCTGCTAAATAATGTAGATAAATATGTACGTTATTTTTTTAAATAAACAAATATTAATTGACATATTAAGTAAAGGAAATTTAATAACATAATATACCGTTCATTAATCATCGGTATCACTTAGAATTCTATATTTTTTACTCTTTTTCAAGATGGGTTGTAAGTTTTCATCATCGGAGAACTCTGATTTTTTTGTGGTTTTAGCCTTAAAATAATCGTTAATAAACAATTCTCTGCTTTTAGCGTATAAATCTTTACGTATTTTCTTATAAGGTTCAAAAATATTTCACATATGTATGTATCACCTCTTGAATTTCGAACTCCTTCCCATTATAGGATCATTATCAATAAAAAAAAAAATGTTAGCCAATTCCAAGCCGTCATTTATTGTTTTCAATGTGAAACATGTAGCTTCTTAGTTGTGGTGGGTTCATTCAAAATCTCATTTTAATTTTTTTTTTTACCTTAAACCGTGTTGTATAAAAATAAATCACAATTTATACATCCAAATTGTATAAAACCATGTTTTATGAAGTCTAAATGTAATGCAAAATGTAAGAAGAAATATGCATTCCAAGTTTTTAGTAACTTACCACTAATATAACGATTTACAATTTAATGAAATCATTGTTCGATAGAGGATTACAAGAAAACCAAAAGAATTATCCCTCAGAAGAGGTAGGATTTATAATTTACGTACACCTGTATGTAATTTTTGAACAATGACATGATTATAGATTCGACATAAAAAGTACAAAACTAATGCTGCGGTCTAAAACAATAATTTATTTAGCGATAAAACATAACGTACACTTTATTGATTGAATTGGCATTCACTTGGTAGAACTCCATTATAACACGGTGAAAAAATAGCAATGTATTTTAGTTCTACAAAACTATTTTTAACAAATATAGTTGATAGCTATTTTGGCTCACGCCATCGTCAGAACTATCTATGTAGTTCTGACGATGGCGTGAGCCGAAATAGCTATCAACTAAATTTGTTAAAAATAATTTTGTAGAACTAAAATACATTGCTATTTTTTCACCGTGTTATAACGTACACTAATTATATTTATGTTATATCACCTTTAAAGTATTAACTGTCATCTCTTGATGGAGAGGCATGATATTTTAAATAATACTGGCACATTTTTACTACTATTCCAACAATAAATTTTATGATCAGAAGCCGGTCCTGATCATGAAATATTTTGTAGAAATAGCACTATAAATGTATTTTTATTTCATATAATCAAATCAAGTAGACGTATTACGTAACTTGTGTAATTTTTCAGCTATAAATCATTCTAAAATCAATCAGAAAACGTTAAACTTTTTTCAACGTCAATTATTTTCCGACAAATTTCGTTCAGAGTCAAACGCGTAAAACTTTCGTCAAAGTATCCGTGTAAAAAATTACCTAAAATGTGGCAACATTAT
Source organism: Himalopsyche japonica (assembly GCA_028555115.1). Classification (NCBI taxonomy): domain Eukaryota; kingdom Metazoa; phylum Arthropoda; class Insecta; order Trichoptera; family Rhyacophilidae; genus Himalopsyche; species Himalopsyche japonica. Next base: position 3,234,364 of record JAHFWJ010000484.1, read on the forward strand.
TCTTCTTGTCTTCTACCTTTCTCGATATGCGTAGGTAGATGAAGGGTAAGATTTTCTTGTCACTTACAAAAAAATCACGCTCACTCGTATGCTGCGTCGGTAGCAATTACAACTCTCAGTGTTGTAATACTTGTAATGCGTACTTTGGGTAAAGTAACTTTGTCGTGGAGAATTTCTACTGCGGGCTTAGACGTGTTAACAAGTTCCAGAGCCGCGTAGCCCAGTTCTCGTAAAGGTTCGTTCGCATATAAGTACACCGATACCTATTTTTGTGAAGTGCCCACTTCACGGGTGAAGTTTCTTCAGATTTTAAATTTTAATTGAAGAGGGTTTCGCAGGTCTTTCAGCAGGCGACGGAAATTTCCCTTGGCATTCTCTAGAGCCATTCATTTGATTGTGAGTACTTTTGTACGGTGATTTATATATATATTTTTCAGTAAATGATCGATTCGCAAGTCAATTGAAAATATATTACCGGGATCAAAAAAAAAAATCACAATTGGCGATGTCTGCCAACCTGCCCATACACGAACGGTTTTCCAATTACAAGTATACAATATAAATTATACAAGGAAACGTTGTTGGATCCGTGGTGCGTTGGTAGACGTCATTGACTATCGTGATGGATCTCGTGGATTCGCATCCCGTTTCGAACAGCATTTTTTTTTAATTGACTCATAGATTCTGTTCAAGGGTGGGTATAAATGTTTTTGTGAGTAAAAATTTCCTCTCACCCATCTAATCGTAAAGAACGGATCGTAGCGAGAACAGGTTACTAACCACTAATACTGTACAAACCCTACCCCTTGTTTCCTAACTCTATTTGTTAGAAAAAACTGACTAACAAGCAGCTCTCGTAAATAAACTTCTGTTGAGATATTTACGTTAGAAGACCATATGGGTCTCCACATTTCGAATTATATATATTTTTATGTTACATCCTACACATATCAAATGTAGATGATCTCTACCGGTGTGCTGGGCGATGTGAATGTCGCCCAAGGGTGTGCAAGATGGCAAGACGCGCCTGCGCGCCCCCAGGCCAGCGTCGCGAAGCATCGTTTGTCGCGGGGGGGTCGCGACGCTCATTGCCGCCGCTGACGTCGACGGCGACGGACACGCGCCGAAACCGACCCCCCTCCCTTAACCTTTTCCCGGAATCTGTCATTTTCGTTGTCCCAAACCGACCGGGAAACCCCCATATAGCCCCTTATCCCGACCCCCTCCGAACACGAGACAGTAGCCCCAGAATCGCACCCCGAAGGCACTTTGGCCCTGCAATTTTACGAGCTTTCATTTATTTACGCAACACTCTTTAAGGGGAGCATCGCACTAGCTACGGAATATATTCACTCACTCAGCACCGCGCGATAGTGTAGTCAAACAAATTATACTTAATTATTCAATAATAAATTATAGTGTTCGCATTGAAACTTCGACGTTGTGACAAACACGGTGCCGATAGTGTTAAAAAAACTTTATGTATATAAAATGTACACATGTATCTATAAAGTATTGCTCAAGTCAATTGTCAATAAAAATGCATCTTCTTATTTTTACACTTTTTTAATGGTAAATTATCTTTTACCATACGGTGACTAGATTTAACGCAGTCAGAGTAGCTAAAATTTAATAATAACATTAAATTATAAAGTAAATACACTATGTGGGCTTTTGGGGACTCAGAAATATGTTCCATTGGAATGGTCCATCCATCCAACAGTGCGTCATCAGGTGAGACAGATTTTTATACTAATCGCTTTATTTATTCGCTCATGTTCCTATTGTCAGCTTTACAATTCACCTGATATCGAATGACTGCTCGATATGCCATGTGCTTTTTTGATGTTGCGAAAAAAATCTATTGTTTTGGCATGCGTCAAAATGTTACCAGGCTGACCTATTATATCTGGCTTGGCCTATATCGCGAAACAATGATTGGGCTAATCCAATTTTAAGCATTGCTGCAACACTTGGAGTCTTCTTTTATGCAATCGCTTTGTGTATTGGTTCAATGCAAATATATCATCTGCATTGCCTCGTACAAGTTAACAACTCTCGATCGTTTAATATTATAAATGTACATGAAACTTACATTCCCATAACAGGTTTAACTCTTTTTTATCGTTATTTTATCATTCAACATTTATATAAAAGAATAAAGTTAATCTATTTCTACACTAACGATTTTTAACATCGGTGTAAATATATTGTAGAAAGTAATACACACACATATACATTGATTTATAAGTCCCTAACAATTGAAATCCAACCCCTATTACATGAATTTCATAAAATTTAAATACCGGCTTTATAAAGTTTACAGAAAAATATCAAATAACTTACATATGATGTATTTCTGAAGAAGTTTATAAAATCATTTTTTAAGTAAAAATAAGCCCAAAATATTCTATAATTTATAAATACCTTTCGCAGAAAGAAAACTTGAATCTATCGAATTTAGTTTAAATTTTCATTTTCCAACACCATAAATTCATAAAAATTGTTTTAACAATAAGGAAAATATTTTTTGTACACATTTCTGTTTACGATAGTACATATGTATAAAACAATATATTTAAATGAATTAAAACAGTTTTCAAATGTGTTGTCATGTATTTATTTAATTGCATTGCAATAATTTTTGCAATGTGTTATATTTCCATCTATAAGAAACAACGGCTTTCCTCTTTCATCTATATGGAATTGACGTCATATTTAGAAACGATGTCAAAATAAACTGACGCTTTTATTCCTTATTATGGTGAATCAATTAAGCATTTTTCCATAATCATATTATTTTTAGTTGAAAGTTGGAGAAAAAAAACAATCCTAATACCACTTCACTATTCTAGTCCACTTAAATAATGAAAAATATTTCAAGTCTAACGTTTAATTACATTGGTATAATGTCAATATAGTAAAGATGAACAGCAATGCTTAAATGAAAAATGTATGATAATATCAAAAAACACCAGCGTGCTTACCTTTATGTACATATAATTTGCATATAGCTCATATAAAATTTATCCTAAGTCAATAATTAGATATGTATTACAGTATCACTTTAATCAAAATTATATTGCCGCCTACGCTCTACGCCATTAATAGACGTAGACATTAAATGCTACGCTTATCATATTTTAAATGTTACCCGCTTATCTTATGTATACATCGAGAACATTCTTAGCATTTCTAATAAATTTACGTTCTTTAATTACATAAATGTTTTATCTCCATCCTTTCTCAGTGTTTTGTGCCTTTTTTTCACATTAAAGTACATTATTAGATTCCTTGTGTAGCTATATTTTTTGACTTATCTTTTCACATATTTTCGATAGCTTTTTTGACAACAGGCTATTGTCAGATACCACACAAATAGCATACTAATTAAATACTACGTTATTACCAAATTCCGATTATTAATCATCTCGACTCATGGCAATCTTTTACGAAATTCATATATTTCTATAAAATTATACTGGCATCCGACAAAATTTAATGACAATTAAAAAAAATAGGTAGTGATATTTTAAACGTAAATTTTGAATATTCTACGTCAAATTACATCGATAAATCTTCGAGAGACAAAAAACCCTCAAAATTACAGTGTCATCTTGCCAGCGTTGACACATTGTGTAACTTATTGGTGCTACTTCAGTTAGCTTTCTGGCTGTCGTGATAAATATACATAAAAATTTCCCAAAGTTTTTAAAAAATATTACTTAATTTTCCTCAAATTCACTAGCATTGTTGGAATAATTTGTTTTCGCACTTACTCTAATGTCTTCTTCGCATTATCTTTATTAAATTTTTAGGCCGACAAGGTCCTGTCTTATTTATGTAATGTCAAGGTATTACCTGCCGGCATATTTTTTCGTTTTGCTCGGTAAAACTTTCAGTAATGGAAACTTAATCGTGCGATGCTATGTAATTAGTGTTGATTTTAAAAACATGTCATTAATTATTCCAGCGGTTCCTAATATTTTCCAATCAAATAATTTCAATTATATTACACTGTTCTCGCAATAATGAGTTTTGAATTATACAGACAAAAATATTTTTATTTTCAAACATTATCAACTAGCACACAATGAATTCGTTGAAATTGAATGACTCTAAGAAAAAATAGGTCATTCTATGTTATTTATATTGGTATTATTTTAATAACATTGTTAGTTCAAAATCAGAGACAAGTTTACGGCAATTTGGAAAGTAACATTGAATAGATGTTATTTTATTCAGATGTCTATCATATTCATTTTTAATATATTAACTGATGCTTCTTGATAAAAAGGCATGATATTTTAAATAATGAAAATACATTTTTAGTACTTATTTCCACAATGTATCAATGTATCAATGGATCAGGGTCGGTTTAGCTCAACGCGAGTATTATCAATTGATGAACTTATGAACATTTGATAATGCTCGCGATGAGCGAAACCGGTCCTAATAATAAAATATATTAAGAAAATTTTTTTTTTATTATTTAAAAAAATCTATCGTTTTGTAGATAAAATTCTTAAATACGGTGAAAAAATAGCAATGTATTTTAGTTCCACAAATCTTATTATAATATATAGTTAATAGCTATTTCGGCTCACGCCATCGTCGGAATAGTTCCGAATTTTGTAGAACTAAAATACATTGCTATTTTTTCACCGTGTTATAATGGAGTTCTACCATGTAAATGCCAATTCAATCAATAAATTCTTTTGGCTTAAGTTGCCTTGTAACCTTCGGATTTTTATGTACCTATTTACTAACGTTGGGACTGAATCATTAGGTCATCTGATGAAAACTGATTTTAAAGTAATAAAAAATAATGGTTATTCAATATATTTTTAAGAGATCTATAGAGGGTCGCGTTACGCCAACCCGGTATTTTGTAAACGCGGTAGATCCGTTAACTTTTTAATTTAATTTTTTTTACCAAGTCAGCATTTATTATTTAAGATATTTAAATTATAATTAATTGAGTATTCATTCGTTATATATTCTTATCATTTAATTAATTCTTATAATACTTACACACCATGTCTGTCTACTGAATTGAAGAAAACATTATAAAAAGAGCCGCAGGCAAAAAGTCATGTGTTAATCTTCATTATTTAGCTTATACCATTTACTCAAATAAATGGTATGTTATGTACAAATTTCTTTTCATATTAACTAAAAATTCATTCCGTATTTTATTTTTAATTCTTTCTAGCCACAATGTTTTCGGACACATTCAATTGATTACTTTTACTAGCGTATAATTGTGCATTTTATAATATAATATATTCAAAAAATACGTAATTTTACGTGCCCCACAACCAATGTAGTAACTTTATTTAACTGTTTAAAATTCTCCAAGCAAGGATTAAGAACTAGTGATTTAAGCCGATCCCTTTTATGCAAATTTAATCATATTACCGAATATTTTTTTATTTTTTTTGTAAATACACAGTAAAATCTGTTATCTATATTAATCCATGGTCATAAATTTCGTCGTGTTTACAAGCATTTCAAAGCCTATTATCTTCGGTAATCATTTTTAAATGACAAGAGTGCTGATATATTTTGTCAAAATAAACATTCACTAATTTACATATTTGCTTTTATTTTTATTGACTACTTACATACTGTGATAAATACATAATATGGCGACGCCTTTGTAATGATTGATTATTTAACACTTAACTTGTCTTATGATTTGGCCTTTAGCCTACATTGCTGCTATATACACTACATTAATAACAGACCAAACCTAGTCTCGTCGTAGGTAATGTGAAGAATAATCTTCGAAATATGAGTGACAAACAACACGGCCCAGTTACTAGCTTCGTGGTCACTTCAATTCGGGAAAACATAAATATTATATATACAATTATTTGTAGTTTCGTTCTTTTTTCGTCATTCAATTTCATTGTGATATATTTTGTATGATTACCTGCAAATTATTTTCTTATTTTTTTACGTCATATTATTGTATACTTTATAGTCACTGACTAAATTTATTTTATATATTTATTAATTTATGAATCAACTGAAAATGTTTGATAGAATTTCAATATCAAAGTTTCAACACTTCAAATTTAATTTAATATTAATAACCTTGTTTGTATTGTATCAATTGATAATGTTCGCGATGAGCGAAACCGTTATTGTCAAAAAAATGTGGAAACATTACTAAGGAATAGTATTTAATTATTTTAATATAATGCCTTTGCGCCAAGAAGTGTCTTTGTATATATATATATTCTATTCTATTCTAAAAAGTATTTTTATTTTTGATCAATACAAGCAAGATACATGCAATGGATAAAATCGATCAAGAAAAAAAAGCAATTATAAAATTTTCAATAAAACAAAACTTATAATAAAGTAATTAGAAAAGATCGGCAACAGTGATTAAAATATTTTATTTCCACTTATCGTTTTACTGTGCCACATAAAGTTTTCGCTTTTATTGGAACTATAGAAACAGGGCATGGAACAAAAAACATGCAAAACAGCAACATGGAGAAAATTTATTGACTATTTTAGTTTGCAATGTCAAAAATTCTATACGTGATACTCGTTAATATAAAAAATACAAGTGTCAGAGCATGTTTAGGAATTTTATTAATGACTCGTAACGAATTCCATATCAATCGACACGCGATCGTAGAATCTTATCCAAGATTTCAGCGGTCATAATAAGAAACAAAATGCTGTTAATTTTACGAGTATGTATCCGAGTTATTAACAGCTGTTCCCAATTTGATGACCACTTCGCACGGGATAGCAATCTTTCATACATATTATAATATAATAGAAATATTGACGCTTGTTTTGGTATATCTTCCCATTCGTCGCATTATTCTGCATATGTTTTTCAATTATCTTCTTTTTCGTTTATTATACTCAAATTATTGTATCTATATAGATCTGGTATTGATTTCTTCAGGCCAGGATATGAACGAAAACTTTCCGTGTACTTGTTTGTCTTTGTTAATAAATAATTAACGATCAGAGCTAATGAAGTCAGTTATATATATACAATATATATATATATATGTTATGCAGTCACTGTCGATACATCACAAAAATCTTTTCGTTCCTTTTAATGACAAGTCACATGTGAAACATTCGTATATTTTCATACATTATAAATATAATATAAAAATTTAAGTTTTTGTCTTATGGTACATCAATAAATTTCGATTTTTTTATAGATTGTATAAAATTACAATAACTGCATTTGTTATATAATATGATACATGGCCATTACAGTAACTAATTGTCCAAAAGTCTTTTTTTTAATTTTTTTATCCGACCCATTTTTGTGCATAAATTTTACATTTGATTATTTTGTCGCAGGCTCTAATGGGGGTAAGGAGGTTTAATATACACACCCTGTCTACACCCACCCTAGCAAAGATAAACTGGAAAACTGAGAGCCAAATTGGCATCCATAACTACATTGTTTCAAATTTTGGAAGAAAGTTTACTGATGACCCTTGCATTACATTAACGACTAGCAGTATTCTTGTCAGGCTTTAATTGAACACAGACATATTTGAACGTTTTACACCACGTTTACTTGACATTTCAATTTATAAACGAAGTCACATCAAACCAATGACTGATAACATCATATATTATCTGCATCTTAATATTAAATAATTTTATTTCGTGTGGTAAGTCAAATATACCCAGACGTTAATTAACTTTTGACGCAGTAAACTCGGCAAACCTCAATATAGAAGAGATTTTAAACCTTTCTCTGTATCTACACATTTAGTGCCGTCGACTGACTGTTACGTAAAGCCACTCGCACACCGTTGGCTTACAACATGGTTTTAATGTGTCAACCTTGCAGAACTTTAATTTGTACTGCGGTGTTTTGCTTTAACGTTCCATGTTTGAATATACGTAAAATTTCAATGATTTTACGTACAACGTTACATTATGTCAATTCATTAATTAATACGCAGTCGGTAAATTGCGTAACCCTGGATTCATCTAGTAATGAAACTTTAATGTCATCCATTGTTTTAATTGTCGATACAGACAAAGCGTTGCTTTATTTATATACATACTAATGGAATTAATACTCCGCAGTTTTATTACATTTCAGGACTGATTTCGCTCAGCTTTCAGCCAGTTACAATCTTTTTCTTTTGCGCTTAATATTTTGTCACAATTTCATGCAAATTCCTGTGTTTAAAAATAAAACGCATTTTATTTGTATTTTTTTTACGTTTCTAAAAGGTTCAGAGCCGGTTTTGCTTGTCTGAAGCAATATCAACTAACATAATATTTACAGCCTTGTAAAAATATATATTTCACAATCGATAATTTTTAAAAGAACTTCAAACGCACATAAACTTAACGAAACTGATATTTTATATTATAAATAGTTGTTTTACTTTACTTTTATATTTTTTAATATAAAATTTATAATTATATAATAAATGCAACGAAAACAACAGAAATAGGTACGCTCATCTAAACTTTATATTGGTTTTTGTAACGGTTCTTAAAAATCAATTATAGATATGTGTGATTAACAATGTTGTACGAATTAAACGATGTGCTGCTGCCTTATATGTCATTTTTTTTATAAATTTTACATACGAGGCATCATTGAGATAAACATATTTTATACTTTGAATAGGTAAATGTCAGAAAATCTTATTTCATATGGAAATGAAAATATAAAACGATTTCCCCTAAGAAAGTAAAAACTTTAGAACCTGAGAAGTTCGGTATGGTTTTACCACCTCCTTGTAATTTAAGTACTTATTTGTGACGTTGAAAGATGCATAAAAAGATTAATGTTAATGATATGTTAATACACGGCTCAACTTATTTTTTTGCATGAATATATTACGTTTGTAAATAAAATTTGTTTTACCTACTCTTCTCCCATTTCCGATTGTACTGCGAACTGATGTAAAAATAATAATACTGTTTTCGAATTTGGAATATTTTATTTTCACGGTACAAACAGCTTTAAAGAATTCAAATAAAATTTTGAATTTAAAATTTTCAAGTTACCCAACAATCACGTTCTGAAATGAAAAACAATAAAATGGTCATTAGAATTTTTTTTCGAATGTGGATAACGGAATACGATTTTTGTCGGATTTGAATTATGTGTGATTGATTCCCATCATACTTACGTGTTATTGTTAGAATTTATGTGGAATTTCGCTTGTTTCATGATTTATTACGATTTCTGCTTCATTTTCCAATTCTCATTCAGCTCCATTAATTTATCGTACGTCATATTTTAACATACTAACGTATATACATGCACATGTATATAAAAGCAAGAAGATCAATATCGGAAATGGGTATTATAGATAAGAGTATTTAGTGTCCTTGATTTTACAAGGACATATCCCAATATTTTTACATTTTATTTTTTTAATAATACTAAATTGGAACATGTAAAACATAATTAAAGACTTATAGATTTATTATTCCAGTTGATGTGTCTCTATAAATGTGGCACGTGTTTTGCTTCGTTGAAAAGTATCTTCAGCCCAACTGTGTCGTTAAGTTATTGTTAGCTAAGCTTAGTAGTGAATATGATCACTAATCCACCAACTGGAATAAAAAAGTTATCAATTTCAATTTATTTTTAAAATGAAATTTCGTAAAGCTTAAAAAAATACTAATCGGATAGATGGCGTAGAGCCCAAAAGTTGACCTGTTTGTCAATCGTACGTAATTTTTGACTTATTTTACTGTGGATAAATTATACAATTTATTGGGGTTACCAGACATTACTGGTAGTAAATTAACATATTGACAATTTTTTTATTTAATACTTTATTCAACTTCACTTATATTGCCATTTTTCTTTTACCGCTAAACGTTTCAGAAATAACATTAATAATTTCCATGCCTCGATTAAAGTTTCTTAATTAATAATAGAATGGGTATTTCAATGGCAACCTTCTGCTACACAATTCCGTAAAATTTGATTTTAATGAAGATATTACAAAAGGCTCATTTTCATTCATCCCACGATTTCGAATACTCGAAAACACTTGGAATTCAAATTTTATTATTTTGTTAAGAACTCCCTTCATGTACGTAGTAATTCATCGAATAATCTAAACGGTACAATGCTGGACGCCTAACGGGTGTAAAATTAAAATGAAACAATATAGTAATATAACTTAAGAACGTTGTTTCTCTTTCGCCCCTGGAGGCAGACAACAACTGCCATATCAAAGTAGGAAGTTTGCCAAATTCTCCTGGACTGAGGTTCAAGTTTGCCACTGTTGTAAGCTTATTTCTGCCTTACTCTTTTTGACATACGCCCATTTGACCCACTTTCACTGTGAATGCAATCCGCAAGTCACAAGATCTACTTTTTGGCACTGGAATTTGTTTATCTGCCACATATGAATGAATCAGGTTTACTTATTACAAAACGTCTGCGAATCGTGCGCCAACTCATGAAAAAATTATCAATAGAATTCTGCATTATCCAATTAACACTTTAGTTACCGATCGTCGATTTTTAAATTTCACGCCATCGTGTTATTTTTAACTCCACTATCATTTTTCTCGTCACTGGAGCACCCATTTACGAACACAACTGTTATAAAGTACTGCAGAGCTATGTTTTTCTATATTTCCTGCAAACAGATTATGTCGAAACATCAATAAAAAGCCCGAATCGAAGGGTTAAGCAATTTCAGCTCAACTTTATCCATTGGAAAAAGTCGTTCAAACTGCCGTTCGTAGGAGTAAGTAAATGATGATGAAGCTTGAGAAATACTCTCTATTAGTTAATCGCTTTCGACGCTTCGTTTTTTTATAGAATCGAATAGCTTTTGTTAGGGAATATGAAAACGTAACATAATTTTAATCCTTCGGAATGATTTGAACTTTAGGCCGGGTGGGTAATGGAGAAGTGCAATAGTCATAGATTATTAATACACGCGTAAGGTGTCAGATTTTTTGCTAATGTGTACTAATAATATTTTTTTTTTACAGCTGACAATTTTAATGTATATGTAATAAAAAATAATAGGTCTACACCTTGCTTTAGTAGCGTAATTGTTAGTTCAAAATATAATGGTAGATTTCTCAAACTCAATATGTAAAATTGAACTAGCATTGCAAATAATTTCATCTAGTATCCATGTACGCATCCACCTACGTCATCAAATTTCAATTTGCAGCTTTGATATCCTTGCCTGTGGGAATCAAAGCTCGAAATCTTGGAGATAGGAGCTTGAAACGCCCCGAGCGACTTCCGAGCGCCACTTTTCACGGAACAGGCGCTATCTTCTCTACCCGTCGGCTTACTTCGCGTGCCTGTCATGTTGCCTCGGGCAGAGTTTTTACGCGCTTGGTTATTTATTCTTGCAGGATTTCAAGTGCCTATTATATTTAGCGGTTAAAACGTTAAATTACCCCGCCATATAAAGTTTTTATATATCCTATTATTGCGTGATTTTATCAAAGATATTATTTTCCTTATATTTGATGAAGAATTTTCTTTTTAATTCGAAAACTTTAAATATAATAATAACTAACTAATCCTTAAATGCTAATAAAATAAATATTCTTCTTTCGAATTTCGAATACATAACCGATTTTTTCATACGATCAAAATATACATAACACAATGCAAACATATTTTCAAATTCGGAATACCTGATTTTATTCATACGATCGAAACGCACATAAAAAATTGCAAATATATTTTTGAATTTGGAATACCTGATTTTATTTATACGATCGACACATGAATAAAACAATACAAAAGTGTGTTTGAATTTGAAATATTTAAATTATTCAACACACGGATGTTGAATATTTTTATATTGTAAAATGAAAACAGTAAAACTGCTATAAATAATAAACTACGTAATAGTATATACTGCGCGCATTTCATTTGCGATTCAATTTTTTTATTAACAAGGTTATACTTTTTTGTTTAAATCTGTTTTTGTCGTTCCACAATGTGCTCTGTATACTATAATCTAAGTTAACGTTTAACAATTAAATTTCCAACTCTCGAGAGAATAGAACCGACGATTTTTTTATCTTAAAAAATATGCTTGATATATAAAATGTAAATTTTTAAAATTGAATATCGGAAGCCGACATTTTTTTCGTGTGCCAACATTTCAAAAGGCTGCTTTAGCTTACTTCACAAAACTTTTTGGTATCTTCTTATCTTTATAACTGCTACACTCAAGCGATAATCCTTGGTTGAACTTCAATACACGTTAAGATAAAAAAAAAACGGCTTTCATGTATTATATAATCTGTAGAAAGAGTTGCATTTGGCGATGAAAAGGTTCATCATTAATCTCTGATATAATAAATATTGAAATTTAAATTGAGTTGAAAATGAAAGCTTACAATTTATTTCCCGTCGACTTGATCTCAAATGAATTAAAAATCTCCTTGATAATTGACACGTCATTTTTTGTAAGACTTATATATTTAAATACTATACATCTAATTAAAGACATAAAGTTTTTGTTATACAAAAATGTTCATGTTGCCACATCGGGCATCCAGATTTGCAGATTTTTGTTTTTTATTAATTAAAAAAAAACCTCTTCAGGAGAAATCCCGACATCCCATCTGTAGTAATTATCGATATCGGGTTTCGTATTTTTTACTACCACCGTTTTTTATATATTTAATTTAATTGAAAACAATATGATTGTTTTATTCTTTTCTAAATCAATTGTTATTAATACATAATCTGCGATATGACACAAGCGTATATCATATAAAACATTTACAACAAATTCTAGATGCTATACAAAGAACCTTATTTACTTCAATATAAATCGGATTTTAACTCATATTTGAGTTTATTTTTAACATTCTCAATAACACCAAATTATCAAATTTATTATCAATTTCTAAAAAACTTGTACGTGATGCAAATTCACGGATGAAACTGAACCGAGGTAAAATCAAGTAGAAAGTGAAAAATATCGTCGTCAAAAAGGAAATTACCAAGAGTAAAATAGTAAATTGTTCCACAGAGCAATTCAAACAATTTAATCAACCGAAAAACTCCCTACATTGAACTCGTATTCACGAATTTGTTTGCGTAGGTATTATATGCTGAACATTTTCATGTTACATACGTTTTTAGACTATTATAAATATACTTTGTCACTCTAGTTCCGGAACTCAATTCAACCGCTAAAAAAAAACAATCGATATTTTAACTTGCGCGGAATTTAACGATGCATAGCTCTTACCGATTGGCGTCAGAGACTCACTTTACTTGATAGCCGAAGAATGCTGAAACACTGAACATAATAGAGAAATAAAGTATTCAATACAAATATATAACAATATCACTCCCAACCAGCTGCCTTTCTAAATATTAAATTAAAGTTTCGCAATTTTAAATGTTTAAACTTATACATTTGTCCATGTAAAACCATGATATAATAATGCTATAATGGGTTCCTCACCCCTTGCCGGCTTTTACCTCGTCGCAATTGTCCGCGTGTCGTATTGGCGCGAATCGGAAAGTTATGGAAAAGTTAGACCTTTATACCGCCCGAGGCTTTCTTATCAGCCGCTTCCGGTCACGCCATCTTCCAGCCCGCCATCTTTGAGGTCACGTCATCGTCCGGAATGGGGTTGAGTAACGGCGGCCCGAGAACAGTAATAACTGACCTCTAATTCATTACAGAGAGAAGCAAAATCGATAGCGAAAATGCACCATACGTTTTCATTAGTGTGTCCCCATCCATTGTGTACCAGGTGTTTCGCAACTAATAATGGATATGCCCACGTCTTTAGTACTGTGTCCTTTAATCCCTTGGTAAACTAATGGCTATTTTACACAAGCATGTAGAATGATTCAACTATTGAGAAAATAAAAATAATCAAATATCAAGTGGTTGTCCAGTAGCTTCTTGAAAAACCATGTTTACATATAATTTTTAATCCTACACTTTTAGAGGCATATTGAATAAAATATTGTTTTTAATTTAATTATACAGTAATAGAATAACATAAAAATTATTTTAATTTATTCTGGAAAATAATGTTTCAAACGGAAATCGCTGGTTTCTATCAAAAAATCATCTACAATTATTATTCATTTTACCCCAGATCAAATGTATCATACTCAACCACCTCTATAAGACGAGTATTTTTTTGCGCAAAATATCCCCAAACTGAGCGAAGCAAACCGAAGAACGCGCAGTATAATATTAATGTTTTAGCAAATATCTTTTTTTAAACGTTATTATTTATTCGTTAAATATATATCCACTTTAAGTTTCTCTATTATATACTACTTCTATATAAATAGCTAATTAAAATAAAAAGTAGTCTTTTAGTTTGTTGATTTTATATCCTTCGCAAAGGCATAAAAAATATTAAAATGTTGACACATATTCCATCATACCATTTACTTGAAATGCTTGTATTTCAAACTACTTCCCATCCCGAGAACAATGCGCGAAGACTCTAAAACTACTTTGCGGCCGCGCACGCACGCATCTCAGATGGAAGTTCATTTATACTAGGCAATGATTCAGCTAGAATTAATGTGCATGTACATAAGTATTCACATCAAAATCAAAAAATGTATGTCATACGGTGTGTAAGTTCCAATATTTTTTAGTTTTCTTTGTACTTTAAGTTTATAAATACATGCTACATTTAATTTTGAAATAAATTTGTAGAAATTAAATACATTGCTATTTTTTCACCGTGTTGAAATAAACATTTACCTCTACTAATATATTCAGATATATCAACCAATTTGATGTATTGTTGTGTTCTTGAAACCCCAGATATAAATGTTTAAAGGTTGAAGACCGCTTTTAATGTTTTTAAAAGACATTTTTTGTAGTATATATGAAATAATCATGCAGCCGGTAATGTTGAATGCATTGCACGGCATAAATTACGGGAAACAAAACTATCATTACTATTTTACAAAACTTGTTAAATTTCCAGTTTGCATGTGACAGAAAATTCACAAAGGCCAAAACAATTAATTATGCTATTACTTATTGTTCCCACAATTAAATATTACGATACACAAAAGAAAACGGTCTTTTTCGAGCACTGAATTTTCTTTTATCAGCATTATCATGAAACATGGTATGACGTCGCTAGAAAATACAAGGACATGGTTGGGTAGAAGAGTTAGGAAAAATACAGTTTTATATTTACTTTTAGCGCCTACTTTATTTTAGAAGTGAAAAATGTGGAGTGGATAAGCGCATTCAAGTTAATACACGAAAAAATTTTAAAGTATCATAAAGGATACATATCGGGTCGTACGTCTGAAAAAAATATCGATGATAGTTAAAATATAGACTCATAATGTCGTTTGACTACGAAGTAGACAATTAATCGATCTGTTAAATCTTTATTGATTGAATTGGCTCTTATTTGGTAGAACTTAATAATTACATAATGAAAAATTATATTGCTATTTTTTCACCGTGTTACTAAATCTTTGTTTGGTTATAAATGAGAATCGGCAAAGTTCAATATAATTAAAAAGAATGTAGTTAAAATAAATGATCATTTAATATGAAAAATAAAAATGCGTTCCTATTCAGTTTATCCGATTGCGTGGTGTGTTGTGCACGCGTCCGCTAACGTTTCTGGACCGCTTCGCTCTTCGTGGACATTATCTTTTTCTTTCGATTGCGATAAAAAATTGAATTGTTTTGCACACGCTCGCGAAGGTTCCTGAATTCGTATGACCATTAGATCAGGACCAGTTTCCGTTATCGCGAGCACTCTATCAACTGAAATACTGGACTATATGGATATGCGTCTCACATGAACAGGCTTATGTGGCGTGCTCACGCGTCTAAAACCTTCTGATTTATTCGTGTACGCAACAGACAGTGAAACAAATAATGATGTGTATCCAAAAGAACTTCTATGGACAGAATTAAAACACAAACACTTTCTGTCAACGCATGACGGGCACTCACTTTAATTGATAAAATATTATAGTTGAACATTATTCATTTTTATCACTTAATGTGTTAATCATCGCTTCTTGGTAGATTTTTTTATTTAAATAAATGAATCACATTTTCAGTACTTTTTCCGCAATTTTATAATAATAATTTTGCTATGTTGCAAGTATTATAAACTCAAACGATACAAATCAAAATAAAGCTCTTTATATAAACTGAGAGTTAAAATTTCCGTCACTGTATGTTTTTAGTTGTATTAACTTAAATATAATGTAAAATTTTTACAAATTATTAATACTCATTTAGTATGTACAATATTTTGACACACTTTTCAAAGTGATGTTTTGATAATTTTATGGAAAGGGTCTTATATATAATATTTAGATTTTACAACAAAAGCTAGTGACTCAAAAAGAGTTGGTAGCCTCTGTTCTAAAGATTTATTATACAATCAGCAAGATCTAAATAACATCGAATCGCATATCTCCAAATGTTCCTATTAACGAGCGAATAAGCAATAAGCATATCTATTGACGCATATTCCGTTTCCATCTATTAATTTATCGACTGGAATTAGCACAAAGTCATTGTTCCGTTCAATCGAGAATATCATACATTTTTTTTTATCTATGCAATCAAATAAATATACGAACTTTGATCGTAGTTTTGCTATTTATAGTGTATTACCTTGTCAATAGCACACGTGTCATTACTTTATCGTTTTACTTGTAGTAATAAATATATAATATAATCTGCTATTCGCCAAAATATTATCAAACTACAGAATATATTTGTAGCGCCATCTTTTCTGATACGTGTATATAAGTCAGTAACAATTATTAGTATCGTATTTTGGGCTTATATATTTATAAAACATTATATCATAGAATCATCCAAAAACTATCCCAATTGTCATTTCACTTTCAATTTTCAAACCTCCAAATATGTATCTGATTGAATATTTTGTGATTGTTATAAAAATTATGTATAGTCTAAACTCTAGATTGACATTTCTCACACTATATTATCCTTGCAGCGATAATATTTTAATTTTTTTCTTCCGTATATTTAATGTTTTAATTATTGACAAGTTTATGTTGGGTTAAGCCAGATGTATTATTTTGCTTAAAATTGTGTATCACGTCCATTACATATTTTTTTTTTATACATCACGTTTTCACACGGTGAAAAAATTAGCAATGTATTTTAGTTCTACAAGACTATTTTTTAAAAATATAGTTAATAGCTATTTCGGCTCACCATCGTCAGAACTATGCTTAAACTAACATTTGCTTATCTATTGTATATATAGCTGTGTAGAAAAGGTACACAATACATCTTCTCTCCTGTTTTAACGACCTAGCTTGTTTCTTGCTCGCAATAAAATTTAAAATTGTAAATGAAAATAAAATGGCGGCTATATCAATGTGTTTACATATGGCACGGAAATGGTCTATTACAGAAACAAAGAAGCGCCCCACAGAGGGTTAAGCAATGGTGATAGACATATCTTATTTTGTTCGTTAAAAATCCTTTATGATAGTTGATATCTATTGATTTCCAGCTGTTCCAAAGCCGTCATCCTGCGACCCTTACTACAAAGATGCAAACACTTAGGCGCTGAGTTTGAATTTATTTTATGCGATTCCTTTATAACGTGATTAGCGAATTTTGAATCTGTTAAATAAAATTTAAAAAAACAGATTCACAATTTTGTAGAACTAAAATACATTGCTATTTTTTTTTCATCGTGTTATAATGGAGTTCTTCCAAGTGAATGCCAATTCAATCAATAAATCACGTTTTCATTTCATAATATTATTCCATTTATCTAAATAAGTTTGAATTCAATCCCTTCTTTTCGTTATTCTGTCAGTAAACTGTCATGTTTCAACGTATTCGCTTATGGAATAATATGGTTGAAAAAATATGATTTAGTGCGATAAAATTCTCTCCCTGCGCATATTTCCAATTCAACTTTTATCGCTTGAACAAATTAAACGAGTAAATTATTTCAAATGAATTTTCAAAAGCCAGGCATCGCATCGCTTTCATAAGCACACTGTTGGGGGTAATAAAAGATTTAGAATATTATTTCAGTATGCTGAGAATCTTTACGATACGAATTTTCCGACCGTATGTGTGTAACAAATATGAAAACCCAGAGAACGCGAATTTGTGTTCGGACATAATCTTCCTTTCTGCATCAATTATTGAAACCGAGCCACGTATTTGGACACGTGGCTCCTTTTTTATTGTCGAAATAAAACGTTCCGCACGCCAGCGACCCTTGGCCTTAAAACCGACCTTGGTAATCCTTTGTTTTCCCTCCAAGGCAAATTGATTTTGGATTGTGTAGTATTTATATCATCGTGCCTACTAACCCAGCTCGTGGCGACAGAGTTTTGCTGTCATATTGCCCCTGCAATCAGGCACGGATGAGACATAAGACTGCGAAATAATCATGGAATTCTTACAATGATTTTGACTCTCGATCATTTGAACGTTTCAAAATCGACGCTTAGTGAAAACTAATTATAAATCCAGTCAACTATTATTTTTAGATATAAATATAACATAGGATCAAATCAAAACAAATCTACAAATCCACTATTTTTATTTATTTCTAAGCAATATTCTTGGTTTATAAAGAACGAATACTGAAAAATGTTTGTCACTCGACTTCGATCGTTGAAATAATGTATACCATGTATTCACGTTACGTCGCTGCTAATAATATCTTAATAACTGTGATAATTAAAATCAGCACTGTTTTTTCATGAAATGTCAATTCGTGTCTTCCTGGCACTCGTTATTCCGATGATAACTTAACCAGAATCTCAATAATTTGACTCAGTGAAAAATATGTCATATTTTAAACTTGGTTAAAAAAAACAGTATACTTATCACATGCTCTGTGAAAGCTCGTATAAGAAAAAATGAATAAGGAAATAACCATTCTTATTCGACATTTGATTACAAGTGCAAGAGCCAATTGCAATGCATACATGCTTTGAGGCGGGTAAATATCAATGCATAGAAGCTTTCCACTCACTCGCTGATTTTTTTTCCATTTTGTCGTCGGTTATCCATTGCTTCTGAGACAATTCTGATAATCAATTTTATTTGTTTGTTGACTTCATCTTACAGGATACGCCTTAACTTCTTAACGGTTAGTTTCGAATTCAATGTTGAGTGGCTTGCGAAGTTTCAGTTTTGGGTAGCTCACAACATAACCCATAAAACAATCAAAGTTTCCATACCACCACGTACAAAGTTACAAACAAGAAAGAGCCAAGACAATGGCTGGAATATATTAAAACTTACTGCGGCCGTTAAATTTTTATACGTTCGGCTCGAAATTTTTGCGTGGGAGGCAATCGTTTGTCACTGATCCACCTCTGGCTCTAACTCAAATAACGTATCCATCGATCGCGAAAGCCGGCGAAATTCTATGCATAATGCATTGGGTGGACCGTTTACATTGCGTGCCGTATGCCGCATATTTTCCGGATTGTATTTTTAAGTGCTCAATAATGTTTCCAAATTTCTTCCGAATAATATAATATAATATTATATACATCATGGACATACTCGTAAACGCTCTCTTTTGTGACGCCTGAAAATACTTTTGAATGAAATCATAACAGCATTGTTGTTCTGATACAGCGTCCTGACAACTCTTTGGAAACTTTCCAAAGACTATTTTTTTAATTGATTTATCGTCGTATCCTTGCCAAATGTTATCAAATTAAGACAAATATTATAAAAAAACGAAACTGTAACTACCAACTCATGAGTAGGGCAGCTTTATCGTGATTTTAAATAATAAAAAATGTGTTCTTATTATCTAAAATAGCATGCCTTTCCACCAAGAAGAATGAAAGTTTAC
Organism: Himalopsyche japonica; assembly: GCA_028555115.1. Lineage (NCBI taxonomy): Eukaryota > Metazoa > Arthropoda > Insecta > Trichoptera > Rhyacophilidae > Himalopsyche > Himalopsyche japonica. The sequence continues at coordinate 3,254,200 of JAHFWJ010000484.1, forward strand.
ACCTTATGAATGACTTATCGTTATTATATTATTGTTAAGTCATTTTGGGGACAACCAGTGCAAGTTTTTACCAAAACTTCATCTTGGATATCAATCAATACTGGTGATTCAAACTTTATCTTCTCGGGGTACTCATTGTTCAATTCATCAAGATATAAGATGTCTTTTGGAAATTTTTACCTTATTAAATCTCTAGTGTTTGATGAAAACTTTTAAGAGTAGAGACATTCTCAACTGATTCAAATGTCAGCGTGATTTCCTCTACGGGAATTCTTCACTCCCGAACAATAAGATCACCGGCTTAACCTTTATAAACAATCGGTCATATTTGTCAATCGGCAAGGGTCTAATATCCACTTATAAATTGGCTTCTGAGCGAATCTTAAAAACAAAGAACTATGTTTTTGACAGAAATATTAGGGAATTCAAAGTATGCCATAAAAATCTATCTAACTTATTTCATCACATTTCTTTTATTCATTATTATAAAAGCTTTTATCATATAAATTCAATGAAGTTGAACCAATTTCATTTTCTACAATTGCAAAAAAGCACTACCGTCGGTATTTATTTTGCAAGTTTACTCGACAACATTGTTTTGCTTTTTTTTATGCCAACGCTTATTTTGTATCATTTATAATATGTATGTATGTCTTTCAATACAAACAGTGTTACATGTGTACCGAAGATATTAAAATACACGTGTTTTGTAATAACCGTGCTTTTCATTCCAATTTCAGTTTGTTTCAATATTAAACCTTTACATCATAGCATGCTCTCAAACGAAAATAATTTTAAGAATAGGGATGGAGCATTTGTAAATAATTATTTAAATCATATCAATTTATGTCTATAGCTAAAATGTTTTGGAGTTCTAATTGTATTTATATATTATTTTTTGTGCATAAAGTTTTATAGAAATTCAGTTACCGCATTCTTATAATATTCAAATAATAAAAAATGCCTGAATATAATAGCGCAGCAAAAAATCTTCTGAATACATTATATTTACCTCAGTGTTTAAAAATGTGACAAGTAAATACAAGCGTATTGAACTGTAGTCTCAAAATATGACGAGACCAAATGTTCGTAATAAGCCAACATATCAAGTACGACCATTGCGTGCCCTTGCCATTGTCTTCAAAGTTTTTACCGTGTTCAAAACAAATGTTAAAATAATAATATCAACCTTGAGGAAAAAAGATTTAACAATGCTTCTTTTGAGCTAGTTTTATTGATTAAACCCTGTGATGCGGAACATTTATGTTGTTTTACAATGCCATTATCGGCCATTATATTAAGTACTTGTTACCAAATGGCGTTTTGTATAATTTTGAAATTGGAACTCAACAGCTGAATGACAACAACTGAGTGTTCAATCGATAATATAATGTTTTATTCCATTAGAACATGAATTCACAAAAACTGTCTCCTGTCCCGGTGCTATATTGCTAATCGCATTCGAATTTCTTCATTTTACAAAAATATGTATCAATTTTGGTTCGATTTGAGGGGCATTCCTACAAAACATACACATGTATTGTGTATTGGCTTCTCTGTCTCCATACAATAATATTTTCCTTTACGACAAACTCACGTTCTAAGTAACCCATATGATATTTATTATCAATAGTAACCGGAAAAAAACAATAATACAAAAGAGAACAGATTTTTTTAATGACTTTTTCCGTTTTCTGTATATATAATATATAATCATATTGTGTTCTTAAATGTTTTTTCTTCAATATTGCAATATTAAAAAAACGTCCTTCGAAACACATTTTCTTCGTAATAAATTTAAATATATGTCAATTACTAGTACTCAGACCGCCTAAATACGTTTCTAAATACGAAATATCCTAGCTTAATTTATTCTCTCTACAATCTACTTCAATCGTCTGTAAATTAATTAAAGTCATAAATAGTTACGAAAATATTATGTGTTATATTTTTCTCCTGTTCTGTTTTATCACCGAACCATGAAAATAGATTTAAATATTCTAAAAATATACAAATGAATATTTGAAACGAGTATGTATGTAATATTCCGAACAAAATTTGTGCTATGTATGCCTACCATGTTATCTGTTTTTGTGTTGTGGTATAACTTTAAAAGTATATTAAAATACTTCTTTGTTCGATTTTCAAATTTTGGATTAAGGAGCAAAGAAAAGCTTATTTATGGTCGAGCCACGGTCGTGGTATATTTAATGAATTTCCTGCATACCCAACAAAGCCAGTGTAATTACTTTACCTTCTCTGGGTCATGATTTCAGGGGCGGATTAAGGCCTAAGCTACGCTCCGTCCACCTTTCGTACGGTGGGTCGAAGACGTGATTCTAATTACACGAAATACTCCGCTTCGAACTCTCAATTGTTTTATAAAACAAAATTTTATTTGCACAACGAATACAAATCGATATCTATTTGAGTTTATATACGTCGCTGTGCCTTAGAAGTAAGCTCTCATTTTGTTCAATGATTGATCATACTGAATATTAATTAATTTTGTGAAAATGTTTATATTCAATATAGGAAAGTACGAAATAGATATTTAAGACTAAAAAGTATGTTATTCAACGAAGTATGTTCGATTGAAACTATCTGTATATATATATATATAGACTATAATCAAACTTATGATGTAAATGATTGTTCATTTTTGAACAATATTTCGACTTCGCAATCCTTATTGTGAAGTAGAAGTTGTTCAACTCACTAATTCAATTTAACAAATGTGAAAAAAAGGATGATCATTTCCAATGAGAACCGCATTTATATTCGACGAAGAGACACATTTTCGCATCATTTTCATATATATGTATATACCGAATTTTATAAAAATCGTACAGTACATAAGATGTTATAGTACATTTTAAAACAATGCTCGTTTGAACAGTCCTCGGTAAATTTGTTTGTATGATATTTATCTCAAGGTATATTTTTATTACAAATACATCGACCACCGATCAATCCTCTATAGGGCTCACCAAATCATTACTGTAATATATATCCTAAAAAAACCTTACATCCTCACATCATCCTTTCAATGCCTTAAAAAAAATTAAGTGCAATCTACTTATAACCACCGTATTGTATAATGTATACTCTTAAAATTCTTATTACTTCTACTTGTTTTTTTTTATTTTCGAATGTTTAAACATTGAATATTTCAATAATTTCAATGTTGTGTTGTCTTTTTTCAAAATATTATAGTTTTAGACAATTAATAGACCGACTTTGATATTTTTCGTGCTATATGTGACACGTGTTAATTAAATATGATAAATCTAACACGCTTTCAGTTTCAAGGCCATACGTAGTCATGGAAACCTAATATCGCTAAAGTTTTAAAAATTATGTAATAGTCAATCGTTTTCAGCAGCCTATAAAGTTGTTTTTCTTTTTAATCAAAAATATTTACGTGCATATTTTGATGATTCTCAAATGTGGTTCCGTGACATAAAGCTAATGTTTCAAAGAAATAATTGAAAGAATTTTATGCTTATTTTAAGTTCAAAATATTGTATTTATTGGTGATGTGTCAGTTATATACACAGCATTGAAAACAATTTGTTTATTTATTATACCCCTCCACTATTGATAACATAACCTAAGCAATGGTTGTATGAATACACTAAAATGGAAACGATGTAATGTGTTAAATTACACCACCAACATTTGAGAGGCTCTGTCTCGTTATATCCCATAACGCAAACGGTGCCGCGACTAAATTTTATTAGGAAACGCTGGTTTCGATATTAACATTTTATGATATTGCATGATACGACGTATCGTTATTTTGGTTATATTGGCAATATATTACTTCGTTACATATACAGGTCGTGAATATATGATCTAAGAATATATCGTCAGAAACTGGGTTCAAATTAGCATAGTTTCAAAAATTCATATCAAGCGCAACTTATATAATATATTTTTATGTGTTGTATAAAAGACAATACATATCTCATTACAACATGAAAACTGAAGAATTTTTACAATTAGTATACTCGTTTAATCGCAAGTATTTCAATAATTCAATATTTTTTCAACCACGACCGGTTCTCATTTTTCAATTAATGATCTCCCTTTGTAATATAAAAGCCACGTAACCACAAATTTCTTTTTACGTAATAATTAAAGTTCACTATGATATCTTCCAATACTTTTTAGCCACAAAATGTAGTAAATCAGTTTCATAGTATTCAATTGATTTGAAAAATTAAATAAGACTTGCCGGGGACAATTTCGAATAAATTAAAAATATTAGTTAGGGACGTAATAACTTAACTGATATATTTATAATGCTGAATGAACACGTTGAATATAAAATCATAAGGATCACGATAAATCTTACCTCATAAAACATTTCGTCAATGAGGAGAAGAGCTAGCGATTATCAACTTGTATTCTTCAATAATATAAACCGTAAAATAATGGGCTCTATATGAAGTGAATTATCAGCCATTGAAATAACATCACCATTAGTTAATATTTTTCATTTAAAAATCGACATAGCGTTCATACTAAAAAAAGTATATTCCGTAATATATTGGCCCTTTGAATTGCTCGCCCCATTCTTACTTTAGTATTATATCATCCGTTAGTGTGAGCTATGAACATTTTTGGGAAATTTTGAACAGCTATGATTAATGACATTTCCTAACCACTGCCTTGTGCGAATTTTCTACCGCTTACATATTGGCTAAATACATGCCTCTCTAGTGCTAGATATTTATAGAATAAAATGCTTTTAGGCCACTCGGTTTAACCCTTTAATGACCAAGGACATTAACACAACGCGTCGATCGTAACCTCATCGTTAACCGGGCCATTTTCCGAAGCACACGTGATTCGATCTATTGTTATGTTTTCTAAGTCTTAAAAAAGGCGGTATAATAAATTGCTAATGGGCACAAAGTTCCAAAACGTCCTTCAATTCTCGAATGTGGGTTTGGCACTCGATTTGAAATACTATAGAGAGACTTTTTATTTTATTTTTTCAGTTTATCATCTTCAAAATTTTAATCGACTGTTGGATGATGAAAATATTCTTATTTGTTCGCAAACATTTCGGTATTTTTTTTTAACGATATAATTTTATTTTTTACTACGTCAAATTTCAAAGTAAATTTCATGGACTGTTACTTTTTACGTTTATAAATTAATCGCTCAAACCTCGTCTAATATAAGTAAGTGCTAGAAGATTAGTTAAAGGACAACTACACGTTATGGAATCATTTTAAACCTCAACTACTTTCATTAATAATCTTACAGTTAGATGGAAGTTATGCGTGCCGTCAATCATATTTTATATGTAAATATATTAAGTACATGCATGTACTTATAGTATTTTTTTAACTACATATTTATAGAAAACAATACAACTCAAATTTTTATTTTTAAAACTTTGTACGATTCCACATGTTTCTTCTTGACAGCTTTAGATGTATACAAATTCATAAGAAAATTTCTTGTATTCAATTCAAATTTCAGCGAATATCGTAAATAATAGAAATGCAGTTAATCAATTATTTCTTCATCGCATGTCGTTCTTTACGTAACCGAAAATACTTACCTGTTACGAGTGTGACGACTATACAAAAGAAATTTGTTCGATTTTTGAGAACACGATTTGTGAATTTTCAGAATATTTCACACGATGCACATACGACGAACATTGATGTATCCACCATCTCCGTGAAACACGTACCATAAATACAGTGGTCTATATAATAACAACTTGACAAAACAGAACAGTGGTAAATCAAGTCACTGTAATTCGACATGTTTTTATATCTTTTGTATCAATGTATAATTTAAAGAAATTTTCAACAATTATTTATCATAATTTTATTCGTTTTATCGCCGTTGTTTTTGTCAACAAAACACGAATATTCATATCTGAAATCTTAAACGTTATCATGCAATTTTGTCAATTTTGATAATTTTTGTGCTAACTGACACAATGATCATTTTATGGATAAAAATTTCGTGATTGTAGATATCGGTATCAATTTTAATTTATAAATAAGCATGATTTTTGGTCACACTGTTTCTTTATTTTTAATATTTAATTCGTCTTTTTAATGTTTTCATAAAAATATAATCAGCTCTTTTAACGTTCAACAAAATGTAAGCAGCATTTGTATCCAAGTAAATGTCGCTTATATTTACTGCGCCGTTTTTTTTGTTTTGTAAAACTTTAAATGTTGCGGTAATTAGTCGACAGAGCCAACCGCACGCGTGACTGTAAAAATGTTTGCATTGTTCGGAAAGACAAATAGCATCCGTCAATCATTATCAATTTCACAAATGGGGAATAATCCCCGAAAATAACTAATTGCTCGTTACATGCCTTGCGAACGTAAAAGAATTTTCTTCTTTTTTTTCGTAAAACCGCTGAGCCCACCCTTATCAATAATTATTATTACATAACCGTTTTTGCCAGGGTAGGGTAGGGGAGTGAAAAATCATTCCTCGCGTATACGATTTTTCACAGGAAGCTATTTTTTTAGTACAAAATTTATTAGGTTGGTCATGGTCCGATTCATCGGTTCTATAATGCAGGGATGCCCAATAAGGCGGTGAATTTTGTACTGTATATTTCCTGAAATAGCTAAAGTGGACGTCACTTCTAAACATAGATCATCATTGCATTCTGTGATTACGCGGTTGACTGCTGACATTGATTTCAGAAGAAGAAACGTTAAAACGAACTTACTATTTTACGCTCCACATTATACAGTTAGCAACAAGTTTGTTGCAAATTTTAACACTTTTACAAATAAAAATACCATTGCCATATTTTTTACTGTATTGTATAATCTATGTCCATAATAAATAATGATAATTCAATCATACATATTAAACTTGGCAATTATTGATAATAGATAGATAGCACAACCCTCGAGTGCACATGCGCGACCGTACTCTTGAAAGGGTTAAGTTAACTGTTTCCAAATAGTATTTATTTTAGAAAACCAATTATTATAATTCATTGTATAAACGTTCTACTTCAGCAGGGCTCATCAACTTCAGAATTATATATATGTGGGTTGCAGCATTTCAGAAATAATTCGTAAATAATTCTGCCAATTTATAGCTCCGATCCGCTTGATAACCCTTACCATTTAAACTGGTACATTTTGAATAATAAGTTAAGCGCGTATGGCTAATGCACCCACGTACCCCAACTATGATTTAATATTAATCGTGCTTGGAAAATTTAGGCAATTTTCAAATAACGACCAAGCATTCAGCCTTCAAAATTTGCTGTAGTGGTGTCAAATGACGGAAGGGATCGATGTCGTTTTATGGGAAAGAGTGATGACAAGGATTTGCAACCCAAATGAAATTCAGTTGTCTCGTCGTATCATACATTTCATAAAACGATAACACAGAATAATTAATACTTTCATTCACTAAATACTAAGTAGAAATTAACTAGAAACTCGAGCATAAATAATAATTTCATAATCTGTCGCTGCAAAAATTTTGATCTCAATTTAGCGAAAATACATGCAAGCTTTGACTTCTTTCTCGGGTTGCTTTAAAAGTTTTTTTTTTGTTCAAACTTTTTATTTTAATAAATTCTGTAATCGGTGAAAAAAGCCCTATCCCATTTTCTGACTTTTTTTTTTCATCGTCTTTTAAGAAGGCGTTCTTTCCACTTTTTTCAATAATAATCAAGACATTGCAAAAAATCCTTTAAAATACATTGAAAAATAGAATTTAAACTATTGTTTATAGAAAAAAATATCTATGATTTGATCATTTTTAAAAGATTTTTTTTTTTTTATTCTGGAACACAAATTTTACCTTTAAGTGAAGATGACATCGTTCAGTCACGCTCTTCTCTGTATTTTGAACCCAATATATTTATAAGAAATCATTTCGATTTTAGGATTTTAAGTAGGCCGTCTGTTAAACACATACCACAGCTAATTTCGTTTTACTAATTATATCCTTTTTTTAATCTTCAAAGCACAAAGGATAATCATACAATAATACTTCTTATACTAAAGATATAATTTCTTGCGAACAATATTACAAATACTATTCAATTTCTGGAGTCGTGTCGCTTTTCCTTGGCGTTGTATAATAAAAGGTACTTTATGTCTAGTCCGGACGAATTTTTAAGGGATGTAATATATTATAGAATTACCTTGACCCACTTATATATTATTTTCCGTTGTCCCTTAGAATAACGACAGGCCACAGGGGGCATATATCCTCATCGTGATAACCCCTAGTCGTGCATATATTTATGGTGTAATATGCAATTATAATATTACATAATATGTTGATAAGTGAGAAACTTGCAAGCGTTGCACTAGGCCAAGATCAAATATGTTTTAATGACAAAATGTTTACATATGTTTATGAAAAAATACTTTTTTTATAATGTTTACATGTCGTCGCCCTAAAAGCAAAAAGGTACATATGATATTTTATGAGATTGGAGTTATGAATGCAATTTTTTTCGTTTTTTATTTTCACTTGTGAATAAAAACACAAAAAAAATGTGTAAACAAAAATTATGAAACCACAATTGAATAAAGAAAAATGATAACTTGTGAATCTTTAATCGTCAGTCAACTTATATTTAGATTATTTTTTTTCTTAAATATTATGATTTATGATATCGACTGTGTTAACTTGAATTGTTGAAACTGTGTACAATTCGTCATCTTCGGGCATTCTATTACACGGGTGCAATAGACCTAACTGCAAATGATCTGATGGAACCCATATATTGTATTAATTATTTGTCCTAAGTAAGTAATGCATCTTGTGTGCGTAAACAATCGATATTATTTTACGTGAAATTTGGATATCAACGTGACTCAAAACTTTTTGAAAGTAAACACACATTTTATATCTTTAACAATTTTCATCTCAAAATATCGAGACATATCGATTTTTCTCCTTCTGAATGCACTTGAAATGCGTTTCTCCCGAAACTCGATTTTACAAAATTGCCTTATTGCTTTCGACCATATTATGTTATATAATATATTTTATCATTGTTTTTGCAAGTTTTATTTATCTTGAACAACAGCACGTATTTCAAGATAAATAAAACATGCAAGTTAAGGCGGTCTGCTTTATATCACTATTATGATAGATGTAAAGATATAATTTATATTTACATTGATCTATCAGGATTAAAACATATTTTTTACAATGTTTTATCTTTATTTACGTAACGATACGCCTTGCATGAAAAAATCGATGTTTATCAGATCCACTGATTAGCCCAGAAATATATATGCATGGCTAGACTTGAACGATTTTTAAATAATCGTGCAATATGTACCGTTCCAATTCCTTCAATTATAATTCTAAACTGAATCTGTTTCTACTATCTAATAAAATGTCACTTGAATAATGATTTCTTTTTAATCGCGCAGAAAGTCTAAATCGTCTTTTAAATTAATATTCAATACATAGAGTGGAAATAAAAATATTTAAAAAACAATAAAACTAATTTTTTATGAATACATTTTCAGTTTTGATTTTGAAAAATGTAGTCACATATATAAATTTCGTTTTTGAAAATATCTCTAGGAAAGTATTTATTACAAAATGTTTAATTTACTATGACACTCGTTCTTTCGTACACGAGAGATACATTAATAGTCATATTACTACTTTGCAAATATAACTAATTACCGCAAAAAACCATTATTATTTCGGAACATTTGTAATTAATTGCATTACAATATTTGTCATTACGTCAGCAATGTCTAGTTAGATTGGTTTAAATTTGATCAATAGTTTTTATAATTTGTCTATTTCATAGTTGTTAAACAGGTGTATTAAAATTATATTAACATTAGGCTAGATCCCAGTGAATGAATAAATTACAAAAGGGTTATGTTTTTTTTCTCATTTAGCCAACATTCACAAACAAGAGAACTTTGTATTTGAATCAATTATTTTTAATTGTTGCAAGTATAACCTTGACTAGCTGTGAGCGGCGCGGCCTTGTGTTATCGTCAGTGGGGTAAAAAAAGTATTAAAAATGTAGGCAAACCTAATAAAATATAATTATCATTGTGTGAGCGAAAACCCGGTCGTAAAAGACTATTGCATGTACTCAGACAAATTGTTTTATTGGACGCTTTATCGAGTTGGTGGTTCAACTTTTCAGGCATTTTCGAAAATTATTTGGGATTAAGTAACGAATATTTTTTGCCGCGTAAATTGTCTATTTCCTTCATTTTTTCGAGAACTTTCTAATGTGTGTATCATATATGCGCGTAGAATATCATTATGTGCTCAAAATTGGCGGACATCTCAGCTGTCATAATATACAAATAATTTTATTAACAATTACTTAAATCTAGTTACAGTAACCTCCCGCTTAAGTACGCAAAAATGTGGTACGCATCCCGGTTAAGTACGCATGAAAAATGACAAAAAACTTGGATCAATATTTATTATGCAAAAAATTAAAGAAAACTGAACACAATTAATTTATAAAATGGAAAACAGTTAAGATAAAAATTAATAAAGTCCTTGTAATTAATAATGTAATAAAAGTAATTGTCCATAAGCAAAAGAACTGGCCTTCCTGTTCTCTTTTTGATTTCGGGATAAAAAAAACTTCATTAAACCACTTCCAACAGGTTGGCCATCCATCCAAGCTCTTGATTGATTAAAATATTTAACCGGCCATTCTCGGTTTTTGATGCATGCTGGACGTTTTGGTTTCCCAATAATTGTGCAAGGGATTTTGTGAGTTCCTGTTGCATTAGCACATACCGTCAAAGAAATTCTATCTTTTGTTTTCTTTTTTCCACGAGTCGTGTTAACGTTTTCGTTTGGTAAAAGCAGAGAATACCGCGGTAGAAGTCGAAAAAACAGTCCAGTTTCATCCATATTGTAGACATTCTCCGGTTCATATTTAGAAATCTTTTCGTACAATTCTGACAAGGCTTGTAGCAGTTCAGGATTTTCTTTATCAACTTCTGCACCTTCTCCGTGTAACATCATTGATTGTATCCCTTTTCTTTCACGAAATTTTTTCAACCACTGCCAAGATGCCTTGAATGATTCAATGGACATATCAGCTGCAATAGATTTGGCTTTTGCAATTACCAATATGGGTGTAACTGGAAGCGGAACTCTTCGCATCCCTTCTATCCATAGAAACAACTTGTCTTCAAGTTCTGGGTGATGACCGACTGAAGAGCGAAATGTTTTCTTTTTAGTATTTTCGGACATCAGAGCTGAACGGCTTTGTATATTATCTTTGTTTAGCCAAATTTTTCTGATAGCACCTTCAGTAACACCATAATTTCTTGCCAAAGATCGTTTGCTTTGAGGTTTTTTCATACTGAGCTTAAAAATAATTTCATTTCGTTCTGCTTCATTCAGATGTTTCATCTAAAAAAAATGATTTTCCAATTAATAAAGATGAAGATTTATAATGAAACGTAATACATAGGTGACAAGAAGTAACCAGTAGTAGCCGTAAGGGAATCAGTCGCATACTGACACTATTGCATCATATTTACCATATTGCATCATATTTTTTAATATAAGTGGGGGAGGTGCAGAAAAGAAAGGGGGCGGGCCTTAAAATACGTAAATACGCACCTCCCGGTTAAGTACGCACAATACCCTTTGATTCGATATGCGTACTTAACCGGGAGGTTAATGTATTTATTTTTTTCTTTCGTCTTCAATTGACATAGCCATGTTAGAGTGGGAAAAGTTTTGACTTTCGGCTAAATGTTAACTGGATCTAACTGCTATTGTCGAATGAATACTCGAGTAAGAGAGCAAATTCTAATATTTATTGAGCGGTAAACAAATGCGTTTAGATTCGTTCATTCACGAACAACATATATATGCATACATATATAGATATTTAAGTTTTTTCTTCAATCTTAGTCTTAAAGTAATCAAGCGAAATATGCGATTTATTTCCTATGATACGTTTTATCATTTCCATATTAACATTTTATTTTAAATAAAAGGTTAATTTAGCTATAAGAAAATTATATCAAAAAAAGGTATTTAAATAATAAGGTGTGGATTTCTATTAGCATGTTAACATATGACAATACCGCAATGTGTTACTCCCCGTGGTCGCTGATTTTTTACGGAGATAATTATTTTAATTAGCCTTTAAATAATTAGCACCAGAAATTCATGAATTTTATACGTATTTAACACTGAATAAAATTATATTGGTGCATGTAGCATGTTCTATATAAAGGTATACGTAATGAGATTAGACAATCTGGATTTAAAACGTGACAAACAAGTCCCTCGAGGTCAACTCTAAAAAACAACATAAACATGTTTTATATAAAAACAAACAAAACGTCTAACTGGACCTCAAGTACATTCAAAACGGATGCAATAACTGGATGGAATTAAATTGTTCTAGGAGCCAAGGTTTTTGTAAAGAATCTTTTTCAAAAATGCATAATTTTATACTATCTTTCACCTGCAATGTTCATATTGCTTAGTTTTAATAGTATCTTGATATCCTTTTTTAAGTCGTTAATATTTAAAATGAAACCCCCCTCTTTTTGAAACACCACTGTACTTTATTCATATATTTTATTTATGACGGAATATCGTTTTAATCATAAATGCAATTAACTCTATTATATAGGCAAATTACATCAATATTTTTATCTTTACAACAAAATGATAGCGAACCTTTGGCATGCGGGCATATTTGAAAGATCAAATCTTTATACCTTTTTGACAGCATACATATGATTTAAATAATTATTTTAACGTGACATGAAAGCTGAAATTACAATAAACAGAAAATTATTATTTCGATAAAAAGTAATATAATACTAAATCACTACTGAACACTCAATAAAATAGTTGCATATTTATTATGTGGCACTACACTCCAAAAAGCTTCAAAACACCAATCGATACCCAATATAGTCAAAATAAGAAGTAAACTCCGATAATATATGTGATTTGAATGCGAAATAGTGCAAAATTTACAATTTATTCGTCAATATTTCGGTATTTTTTTTTTGCGGTTTTGATAGCGCCTTTCTGACTATCAATATTTCGCGGGAATAATCAATGTATATTTCAGTCGGTAAAAGCGTAAACTGTAAAATGATGAGTAAAAGTATTCAAAAATATTCCCTAGATGACGGTAGCATACCCGTTTTCGTAATAATATAATATATCAAACGCACATGTACGTGCATGACCCTTTTGAAAAAGATTTTCAGCCACGTACCGATACGTGCATGTCACTCCACAGGTTAAACCAATCCATTTCTTGTAACCTTGATGCTTTATTCGTAAATCTAAATTCTTATATTGAATATTCACTAACGGATACGGCATAATGAGTACTGAACGCTGAGACCAGAAAAAATACAATAAAATAATATGACTTTTTTATTACGCTAAAATATGCATATTACAAACTCACCTGTACATTTCTAAATAACGTAAATATTACGCAAATTCCCTACAGCGGGCTATTGTGAAAATGGCAGCGTTGAAACGTGTGGAATGTTTGAATTAATCCACGTTAAATATGTGAATAAAATCGTTCTAAATAACAGAGGTTACGTTAAATTAAGTGCTGCTTTATATTTGGGGTAATGATTGTCAAATTTTCCATTACCTTCGTTTCCGCTTCAACCAATGTTTTAGGTGTAGAATTTCAAATGAAAATTCACCCTTACGTATTATGTAACGCTCAAACAATAGGGCTTTACGAACGCAAAGTTTTCACATAATGGGCAAATACAAACAATACATTATTTGGCTGCTACTATGATAATAAAATTATTCAGTCTCGGCACGTAGTAAAAAGGTGATCGCGTGCTAACCTCGTAGGTTTAATCAAATTCCATGACCACTTCGGGTATTAGTGTTTTTTGAAATGCATACAAATGGGTCGGCGTCGATGCTTTTTGGTTGCCTTTGCGATCGGGTCACGGTTCTACTACATTATCTAATTGACCCTCTTATACTGCAGTCTTTTTAGAATAAATATATTTATATATATGTGAGTGTGTGTATACAAATGCTCTCTCGGATTTAGTTTTTATTTCAATACTTAATAAAGGTGCGATCTTCCTTTACACTACATTTTTCTTTATATCATTCTGGATAATAACTGTCAAGTATTGGCGGAAACATTATACGCACATATACGATATTCTGATAGAAATCGGTTAACTGTAGTTTTTTACCATGGTTATTAAGCTTGCAATAGTCGAAAGCGATCTTGTTCATTAATAAAAAGGTGGAAATAATTGAAGACAAATTGTACTTTACATTTTAAAATTGAATTTATTGAATAGAATAAACTGTCATTCCAATAAGTTAAAATCGTTAACATAGTTGTAACGTTGTAAACATGGAAAGTTCATCGCATAAGAGTCAATTGAATATTTCGAATCGATCAATCTCTCCGATTCGTTATTACCAGGGCTGTCGAGTCGGAGTCAGAGTCGTATTTTCTTAACGACTCCTCGGCTTTGGTTTTTACTAACGCGGTCACCCGCTATCGAAATTTTTTATGTTATTTTATTTTTTTTAAATCAAAGCACAACTTGAATTTCGATCACTTCAAACAATACAAACATACTTTGCTTTCTGTATCGAACATTCTCTGAGACGGATATTTTTTGTCATTTTTCAGGATTTGCCTTTTTGGTTGTCATGGAATTCAACTAGAAAAAAACACTTCAATTCAAGATCCTATCTTATGAAATAAAAAATAAAAACCATACATTTTTTAAAGAAAAAAAATTTCAGAGCAATAAAAATACATTGGTTTATATTTAAATTATTACATTCTCTTTCGGACGTGGTTATTGACTTATTCATATTAATTCTAACCGGATATTACTCCTCCGCCTTTTAAATTTTCATATAGCTAGTAGAAGTCACTTCTAGAATTGCATAACTGATAGTGTTACTTAACCTTTTCTCTGCTGTGATACATAAAAGAGTTTCCAACATCGAATTCGAAGTTGAAGAAACTCGACACAAGTCATTAGTATTGACATTGAAAAATATATTTAGATTTTTAGACCATATTATAATACAACTATTAATTAGCTTGTAAACAAGTTTTAACACTCTTTTATTTTTGAGTAGCTACCATCAATACTATGTTGTCAGCCATTTGAACAGTTGAAACGTTAGCAGTCAGTGGGTTTAATGATCCAATAATCATAGTCATTGCATATCATCTTATTAAGATACCTACTCTTGGAAGGACCTACCCCTAGCTACTTCACACAAAGTGATTCATGTGTGATTATTTATAATAAACTAATTACTATATTGTTTTGTTATGTTACCTGCTCCATAAACCTTGGCACCCTTTCCCACGTCTTCCGGCCGCCTCGATGTCGGTTATCCGGCGTTCCATCACCCTCCGGGGACAGCCAACAAAATCATCCCGGAGGCTCCCCTGAATCAGTCCCCGCGCTCTCTTGACTGACTCTATTTTATCAGTGTGGCGTGACTGTTCTTCTGCAGGAATATCTTCTCTGACGTCATGCGGCACACCCGAAGAGCTGCCGGAGCTGCCTGCCCACGACGAGCAGCGACTTCGTCGTGCTGCAAGGCTTCTTCAGCAGAGGCTCGTGCTGCGAGAGTGGCTCGTCTCGCATCGACTACACCACTCGTACACCAGGTAAACAATCAGCGCTATGGGAACATCAATAGCACAGCAGTTTTTAAATCTTACTTTACTGAAAGATCGTATCTAAAATTCTCAATTTTAAAAATGCAAACTTATGACAAGCATCAAATATACATAATTGATCACGAAAATTGAAATGAATTGAAAAATAATCATTCTACCCCTTATAAGGGGTAATATAATACAGAATACAGTGTCAACATTTCATAATAAAAATAAAATCTGCTTTGAATTTGCTTTGCAGTTTGTTTATCTTTACATGTGTTTTCCCACACAAAATTATATCTACAAATTAGTTTTCAAATACTTTAAAATAGTGTCAGGTGCCAGAATACTTATTAGTATATAGATATTATCCAAGTCAAATTATAATAAAAATATATACTTTGATAAGTCCTTGCTAAATTTTTCAATTTTTAGTTGGCTAGAATATAATGCTCAATACTATCCATATAACTTAAGATTTTCGTTAGTTTACTTATTTCATTTCATAAATCAGTTTCTTTATCAGGCTTGTTTTTTCTTACATATCTTTATCATTTTCCTAGAGCTTTATCATTTAAAAAACATATTATAAATTGCTTTGCCAAGCTTTTTTCAAGCTCCAGTACTTTCTGAATTAAGTATTTATTAGAGTTGTGCACACTTGCCACTAATAAAAAGTGGCCGCAATATTAAGTGTCATCTGTGTAAGTATGAGGTTTTTGAGTGCCTGTAAGAGCTTTCGTAAACAATACAGAGAGGCTGCTTTGAAGATAATTTTCAAGTGATCATGGCAACACTCCTGTGAGAAGAAAGCAACCAATTTAATTATTTTCTTTAGTATAACTAAACACAATAATTTATTGATGCATTAATAATTATCGTGTTTTTGATTGACTTAATTTATGTACGATCATTATCATTTGATGTAATTATCACAAAATAAATTCTGTAAAATTAATAATATACTTGGGTTAGTCCATCTGTGGTTTTGATTTTAAAATTCAAATCGTTTACTGCTATCTACAACTGGCATTACTTGAGGCTGCTTTTTTTTTATAATTCATATGATAATAATCATAATTTACGTATAAAAATAAAATATCGTCTCAACGCTGCTCGTGCCTTAATTTATCTTGTGCAATTTAAATTTAATCAAATACATTTACAGCCAAAATATTATTTTCGTTTTATTTGTTTGGAATGAGGAGAACTCACTGAGATAATTGAAACTTGTATGAATTTATTATTTTTGGAAAATAATTTTATGATAATATTTAGTGAAATGAATGATGAATGATGATTTAGTGAATTCAATCTATTATGTTATGCATTTCAGATTGCTGAGTCTAGATGTGACATCGTTGGAAGATGTCTACTGGCTGGAGGATTCGAGTGCGAGACAAGCTTTGGGCTCGAAAGACTTCGAGGCCTGGTCTCTTGCTCGGCAAGCTCTCCCGACAGACGAGGAAGGTCTCCGAACGCTGAAGGCGGAACTCTGGAGTACTGTTGTCAAAAACAGCAGACACCAAGACGCATGGACATGGGGTAATTATACTTTACAATCTCAAGGTCCTTGAAAAATTCCTAACCAAAAATCGGGTATTTACTTTCAAATATTACTCAAGGACTGATGATTCATATACGGACTATATTTCATTTTGTTGAGGGAAGTATTTACGCTTGAAAAACGAACAAATCATAAATATTTAACTTGTCTTAGTTTTAATTGTTCCTCTTTTTCACGATACATCTGAAACATCTTGCAGAACGTAGTTTCACATATGCTCAGCTAGAACATCAAATGAAATTGTCACACTGAATATTTGGCTCGATACTCATTGTGTTAATGCTGCTACAGCAAAAATTTACGTGGGAAATATATATGTGATAAAACTATTGAAACCTACTTGAAACCTTTGTTTAATTATTATGTCATATTTTCATGACATCATTTATAATGCTACAACTCATTCACTCAACTGTGAACTCATATTATATTATTTCCTGTTTTATTCCGACCACAGGATTTGTCTTCCTATTACTATGTTATCATTTGTTTTTTTTATACATCTAACCATAATTAAACTCTTAATTGAATTACTACAATTTACTTTATCGCTATATATTTATTTTATTTGCAGTTAGTAATCAATAAAAGGAAGTTTGTGTTTTTAAAATTAAATTCTTAGTTTTGTTTAGAGATTATTACAATAAGTACAAAAAACTGTTCTCAGAATACTTAAAAATATTGTATATTAAACCAGTATGATTTTCCTCGTTGTTCTTCATTTTATATTTGTATTTTTTGGTTACTTTTTATTTCGTTTTGGTAACAGGTAAATCATTTTATGATAAGCTGACTATAGAATTTCACCATGTTAAATGTATAAATCTCTATTTTTCGGAATGTTTACGATTTAAAAGTTCTTATGTGAAGTAGAATTAAAACATATCTCTCATTCAAGATCACTCCCTATTTATCCTTTGTAAAGTAATTAATTGTTAACCTTCAATATTTATTTATGTGCAGAGCTAAAAATTTCTTGTAAATGTATAATAAATGTCTGTTTTTTTCAGGTGGTATGCTGGTTGTCTCTGTCTCGGTGGCTGGTCTAGTGACCCTAGCAGCAATGACTCAACCGTCTTTGGCCCCCGAAGCAAAACACTCTCTTCTGCAATACGTCACTGGAAAATATCTTCATCCTCCAAACTGCAAGGTTACTACAGTTTCATTATACTATTCAAATATACTGCCGTTGCTCGTTTGTGTCTTAAGAACTCAATCACTAATAAGAGATTAAAATAACTAACAAATTTGATTAACCGGACATTGACACTATAATACACACACTGATACTCGTGAACCAAGATCAGGTTGCCACTTACTACCTCGGGATGTGTGCAACGTTCAGCTATTGTCAATCCAACAATATTTTAGTATGACTTTATATATCAACTCTTGCAAATACCTTATAAATCAATAAAATGGACATATTTGCTTGTTCAAAATTTTCAATTGAGTTACTATAAACCCACATAAATCGAAGACTTACTCTGAAATGAAAGAATTTGTTGGAACATCAAAGGATTCTGAAATAGAAATAATTTGAATAGTCAAAAATAGTTGTTTATTAGGTTTTTAATGTTCTTCTTCTTCTTTTTATTCCTCTCCTCGTAGAAGGTTGGATATCATGGTATATCAAACATGATATTTACTTGGAACATTTAATGTGGTGGTTTTCCGTTGCCTTCCACATCGCAGTTACACAGCCGTACCGTTGTCACAACTCCGCCTGTGTATGTCTGGTTCTAAGCTTTTTCGATTTCAATAACCTTCAACCTTAGCCCAGTACTGGTAAGTGCTGCTGCTCACTATCAGGGATTTGAAATCAGAGTTGCCTTCTCTTAGATGAGTTGCCTTTCTAGGCTTACGAGACTCACTTTCCCCGTCTGTTGGTCCGCGAGAGGTATTTTATTTCCCTCCTACCCTCCATATCTGGCGAGCTTTCCCCTATCCGCCACCTGGGGACGCGCTCTCTAGGGGTTCCAGACTCCCCGGGGGTGAATGTAAAGACATTAAATATGTCAATAACCTTATCATATCTAAATTAAGTTACTGAGGGTATCCAGAAGTCTGTTGGCAAATTAGAAACTGATTCAGGGAGCGTTGGTCTGAAAATAAACACAAGTAACACCAATGTGATATTTAACCCTACCATATGTCCAGGTTAGATCATGTAAAAGCATGGGAGCATCAGATACCTCAGTGACAATAGTACGAAGAAAGGTCTCACGATTTGCCTAAAAGTAACATATTAAACACAACACAAACTGTATGAGACACAGTTGAAACCAAATGCCATTTATTTTTGATTATATTCTGCCACTATTATGACGAATAGATGCTGGCATTGGAAGTGGTTTAATAAAATGGATACTTCTTTTTGTTATAATATGCTTAAATATCAAACACAATATGTAGTTGGCAAATATAAATAACATTTTCTAGAAATTTCTTACCAAGTGAATTGCTTATTTGTTTATATCATTTTATCTTATCAAACTCTCTAGTGATATATATTAATGTTTATTTCATTACATAATACTTATTAATTATTCATTATCAGTACTTTTACTGATAAAGTTTTTACATTTTTTGTTATCAGTTGTTTATCAACAAATTTTGATTTATTTCCTATAACATAACATTCAGTATAAACCAAATGATGATGTTATATTAATTTTTTCCAGCTCCAACTAATTTTCATAAAAACATTCTAAGATAATATCTCGATTATAATAAAAAATTATTGTTGTTTCATGTTTAACAAATTTTATCTTCACTTTTCTACTTAGAATACATAATAATAAAGTTTCAAAAACTTTAATTCTTTCCAATATAGAATGGTATGTTTTCATTACCATGGCAGATTAACCCCATAAGTAAATGATGCATTCTTTTCTTATATATCCAGATATCAACTATGAAACATATAAATTTTGTAAAATTAAAATACATTTTATTAATTGAATTGGCATTTACTTGGTAGTTAAATAGTTCTGACGATAGCTATCAACTATATCTTTAAATTTTGTGGAACTATAATACATTGCTATTTTTTCACCGTATTATAATGGAGCTCTATCAAGTAAATGCCAATTCAATCAATACATTCTTTTCTGTCGCCTTCAAATCTTCTGGTCATCAGAGATTATTTATGACTCTTTTATTTTTTATTTACTTTTCACTACATATTTTCCATGGAATATAGTGATGCCTTTTTGCCATGTGAACAAAGGGGTCTCTAAATTTTACTGCGCTAGGGGCCTCCTCAAAACTTTGTATGCGACTGTTCATACAGTCTTATTCTCATATTTTTTTGTAGATAGGCTCTAATTAAACCCAGGCAGTGTAATATTCGTGTCAGTTATGCTCAATCTCTCTGTTACCATCAGTTACTTTTCAACAGTATCAGTGTCAGGTTACTAATTACCTTTATTATATGTATGATTATTCTTCAAGTTTTTGTCTGATTAATCCTGTCTACCAACCATTGGTATTAAGGTGATACCTATGATAGATACATCATGTTTCCATTGACAGATTAAGCGTCTAGTCACTAATAAACAAGGGCATGAACATGCCAGTACTGTTCAGTTTCTCCCAGTATATTCGATGAAGTGTACCTGTAACTATTGAGTTTTTGGAAAACTATTTGTATATCATTATCCACATTTAACATTTTCTATTTTTTTTTAGGTGGAATGGGAATGGACAGAACCTCAGTCAGTTGGCGGAACAGTCTGCTTTGTTGTAAAGTTCTATCAGCGCAATGGACAGCCTTACCCCATTTGTGATACAGACCAATTATGCGTCACTGTCTCGCATGGGGCTAGAAAAGTGAGAACATTTTATACTGCAATTATCCATTAGTGTTGCCAGCTTGAAAACATTTTTTTAATGCAAAATCAGGTGCTGCTCAAATATGAGCATTATATGATATAATTTGTAAAAAAATGATCATCGAGTATACACTTTAAGATGCAGCAAAATGTATACAATTTTCGTCAGCACAAATCTGACTAACTCTGTTGACGTAAATTATTTTTGAAGTATAATATCTTATAACATATAATCTTTTTCATGTTAAATTTATCTTCATAGTGTTACTAATGTATGACTACATTTGATAGCTACTAGCCCTGGATTTATTACCTTAGTTCTGCATTTGGCCATCAGCCACAACACAGCTATAAATTTTCTACATATTCATCATATTCTCTTAAAACAATTAGCTCTAAAATCCATCTTCGTTGATAAATGTTGATTCATAGGTCCAGGCCCTTGATAGAGGAGAGTAGAAAGTGCGACTGCCATAGCCGCATTTGGTGGTCTCACAGGCATTCATTTGTTTGATATTTACTTATTTTTTTCTCCCTCAGTTCATAAATTTCAACTGAGGTAACTTCCAAAAAAAGCAAGGAAGCCCTGAGTGTACTTTTTTTTGTATAAAAAATCTACAAATGATACATTGAAACACAATCAGTATCATTAGTAATTAATTTATTGGTTTTTGAGTTATTTAATTTAATTCTTTTCTCACCAAATAATTTTTAATCTCATATTTTTATGAATCTTTTGTTTTGTCGTTCAGAATTTATTTGAATATTTCAGATAAGCACCGTGAGCGAACTAGGATCACCTACTGACCCCAACAATGCTAATATTGCCAAAGTTAAGTTTACCGTGCGGACTTCTGGAGTGTACAACATTTCTGTCATGATCGGTAAGTTCTTCAAATACAGCCACATTTATATTTTGTAACTGATTTGTTTAAAGCCCAAAAACAAAAGATTCTTTTGACTCTCATTTATGTGATATTTTGACTAAATGTTGTGCATTTGGACAGATCTCACAGGCTGGAATCCTAGAATGAGCAGCATTTTTTTTCAATCGATTCTTTTAGCATTCATATGTTACTTGCAGTATATAAAATTGATTCAATAGATTTTTGTATGGAGTCATGGATTTTTCTGATATCTAAAATTATCTCCAGATTATCTTCACCCATCAAATCCCAATAATTGGGCATAGCGACAGTAATTAACTTCCCACTAGTCTTTTCCTAGCACTATCATTTTCCTCCACTCTCTTTGAAAAAGAGAAGTTTTTCAACTGAATAACAAGAATTTTTCATAGAAATTTTGTACACCTAGTGCAAAAATACCGTGCACAATGTATGCACTTACTACTGTCCAACAATATACACACTACATCATATTATAAAGAGTATAATGAAGAATGCTATTCAAATGCATGAACTACAACGCCAGAACAAGACAAATCATACGTAAATACAGAGTTTGAATGATTCATATTTCAAGGAATTTCTTTACAAAACTCCAGTCAATATCTTAAATTACAAAAAGACAAAACCTTTTTTTATTACACGGTGAAAAAATAGCAATGTATTTTAGTTCTACAAAATTATTTTTAACAAATATAGTTGATAGCTATTTCGGCTCACGCCATCGTCAGAACTATGATTAAACTAACATTTGCTTATCTATATATAGCTGTGCAGAAAAGGCACACAACACATCTTCTCTCCTGTTCCAACGGCCTAGTTTGTTACTTAAGCACAATGCCACTAAATTTTCAAAATTCTAAATGAATCAATAAGTGTCTATGACAATAAGATTATATGTGGGACGGAAGTGATCCTTCTGGAAGTAAATCAGACCACCCCTTTGTGCAACGGCTGGACAAGTGGCGATACTATTATGTTAGTTTGGTCATTAAGAATCCTTTGTGATAATTGGTGTCTATTGATTTCTAGCTGTTCTAAAGCCGTCATTCTCCGACCCTTACTACAAAGATGCAAACATTTAGGGGCTGAGTTTGAATTTATATTATGTGATTCATTAATAACGTGATTAGCGAATTGTGAATCTGTTTTTTTATTGTTGAATGATCTTACATGTTCCTTAGCTCGAGTAGATATACTTCTACCTGTCTGTCCGATATAAACGGATAAACATGAGCTACAAGACATTTTATAAATACCGCTTCTGTCCAGTTTATTGATTTTTTATTATATATTCCACCAATGCAATACATTGTTTCGCCTTCCAGGAAGCGTGGCCATAAGCGGAAGCCCTTTCCACAAATCTTTTGTCTCCGGTGCAGTGGATCCGAGGAAGAGTGTCGTCGTGAGACACACAGCTACACTGGTCTGCACACAAAATACCCCTCACAATATTCACGTTCAACCGAGAGATGCCTACAATAATCCTTGCACATTTCAAACCAATGATCACCCAACTGATGTGAGTATTATTTTTATACTGTCAACTGTCACTGTCAACATTCTGTCTGAACAGCATGCATTGTGTGCAAGCGCAGTTTTATGTACAATACATTATAGGCAGTTAGACAAATATATTATAGTTTTGATCACTGGATTGAAGACTTTATACTGTTTTTTGAGTGGCCATTAAAAACAATGAATAAAGATTCAACTGCTAATATTTTGTAATGATAAATTTTCTGTATATTTGTTTTTTTCATATAGAGAATTTTTTTTCCTCTTGCCATAAAGATATCAGTGATTCTCTTTTAGTTTGTTATCAATATAATAATTTCCGACAAAATCTCTACCGTATTAGTTAAATTTAATTTCTGTTGTACTGGAGTTGAATTAAACCACTTCATAAAGACTCAAACTGTGTTCTTTGAAATTAAAAGATTTTAACTATTTCAGTTCTCATAACTTTACAATACTATGAACTGTATTATTTTACAATATATATATATATTTTGCAGGGATACAGCATACAAATTTCTCCATTAGGTTGCCCGGTAGACGAAAAACTGTCATCGTCAGCTACTTATAACTATGATACAGTGAATCAACGCCTTGTTGTGACTATTTGCTTTACACAGCATGGAATCTATCGTGCCTTATTAAACTTCAACGGAATCACTTTACATAATGGAGAATTTGACTGCATTGTTCTCACAGGTATGAATTAATATTATATTGGCAACTCACTTTCAAAAAATTTTACTAGCATGCTTGACTCGTTTACAGCTCAAGCAATTCAACAGACGTAATTAAAAACATTAAAAATATTCACTTACCTGTCACAGTAGATTCATTTCTTTAATATTTGATCATTTCTATGGTATTACATTGTGATAAGTCAATCAATATAATTTATTTCTAGCGAGCGATGCTGCAATAGTTCAGAAGAATGTCTCATCGAAAAGTCACAATATTTGTTACGAAGCGAGACTTCTTTCTTCTATTCATGGATCGTCCGCTGACAAGCCTCCTAGATCTCGAAAAGTTCTCTGCCACGTCAGCCCAAAACAGCTAACTCTGAAGGAAATGATACTCAAATTCATTCCAAAGAGATTAGCAACATTCCGTCTCTGTCCGTCTACCAAAGTGAGTGATAAATATATTACAAATGTGCAATTTTAATTTTCTACAAAATTGTTTCATAAATTTTAATTACTGTTTAACTATTTAATTTTGCATTTGAGAATACATCCGTATAAAAATGGGGATCTGTGAATTGTTTCAAATTATTCTCTTTTATCCACCATCTAAATGCTTATAATTTCATTTTTAAAATACATCTTTCAAGCCACACATGGCTGGTAACTAAAAATTCATTTTTTTCTTTGTTTACAGCTCATTTTCTGCTCGGGTAGTGGTGTACCCGGTACAAGCGGTGTGTTTCTTGTCGATGATGGTACTCAACCTCCAATTGAGCTCTCGTCACCCGACAGAGATGTCATTGCGGCTACTTTTACACAGTTTTTACTCAAAAATATTGGTGGCTCTGAAACATTCAAGGTAAAGTAATGTAGCATATTTATCAAGGCAAAGGGACATAACAATAAAGCATTTAATTAGCTATGAAGATTATTCTCAAAATTCCAAGTACACATAAAAGATTATTGCATTCCCTGCAAAATTTTAATAGATTTTGATGAATACCATAATGCAAACCATTCAGTATCATACAAAATATTACTAATCATTCAATGTCAATCAATATGTAAATGTCATTTGTTTTTCTTTTCTTCTACCGAGTCTTGGAAGTCTCGTGTAATTATTTTCAGAGACCTTTAGCTCTAATAGATATTATGAATATTTTTGTGATTTTCCAGTTAGCAGTTTTATTCCAAAACAAAATTCATAACAAAAATTCCAAATAATATCGAAAATAAATGCAATTATATTTTTAGTTAGTGAAAATTATAAAAATATGTAACAACTTTCAAACCGTGTTATTTCAAAATTGATATAAAAAAACAGTTTTACATAGAAACAAAGTTTATCTCGTGAAGCATTGTGATTGAGTTCTCGATTATATTACTGAATTTATTTTAATCTTTCTAGGATAAACAAGACTTCTTTTACTGTGAGGTTAGAAAGTTTCACAGCCGTCATCAGCATGAGAAGCTATCTATGCGGGTTTGCAGAGAGAATTTGGTTCAGAGCAGCTTGAAAGCTACGAAACACTTTAGTGTCGCCGATTGGTGCCGCAATTTTGATATCACATTTCAGGGAGAACAAGGTAAAAAAATATCCCCACTTTTTAAATACCATCCCAAAAATTTCCCATAATAATTGTTTGTAATTTATTGTTACTTGATTTTCAGCTGTCGATTGGGGAGGAGTGAGACGAGAATGGTTCTCACTTTTATGTGGAAAACTTTTTGATTCTCAATTTGGACTATTTAGTTCACTTCATGAATCTCCGACGGGACTAGTGCATCCTAATCCTTGTAGACCACCACATCTTAAGGTTTGACAAATCTGACACATACAATTTTACAAATAGCTTAATATCATCATCTGTGATCTAGTGGTAATACATTTACCCCGGGGTTCAAGTACTAGCGAGGTCGAAATAAAATTAAGATTTTATTTAATTTATCATTTGAGATCTTGGGCGTGGGTGTTTGTGATATGGTTTCTTCTTGAGTTGATTGAAAATTCACATTGAATTGATCTCAAATGATTTAAAGATTTCAAGTCTGACACCTTGGCTGTTATTGGCAGCAATGCCTGATATACATTTTTTTATCTTTAGTAAATTTTTTGTCCAATATGATAGAATGAAAATTAATATAACATTTTTAAAATTAAAAGCTACACAGCTGAATGTGGCATTAAATTTACAGAATGTATCATTTAAATAACCACAGTCAACTAGTCATATAGGAACTGTTTTATTTGCAGCTGAAACATTTTGAACTCGCTGGAAAAGTAGTTGGCAAGTGTCTTTATGAAAGTGCTCTAGGTGGAACCTATCGACAACTCGTCAGAGCAAGGTTCACCCGAAGCTTCCTAGCACAAATTATTGGTTTGAGAGTGCATTATAAGGTATTCCATCGTTTGTACTATAACTTGTATCTTGTTCTATTCTCAATTCAACCATTAGCAACAATTACGGTTTCACCAATTCGTTGCAACATTACACTATATATTGTCATAATCTTTTATTAAATGAAAAAAAAAGGATCAATTGTATTTTCAAGACTCTGTGACCGTATCTAATGATCCATCTGAAATTCATTAAAATTAATTTCGATTTCAGTACTTTGAGCAGGATGACCCTGAGCTATATTTATCAAAAGTAAAATACATCTTAGATAATGATTTGGATCAACAACCGTGCGCGGCTGAACTATTTTTCGTTGAAGAGGAATATGACAAAGCTGGACATCTTTCTTGTAGTGTTAATCTCATACCGAATGGCAGCCATATCAAGGTAAATTCGTTAAATAAAAAAAGAAAATATTTTCTGTTAATATTGTGATTCGATAATTGGAACAATTTTAAACCAACGTTTCTCCCAATATAAAAGATGTCAAATCAATTTGTTTAGCGACAACTGAATGTTAATCAGTCTCTCAACCTGTCTCTTGAAAGATTGTGACAATTGATAAATGAAGTTAAGTCTTTGAGTAGTATGGCCATACGTGAATGGAGATCTATTGCTCATTGATTGTCTTTTAGCATTCTCATATTTTTTATTATTAATTCTTTCATTTGACAAATACATTTCCACATTTTCAAGTTTTCATCGTTTTATTGTGCAATTCATTATAATTATATCATGTCTTATATTATATGACGATATAAATTTCAATATTCTTATTTATGTGTAAATCAAAATCATTAATTTCTTTTAAATTTTCAGGTCTGCAACAGCACCAAACATCGTTATTTAGATGCATTAGCTCAATATAAATTAGCTACAAGGTGTAAAGAAGAAGTTGATTCATTTTTAAGGGGTCTAAACCAACTTATTCCAGACAATTTACTAAGTATATTTGATGAAAATGAATTAGAGGTAAGCTATATCTTTGACAAACCATTTACATATTTTCTGTCTTTGATCTTAATATTTCCTAATCCTTGAGCTTATTGGGCTTAATTTAAAAATAAACCTCTTCTGTTTCAGCTTTTAGTGTGTGGGACCGGAGAAGTGTCCGTAACAGATTGGAAAGCGCACGCTTTAGTTAACAAGAGCGGAAGAGAATTCGAAAGGGTTCTCAATTGGTTTTGGGCAGCGGTTACCAATTTCTCTACTGAAGAAAGAGCGAGACTTTTACAATTCACTACCGGCTGCTCTCAATTACCCCCAGGAGGATTTCAAGTCAGTATAAGATATTTTTTTTATTACTGTTGTATTAGTAAGTAGTACTACTTTGATGTATTTTATGGTCTAATATAAAAAATATTATAAAATTCCTATAAATTTATATACTTTATTTTGCCAATGTCTTTATTGTCGTTAATTAGCTTTAACAATCATGCTTTGTCTGTAAATTGAAATATTACTATATTATTAGAATAAAAACTTGTGTCAAAAAACACTGAATGGCATATAAAAAAAACCTGGGATATTGAAAAAATTTGACCTCAGAAAGATTTAACAAAAATTCATTCAAAATTTCATATATTACTTACATTTACCTCAATTTATTCCATAATTTAGTTGTTGGTGTACATAAATATATGAAGATTAATGTTATCATCAACAATTCTGATATTATTGAATTTCTACCGTATTCTAAAAAAATATTATTTCCGACACGAGTTTTTGTGACAGAAAATCTTCTTTGAAAAGTTTTATAATATATTACCCAAAAATGTGGAAACTGTGAAGTTCTTGTAGAAATTCATATCAAATCAATTGAATTTTTATGTTTTTTGATTTGCCAAGTTGTGACATTTACACTCTGCTCTGCCTATTTGCACTATGTACACATAGTCGAAAAATATTCATTTTTAATAAAAGTTTTCAAACTTTCCTATAGGAATTGAGTCCTCGTTTTCAACTGACTGCTGCTCATACTTTTGGTGCTCTGCCGACTGCCCACACCTGTTTCAACCAACTCTGCCTTCCGGACTACGACTGCTATGAACAATTCGTAAATGCCTTATTGTGGGCCATCAATGAGGGAAGTGAAGGTTTTGGAATGATCTAAATAAATCGCCATCCTCAAATCATTATTTTAACATCCGACCAATCAACTGAAATCAATGTTTTGCAGTTTCGTTTTAAGTCTTATTAATTAAATTTGTCATGCGATTCTGAAACAGTCTTATCTATTATATTTTGGTTTCTAACCATTTGTCTGAATCAACCAAAATATTTCAGTATCAATTTAAAATTTCTATTCTGTTCACAACAAAGAGTACCATAAATATTTTGGTGAGCTTTTATTTAATTAAATCTTAACAAACCCTGACATTCCGACATCACCATTTTATTCAATTATAAGTAAATACTACATTTTCCTTACTTGGAAATATTATTTTTCACATTCCAAAAACCAATCTCATATAAGATTTCTCGTGAAAGGATCTATTTTGAATTTCAGTTAAGTCTGTATTGTTTTTTTATTGTAATGTAATTATATAGCAATAAATCATCTTGCAATTTCTTGTCTCTACAAACTAAGATTATTTGGTAGTCAATTGACAGGATATCTTTTAGCAATACCAAAATGGCAAGTTTGTCATTTTTCAATAACTATTTTAATGTAATTTAATTTAAACAATCGTTACCTGTAAATAACATTATCATTTGTCTCAATGAATGATTCTGACTTCTATCTTAGCGTTTCGAAAGTTATTACGTAGTCATAGTCAAAACAGAAATTATGTATTATATATACATTTAGTAAAAGTTTAGGTTTATTCGAAAGGAGGCATCTAACAGATCACGGATCGATCACTTTATCATTAGATTATTGAATAATATTTATTATATTAGGTAAGATAAGGTTATCAGTATTGTTTATAAGAGATTATTAATTTTAGCTATAGTTCTCTATGGAACCAAGGCACGGTTTACTGTAAAGAAATTATATTGTAAATATTCCAATGTTAGACCAGTAATTTATCGTTAAACTGCCATCCAGTACAGTTATGGTGAACGAAATCATTTAATATCTAGTTGATTGTAAATATACATACAGTGTTGTTTATATTTTTCAAATGTTTGCAGGCAATGAAGTTTATATGCTCATGACTAGCATTGGGAACGATGAGTTTCCGATTGGATGACATATTTTGTATTGATTTGTTCATGTGTTCGATCCGAGACATAATCGTCCATTAAATTCATCCACTAGCTAATGCTGTATCCTCTGTTGTATGTGTTTGCCAAGGGAGAGAAATTCAAATCTTATTATGAAGTAATATGGCTTTATCAACATATAAATTAATGTATGTAGGTAAAATATATATTTATTTTATTAATCAGGGGAATACAATTGATTGTGAAGTAGAATTGAATAATCTTTAAATTAAATATAAATAACCCAACCAATATCTGTAATCATTACTTTTTTAATTGGATTATCATGAGGAATAAGTAATTTAATGACAACTTCATAGAATACACAATATTAACGGCAACGCAGATCTGATGGGTATAATAGCTGATAGAGAATATCAATTCATTGAGTGTAACACGGTTAGTAGAAGACTCAACAGTCGCTCGATACAGAATGCATATGCTTATAATAGTTCCAGCTCAATAGTCAATATTATTTCTTTGATGGGTTCGGCGGTAACTTTGTGGAAGTTTATTTTCAATACAAAATAAAATTGATAACAGTGTTATTCTACTTGTTACTAGATGTGACACACCAAGTGGAGATAACAAAGTTATCAATTTCAATTTCATGTTTGATATTGTTTCATATCAGAACATTTTGCCAAGTTTATTAAAAAATTTGCAAAATTTATGTTTATTCCTTCAATTCATAATTGTTAGTATATATTTATAGTCCTCGGCTTAAATGATTAAGTGGTAATTTGTTAAATTAATTATTGACAGCCGTAAATCTGTGAACACAATTTTCTTGCACTCTTTCACAAATATAGCTATTTTTTAATTCATGTTGTATGCTTGGAATAATGTATATTGAAATCTCTCATATATTTTTTTCAATTGTGACATATGCACGCATTGCATATTAAAAAAATAATTGGGACTCCATTTCATGATGATATTAAAATTATTCTTTCCAAAAATAAAGAGCAATAAGTTATCAATGTATAATATTGAACAGTTGATAAATTTTTAAATATTGGCACACTTAATTATTGTAGGTATTTTATACAAAATGAAAATTTAGATTGTTGTACAAATATAAATTAACATTGTTGACATACTTTAGGGAGCTTAGAAAAATAATATTTCATAAAAATTTTGACTAATCTACAGCGTAACTGTTAAGTTTAATAAAGAAACATTGCCAGCTCAACATAAATAATTATTTATTAACCTGGCAGTAACTCTATCATGGTTGGTTTGCATTTAAGCTCTAAATTGACGCATGTACATAATATGGCAATAAATAAAATCCATAAAGAATTTCATGTTTATATTTATCATGCTATCTACCTTCTATCAAATTTTCGATACAATTGCATTTAATTGGAACTATTTTTAAATTTTCAAAAAAATCATTAGTTTCTCTACAGTATAAACTTAAAGTTTCACAAATATTCAAACCAAAAATTAGCCAAAACTTCACAACATATCTTATAATCAATATTGTCAAATAAATTTCAATTGCAGTATAAATGTGTAAATTAGAGCTTCGATGAGTAATGTTTAATAGAATCTATTGATTAAATTGGCATTCACTTGGTAGAACTCCATTATAACATGGTGAAAAAAAAATAGCGATGTATTTTAGTTCTACAAAATTTTGTAGAACTAAAATATTTTTGCTATTTTTTTTTCACCGTGCTTAATAGAATCTTTGACAGCTAATGTGTGATGAAGTTTGTTACACATTGTTTGATGCAGAAATGTTATTGGTAAAAGTTAGTTATAGTAAAAAACCCACATGTCTTAGTGTGATTTCAATTCAATGATTTATAGCCTTTAATACACTCTAATTTCTTGGTATTTTTAACTACCAAGTGACCTGTGAATCTCTTTTAATGTAAACTTTTGATTATGCATTCATTTTGGAGCTTAAACGCAGAGGATCCATCTATTCCGATATTTTTATTTTAAACATATTCTTGTGCACTCAACACTATTCTTTGAAACATTGATGCTTACTTGAAAAGGGAACAAAATATTCTAATGTGAAACTTTCTTTTGAATTTATCATCCATATATGTATGAACTATAAATTTTGTTATTTAATATTCTCACTCTCGCTTCATTTTGTCTACGCTCCCATTTTTTCAAACACTCGGGCCTTAAAAATCCATCTTTCAAATAATTGGCCTTATTGTTATACTGTGATCAATATTTTAAAGGTGTTTTAGTATCATAAGCCGACCTTATTTATTATTTCATTTAGACTACTGCTAACACCGGCGGTATTTCATTATGTGTTGGACACTTTGTATTAAATTTAGTGGTTATACGCTTTTAGAGTAACATTAACGTAGGATCGATAAGTTTTATATTACGCTTAAGGTTGTGAAGGTTAATCAACTTTCTGTGATCGCTTTGTGTCATTTTGAATATTTGCATTATTTATTTAAGCCATCTGTAAATATTTTACTCATTCAATCTTGTAGCTTGTTTATTATAGTTATTGTAATAATTTTACTTCCGAGGCAACATTTTTATTTCTTATATTTCTGATGTTTTTTATTATTTCCAAAGATGATACCTTAATAAATATAAATGGATAACTTATGGTACTGTAAACTGTTTTTATACATATCGAAGCATAAGTAATGTTTAAATGTATGACTGTATATGAAATTGTGTATAAAAAACAGTTTATGAAAGGTAATATTTAATTATAACCAAAGAGGGCCAAATAGGACCTAATGAAAGTTTCTACAATATTTCCTTGGATTCTTAAACAAAAGAATAAAAATATAAATAAATATTTTAAAAACATTCTCAATTTATCTTGAAGTAATTTTTTTTTTTAATGATTTACGTAATTCTTTTCTTTCATTTCTTAAAACAGTTATAAATCATTTCATATTGACTAATATAATATCAATGATAATTTTATAAGACAATTATACAAGTGCTCTGATTTTTCTGAAAGTTTTTTTTTTTTAATCAAATTAATTTCAAAACAATTTAGAGAGTATTTTAATTTTGAATTACAGGGGGTGATATATTATCAGCTCCTTGTAAATATGTTTTCAAACAGTGTTAAACAGTGTAGTATGGCCTATTTCTAAAGTACAAATTGTATATAATTTACGTATTCCACATATCGGGAAATACAAAAGGACTTTACCGTAGTGACCTGGTTAATTATTGTATTGTAATAATGTACCTCAACAAATTTAAAAATATTTGATTCATTTGGTCTACCATCCATTTAAAAAAAACCAAGATTATTTGCATATTTTGTGCGCTCTTCTTTTTAGGTAATATCTATTATTATATTTTGTCTATGTAAAATCTATGGTTGTTTCATAATTTTTTAGTGCAAACTGTAATTTTTTTCATTTCCTATTTTTTTCAATTATATTTGAGATCATGAACTTCGAAGTTAAATATTCATTCCACTAAATGTTTCATTGAAAAATTGCCTTAAATGTCTTTTGATACCCTAAAAGTATCAAACAATAAACATTTGTATCTTCACTAATATATATATATATATTACTGTACAATAGAAACTATTTGGTAACTTCGGTTAAAACTGAGTGGTATATTAAATTGTTGATAATACATAGTTTTATTGATCAAATGAATATAAATAGGAAGTGAATCACAGCATGTATCTCTTCAAATCTTACATCAGAAAACTCATTAAAATATATACAATAAGAAAACTTCTTTCATTTTCCCCTTTTCAGCACCAACAGCAATGTCTCCTCGGATCAAACTAAAACCTTTATGAAAACCTTACTTGTTAAATTTATTCAATTCATAGTTAAATGATGACCTTATAACTTATGACTTACAATTAGTCCGAAACTTTCCTTAATATTTGATACTTACTGTTGCTTCCAAAGTTAAGACATAAATATAATTGTCAACTCTTTTTCATCGATAATTTTTATTTTATTTATTATCAATATATTAATATTCAATAAGCAAGTTTAGACATATGAGATGGGCTTTACTCACAATCTATTTATAATAATGCAGAAGGGGAAACAGCACTTCTAATAATTAAATAAATAATACAATATATTAGCTTGGGGGGTATCTTTTGCTCAAAATGTCCTTCGACTTTTATACAACCAAAGAATAATAAATACATCCGCTGGAATCCTTCGAGACTTCTCTTTGTAAATGCAAGCGACCAGTCAGTCTATTTCTATAAATGCCATCGAGTAATATGGTAATGATTCGTTTCTGTAGTTACTATCGTAGAGTAGATGAAGTCTTAACGCACAACCAATAAAACTAAATTGAAAAACTTCTGCATCACATTGGAAGGCAGGCCACCCAACCAACTCTTACCGTTCGCCAATCTTCCGATTATAGGAATCGGAATAGTCGAATACGGAGGCCAGAGCACCATCAGGTGAAAAGGCCATCTGTTCAACTTTTTATTAGCAGTGTCCAGCTCGAGACCTAAATTTTCCTTTTCTTCGTTTACAGCAACCACCTGTAGCTTTATCGTGTCCAGCTCAGAGTCTTTATTTTTTATCTGCATTTGTTGCTGTCGGTTATACCTGTTCAAAAATGAAAACGAAACAAATCCATTGAGAACATTTAGGAATTTTGACAATTATTTTTTTATCAAACCATTTTCATATTAATCAAATAAAATAATTATGCTTCCGATTGAATTGAATGAATAAATCGCTTTTAAATATAACTGTTAATGGGTTGATGTGTCTAAGTATTTTCAAATTATTCCAATATGAAAAATTTCATTTCAAATAAATATTCTAATAATAGTAATCAAAATAATAGAGAAGTATTTGAGGCAATGGAACACCACTAAAAATAACTTCTAATGTCTAAATTTGAAAGATGAGGAAACTCTTGTACATACTCTTTTAGCGTGACTAATTCACTTTCCATAGTCAAAATATATTCTTCTCGACTGGCTAATGTTTTTTTCAACTGGGACATCTCCAGCTGTGATTCTTTGATGAATCTTTGTAGATTCATGACGGTTTCCTCTCCGGCAGCTATCTAGGTATGAGAAAACGATATAACTGATGTAATAAAGTTTGCAATATTTTTTTGATATTCAGGATATAATTTCCAATAAATACTCACATCAATAAAGCATTATGCAACTTTCACTATTTTTGAGCCTATTATTAAAACACCAATTGAATTCCAAAATCATATCGCTTACAATTCAGAAAAATACATTAATTTAAAAAAAAAAATGAAATATTGATGATAAAAATCAATTCTTTAATAAACATAAACAGCCCATGTCATTAATCAGACATTATACACAAAATAATATTATAGATTTTCAATCAATTCATAATGATATAATATCGCTGTAGTTAACAAAATAATTACGTTACAATAATGTGTTTTTCAGAATAATTAAACATAGAATAAAAGTCAAATGTAAAAATCAAACCATTTTACACCATGTCCTTCGTATTGCGTCGTAAATACCATTTCAATGATATAGTACAATATATACAAATGTGCTATTTGTTTTTTTGGGATACAATCTAAAATATGTGAACGCAGCTATTTGATTCAAAAATAAAAACAGTTAAATAACTAATCACAATATATATATATATTTATTGAATTGGCATTTACTTATAGACCTAAATTCATCGCTATTTTTTATCCTAATAATCCTATCGATATAACTTGAACATGAATGTTTGTTATTAGATAATATACGCATGTCAGATAATTCAACCCTAATATGTATGAAAGCATGACAAAATGAAGGC
The DNA here is from genome assembly GCA_028555115.1 of Himalopsyche japonica. Lineage (NCBI taxonomy): Eukaryota > Metazoa > Arthropoda > Insecta > Trichoptera > Rhyacophilidae > Himalopsyche > Himalopsyche japonica. The sequence continues at coordinate 3,289,750 of JAHFWJ010000484.1, forward strand.
ATATTTTCCTGTAGGTTACAGGAAAAATGGGGGAATCTTAACCCATTTCCCTTCTTATATAAAATTATGTACTTTGGGTAATGGGGAATTTCATAATAACGGATTTATGTGTGTATTGCCAAAATTATGTTTTAATGTCGCTTTTCAGATCAAATCAAATGATATTTAAAAAAATAAAACAAATCTAAGTGCGATAATGCGTGTGTGCGCTACATTTACGAGGGTACGCTAAGTATTGTGCCATTTAGGAAGTAATCGGGGCATTGTTTTCCCTCGGATTCCTAAACATAAATAGCCTCGTTTCCCATAGAACGGTTGTGGGTATTAATACGTAAATATCGTCGAATTCTAATCCCCCATATATTCTGTTCACTCGCACACAAACTGTCTCGTCACGCAAGGTTGATTATTAGAACTCCGATGCAGGTTCCAGGGCGCCAAGGACGGCCGCCATGCAGACAGGGTAGGAAACGTAACGGCGTCGTTTTGGCGCCAAAGGGGAGAATTTTCCATATTACTGGGGTTTTCGATTAAAAATAGCCTTAGTCTGATATTCATAAAAACATGAGTTACGCTTCAATCGATACTAAATACTATTTTTCAACAGTGATATCAAAGCAAAATGCAAACCTTTTACTTCATTCATAAATTCCCTTAATCTAAAGACCAATATTAATTTTCTTAAGTCAGAAATTTGGGTACTATTTCGATTGATTTCTACCTGTACATAAATTAAAAATAGAAACCAAAAACCAAATTCGCATAGGCAAAAAATATATTAATGCATACAATTCAGCATTTTTTTAGAATAGTTTGAGGACCTCCGGAATATTTACTGTTATCTATACACTAACCTACGACAAAATTGTGGATCCATAAGTTTCAATACATATTAAATTATTTTAAAAAAAACATCGTAACGCAGCTAACTAAATTATAAATGAAAAAATGTTGACTTCAGAGGATTAAAAGTTTTCAAAATATATTGTAAAATATATTATTTTTACCAAATCGACTATATATACATATATATAAATATAAATATATTCAAATAGAATTGCTTTATACAATTAAGCCGCTTTTAATATATAAATAGAATTCATCCAAACGCAACAGCGTTAACCCACCGACTGCTAATGTCTCAACGATGGTGTCTAGAATGTCTAGATGTCTGATATTTAAAAATATTAGAGTGTTGTCTCTGTGGGAACAAAACTGTCATGTGGGAACCAACTTTCGTGATAAAATATAGTCTATTTTTTTCTGAAAATATCCATCAGTTTGATCAACGCTAACACCACTGAATTAATTTTTGAGATAGTTTATTTCGGAATATCTTTTACGCGGCTCAGCAGTACTAGGTTAATAATGCTCAAACGTATATTATAGCAAATCTTCTATGCCAAAAAGTTTGAATTTCGTTAGAAGACATCGTCTCTTGAAATTAATTTCTCTTAGTCAATATTTTTTTATGAAATACGTGATCCTTAGTAGGATTTTTAATCTTCTCAATATTAAATTTACAGTAAAACACTTAATGAATGACCTGTAATATTGCATGCAGCGTTACCTCGTTATGTCACGTGTACTAGTTTAAACATTGTGCGTTATTCAAAACAGAATTCTTCATGAATCTCCCTATAAATTTACCCTTAGAATAATTTGCATTTGTTTTTTTTCGATTTTGATTTACTTTTAAAACAATCCCGTATTGTTGATGATTTTAATAAAATTTACTTATTATAAAATTATTGACTTGAAAGTATCAACGTCGTCATTATTATTATTTTATTATGTATACCAAATTATTAAAGTGCATTATGATAATTATATCCTAAAATTATAAAATAACATAGAAGAGAATGAAATGTATTATACAGCATTGAATTATCTTTGAATGAATATTACACATCCAAGCTAAACTCTCAAAAAGTTAAAGGAAAGGGGCTAAAGAAAATTCCTTGTCTGAGTCACTCGGAGCGAGGGAAACATTGCGGGGAGCAGGCAGGACCGAACGCCGCTCGATCGAGTTCGCTCCCTTCGGCTGATTCACGCCGATTCCGGGAACTAGGCTACGCATTCCCGCCCCCGCCTTGCGATGTCGCCCATCCCCCGCGATCGAGAGAAAACAGAATGAGTCACTCGGTGAGTTTTCCTCGGCGCACTCCCGCCCAATTTACGACGCGAGGAAACCCCGTTTCCGCATTTTCGCACTAGACAGCCTTCAGGTGGAATTATACATACACGGTGTGTCGCCCTCCGCTTTCGTTTTTACTATTTTGGCGCCACGTGTATGTCGTATTATACCCACAGTATGATTCATGGTATATTTTTACGTTATTTCCTTAGTTGTTATTTACCGTTGTAGGTTTAATTTATAAATCGCGTTCTCTTTAGTATGCAAGATAAATATTTAATCATTTAGATCGTTTACAAAATATATCACATTTAACAGGCTGTAAATAATGTTACACTAATCAAATGTAAGCTCAGTTAATGAATTTTTAAGCACCTGTTTATTTATTGGATAATTTTCACTTCATGTAAACATTGATGACCTGCAAACAGTATCTAATAAGAAAACTAATTTTCAAAGAAAAGTTTATTAATCTTACATAAACGCCGTTGTTTTAATTTGTATCTCAAAAATTCAATGATCTGATATGGAACGATTGACTGTAAATAAATTGAAAGAAATCGAGAAATATATATAGCCGTAGCAGTTTTTTTTTATTCATATCTTTTGTGTGCCAGACATATTTATTTAATTTTATATTCACGAACCGTGACATTTTTTTAATGTTATTTGGTTAGTGGCTGCGTCCATCTTTATTCTAAGTAAAAGATGTAAACTTTTATATTCGTCACCTCGACACTACAGCAAGACAACTGTACTCGATAATAAAACTTTTTCATTTCAATCAAACAATTTTCCCCTTAAAATTAATAGCTGTTTCTATTATATTTTCTTATAACGGCACTGTACCCAATGCAGTATGAATCTCAAAAACAACAATCAACATAATTTAAGTATGGGAAATTGATAATCAATTTTATAACATAATTGAGTTTGATAATTTTGTATAACTAAAATACATTGCTATTTTTTCAACGTGTTAAAATGTTTCCCAATTATATAACACATCTACATTTTCATCATACATCTTTAGTCTCTATGCTTGGTTTATTTCCGAATCCTAAAAGAAAACCGCGTCAGGCCGTAAACTTCATGAAATACAAGAAAAACTTCATCGTTTTACGCCGTCTCCCCTTACCGATTGTAGAGTAAAAACATATTATATATACCACGGTGAAAAAAATAGCAATGTATTTTAGTTCTACAAAATACATTGCTATTTTTTTCACCGTGTTATAATGGAGTTTTACCAAGTGAATGCCAATTCAATCAATATATATTATATATATATATTATACATGAAAATCAAAGTCTGTAGTTAACATAATCTGTATTCAAGTGAAGGATACTGTATTCTGAGGCTTGACGCTAATTACATCTGACTGATTATCAAGCTTTATGACGTTTTTTAGAGGTTTATAAATCATCTAGTTATAATTGTCGGACTTTAAGCTACATTATCGCAGTTTTGTGTTCAGACGGAAGGGGGCCTTGGCCCCTATTTCGACACTCTCAGTTCCAGCTATTCCCATATTAACCGTGAATGAATAAAAATTATTTAAAAAAAATTGACAGTCAGCCAAAAAGTTTTACCACTAGGGCTGCAACGAGTATTTTTTATAGATAAAATATCTTTCAACTTCACTTGTATCGATACAAATAATTTTCAAACTAATACAACTGTCTAATATTTTTCAAGAATTATTATTGTCGTCGTCAACGAATTTTGTAGAACTAAAATACATTGCTATTTTTTCACCGTGTTATAATGGAGTTCTACCAAGTGAATGCCAATTCAATCAAGAAACTGATCATGTTTTACACGTCAAAGTACATTTTTTTATGATTTCATAAAAATAAAAACAGCGAATAATTTATCAAATAAAAAAATAATACATTTAAAAAAGCTTCTTTTAAATTTTGAAACGTGTCTGCATTTCATACATGATTTTGAAACAACCTTGTGCACACTCCAGTTCGTCACTGCTCGCAGTATTAAATCAGTAGTTCATGAAAACATACGTAAACTTATTCAGTTTAGGTAAATCGGAACTCAACATTTAAAATTACTGCCGCTAACCAGAATATATTTTGTTGTAATATCTAATGAAAAAGATTGTTTAGAATTTTTAATCATTACATTTCTTGGTGAATATTATCCAGTAACGCCTGGAATAGCGAATAGAACTAAGTTATGTATACTCCGTATAAATTCATGCAAATTATATTGTCTTTCACTTCTTGTATCGGAATCCAAATTTGCACGTCTGATAAAAATATTATGCTGTCATAATTGACATGTTCCCCTAGGGATTTTATTAACAGGATACGAGCAAAGCCGTATCGCTTTTATCTAAAAATAAATACAGTAAAGACCATTGTGATGTGCAATCATTTTCTGCCGTTTCTTATACCTTATCATCAGACTTACGCACATCGGCGTAAACATCATCACAAAGAACACGCCCTCCATTATCCTGAAAATAACTAGAGGCACATGCATATAACACTACCTGAAACAAACAGCTCTACTCATCTAAAACCAATGCCATTTTTTCAATGCTTAAATGTCAGTATTGCTTTGTGATAGCGAAGCATGTCAAAAATATCAACTATTAAGGAACTATTGAAGAAGACTTATACTCGACTTAAATACTTATATTTAATTATATTCTTATTTATTTTCTAGTGAGCCCTAATAATATCGCAACGATTACTTTTGTAGAACAAATAATTCATCAAATGTTTTTATTGGAACGCCTTGAAATTTGTTAATGAAATATTCGTGATTGATAGAGTTTAATAACATAGAATTTGATGAACCCAATCTATACATATTCTATGGATTTTTAAAATTACTAAATATATTTTAATCGATTGGCACGGATACATGAATTTTTAATTATTGTAGGCCATGTATTGGACGACCGATGACAAATAGTTTATAAACCTTAATCTTATACCTCTATCCTGCACTTTTTTGCATAACAGAGCGATTTTTTTCTTTTTAGTATCGCTAGCAATGTTTTAAAAGGCGGGTGCAGCCCTGCATGTAATACGATGGTTTTTGGCACATTTCACAATATCCACCGGCTGAAGCGCGAGTGCACTAGTACACGAAAAAAATATTTGAAAACAATCGTTTCGAGTAATTGAAACTGTTTTTCACGAACGAGGAAGACAAGTGCACTGTCATGCGATTGCATAACACTTGCAATGTTATCATCGTTAAGAAAAGGGTGGCCCTTAATATAAAATCTAAAATCTAAAAAATAATCTAAAAATAGCCTCTACTTTTAATATAATTCTCTAGTGTACTTTCGATGCAAGTTTTATCAAGTTCCATATTCCTACGCTGTAAATAATTTTATTCGTGGACAATAATTTCATCTACTAAAATGATTTACATAGTAGTTACTGACGTGTGTCTATGAATCATGGAAATTCTTTTCACTTTTATAAATATTATGACTGCGTCGAAGCCAAGAAGCTGAATGTTTTTATATTCGTTTGCAAAAAACTCCTACCGAAAGATGTTATTCGTTGTATTCAAACGTTTCCATAATTTATGCGTATATGTACTACAAACACTTTCAAAATAATGATAAAAATGTAATATGAATATATTCACATATGAAGTTCTCCAAAAATCAGTTGCGATTCAATGGAACTTACAGATTTATTTCACTGTTTAGATAAGATATCATTTTTATCGTAAGCACGCGGGCTTAACGATAATAAACATAAATTCACAACACTCACCTTAAATTTGTAGAGTATGTTTTGAATTGTTTCACTTATTGACTCGCGGATATAGGTTGAGCCCAATACTGTGATGTCAGTATAGTAGTTAAGAAAAATAATATAATAAAAACCTTTTCTAATAACACCGCATTCTGATCTCGAGCCCGTCGAACCTTAGCCCTTTCCGCAAGCAAAAGCCTTTGAGCTGCCGCAGCGTCCAGTCTCGCGGCTGCGAGATCGTTTTTACAACTTTGCCACATGCCCTGCAGTCCGGTGGCTCGCTCTTGTGCTTCGCACGCTGATTGATGGAGTACGGCTCTTTCCTATAAATCTCAAATACCATAGTGTTGTTAGTTTTTTTCTATACCCACAATTACCGTCCTTAGTATACAATATTATTTTAAAAATAGCTACATTTGTAACTTTTATTGACTCTTGTGGTTTGCAAGATTAGTGAAAACAAGGCGGAAAATCGGGGCTCTTACGCCTGAGCTAGAAGTTGCGTGGCAAGTTTAACATATTTACTCATTTCGATGTCACATTTAATATAATCTTGCTGGAGCATGTAGACTTTATGCGAGCATTAAAAAGACGCATTTCTAATATTTGGCTGCAGTCCAACCGTCAGACGCCACGATACCTACATAAGTAGATACTAAATGATTTTGGAGATGACTTGCTATTACAGGAAGTCTTTTTTAACGAACGTAGTAAATAAATGTCTTAGTTATTGCTTCAGACTCGATAGTACTTCAAATTAAATCAGTCATGTACACAACCACTAGACGAGCTTCAATCGTACGAATGAAAAAACGTGGATATCAAATGATATGCCTAAATATTAATAAAATCGACAATTCAGGATATATCGAAACATGAGCCATCAATATCATTTATATTGCTCGTTTTATTGAAAAAAATCAAATCCTACTTTACTTTTCGCTGAATAGTGCAAATTCTTCATAAAATTGATCAATAGGATATCCGGTTTATTGAGATAATTATGCTCTCGATGACATCAATAAATGGACAAGGGCTAAATGCAGAAATAACAGTTGGTATGGCTATCTTAATTCCTACAGATATCGAAAGCTTTACCGGACTGAAACAAGTCTAACAAAGAAAATAACGAAACACTACAAATATAAAAAAATGCATTTCTTAAATAATGTTCCAGACATAAACCGAGATTTGAAAAAGACCCTTTCTTAATATGTTATATTGACAGTAATAATGAATAATATTTCTTATGAGTATTTTGTAACATGCTTGAATGTTTTTCTTTTTAATTTTAGGTAATTAATATCCTGCTTTACTATTTCTTCATATTTTATTTTAAAATTTTCATACGTGTGTTAGACTCGCTTAACACGGTGGTCTAGCAGAATCGATGGTCCGTGTTGAGTGTATTTGTCGTTTGTATTGTATACTACTTAGCTATACTAATAAACCTGGCTGTGAATTGTGTAAACAACCCCAACCCCGTCTATTTTTCATCAAAATGTAATATTAAATCCGCGTGGGTACGTCTGAAAGTACTCGTATCTTTTCAATTGGTCTCGATTTAATAAATCATTTATAATTAACGAAATTCCTTTCCGAAACGGAATGACTTATGTAAATCAAACCAAAAGATCCATCCCTTTGACGGATCTTTGTTAAAAAAAAATATATATTCGATAATTTTTACCGGGCAGTTTCGCTTGCGGTGTTAACATTTTATCTAAACTGTGAATTGATATTTGTCTTACGACTGCGCATCAAACACTATTGAAAATTTATTCCTGCTATGAGATATATAGTGCCACCAAACGAAGTCAGTAATTCAGTTAAAAGTTATTTATAAGTTAGCAATTCTGTGACAAAGTAGCAAGGTGGTTGATACGTTCCGAACATTTAGAAGTGTAATTGTATATTATGTCCATTCTAAAGATGATGACCAACATGCTATTTTGGAATCAAACATCCATAAGCCAGGATACTATTCGTGACACATCATATACAAAAAAAACTTTTAAACTCAGTTTTCACGCAGTTTAAATCAATGTGCAAAGTGTGTTTTTTAGAGTTTTCCCGATTTGATTTTACGCCTTCATTTTCCCTGGCAGGTTTCGATTGGAAATTTAGGTGGTTATGCGAAAATATTCGTTTGTTTAATGATGGAATGCCGTAATGAACAGACGCTGCGCCGAGCAGAATCCACGGCTGACGAACTCAACATAAATAAAGTTACAAAAATAAACCGATTGCGGAGATGTTAAAGTTGTCAGTATGCTAACCAATACCGTCAAATAACAAATTTCATCACAATAAAACTTAAAATCACAAGTCTTTCCGATCAGCGTTCGATTTATTTATTAGAACTAATTCGCGTAAACCTTGAAGCTGGTATTTATCTTTCAAGTAAAGGTTACTAAAAACTCATTCATTAAAAAAAATGTGTAATGTTTCAAACATTTTATAAATAAATTGTTTTTAATTATAAATATGGGCATGCTTGAGGCATTTTTTTTAAATAATCATAACTAAGCATAATATAAATACTAATATTTGATTTTTCATTTGTTTTACATCCAAAAAACATTTGATTGTATTCCTCTCGAATGTTCTCGAAATTACTGTTATCAAAAAATAATCATTTATGAGGCTTTACCAAATAAAAAATTCCTACTTATAAAGATGACATAATGTTACTCCTGTTTTTTATCAATATTTCACAAATGTATGATAAGCCTTGCTGTACATTGGCAGTAAAATATCTCCACGACGAATTTATTATCCTTAAAAAGTAAATATGGTTGTACGTACGTTTTCCAATTCTGAATCTTCAACGCTTCTCGCTTTGAGTTCTTCTCTCATCCTGCTGACTTCCGCCATCGCCGATCGGACCTTATTATCGTCAGTCTCCAAAAGGTATTTCAAAGAACTCGTCTGAAGCTGGAGACGGCTCGCCCTCGACGTCTGGAGTGCCAGGGTCTGTCTGAGCGACTTCACTTCCTCTCTCTTAAGTCGCCAAGAGTGGACGACGAGAGCACAGTAAATATTTTTAGCTGCATCTTTTTTGTTCTTATTAAGGTTTATTTTGAAATCTGTGTTATTGGACGAAGCGGTGGTCGACTCCGTAATACTGATAGGTATAACAAAACAACAAATAAATATGTAATGCTAAAGTTCACGTTGAAAAATGTGCTACACTTCGCGTGATTCAAATAACAATCAACAGGTTTATTTGCATATCTACATTCTAAATAAACCGAAAGTTCACAAAACTTTTCCATCAATAAAAATTGATTTATCATTCTTGTTACGTATAATTATAATAATCTCTAAGTTTTTGCGATTTTCCGAAATTTGAGACGACCATCAAAAACAGTACTTGAATCTTAAAATAAATTTAACACATATCCACGCAGAAAATTTTGGTTCAATCGAAATTATTGTTTATAAAAAAAATGAAGAACATAAGTCCATCTAGAACATGTACTTTTCTTGCTAACCTGACATTAAAATAATCGACAATGTAAAAAAAACGTTCACCGTTCCCATTTATGTTTAAATGGGTATCTTAGGGATTTTTAATTCCATGTTATACAAAGTGTATTTTATTTTCAATATTTCTTTTAATTGATAATGTAAATTTTGTCAGTGAATATATATGGGAAGAGGGTCGTGCTCAATCATATCATGCAACGCCCCTGAATTCTATAAATTATATACATACTTTATATTATAAATACAACAAATAATTATGACACTGTTTAATGGCCAACGCCACCTATTATAATAAGACGAACACCCCAAAGCATTGGCCACTCGGCCAAAGTACTCGTAGAAAGATTCTTTTTAATTTATACAATTAGTATTACAAAAAAAAAAAACTTTACTAAAATATTTAAATGTTTAAAAATTTCTCCGAAACTCAATATAGTATAATAATCTAACATATGATATCATTTTCGTTTTAATTTAACTTTTTAAAATATCGAGACACCATCAACAAAGAACAAATACAAGTATTGTTTATGGATTCCTGCAATCTGGCAGTATTTAATGAAGGAACAGGTGGCATAATTCTAAAATCAAATAAATTAGGTCAATGAACTAAAAACTGCTCAACACCAAAAGAACGCAGGAAATAATATGTAAAATGCATTAACTATTTTATTGTATGAAATAGATAGAGCCATTGACATGATTAACATATAATTTGAATATCTCAACTTATGATTGTATTACAAACGATTCCTTTTATTTCAAGTGAAACCGCCGATTATCTCGTCTTATCATTAAGCGATTTTAAACACATGTGAAAATCTATTTATACTTTAAACGCGTTATTAATTTCAGACGTGAGCGAATGAATGTAAATATAATATAATACAGTATTATAAATTGTATTTTTTAATATACCATGATCTCTGACTACAAGGATAAAAAATCTAAATAAATAAATGCTTTCGTTATCAACACAAAAATATCCCATCCTACACATACGCTATAAATTACATCGAATATAATAGTATATGTACTTACTGATTGAAACAATTGTTTTCCATTATTACATAAACTCTGGGAATATTTAATAGTATAAATAACTCTGCAATATACGACTAAATGGTTTTCATATATTCTTCTATCGCGATGCATAAATAGCTTATTTATATTTTGAATGAAGAACAAATGAACATTCATAATTTGATGACAACATAATGTTGCTTTTCGAATATTGATTGTTAGAATAGAATAACTGTCAGCTTTTTTAAAATAATAAATAACAATTTACATTAGTATTTCCACAATTCCAACAATATACGTTCATCTACACACTGATACGATATAAATTTTAAAAAAAGGTATTTAATCAACAATTCGAGCTAATAATTACTAAGTAAACAAAACCATTGTTTCAAGAGCTGTGACATAATTTATAAGTAATCATACAATTAATATCTAGGTAATATAAAGGACGTTAACAAATAAAATTTGAAGAACCAAAAATAAAACCAAATTAAAACAAAATCGATTGAGTAAAAAATACAGATGGAATGACTTACTTACAACCAATCCTAGCTTAAAACTTTTGTTAAAATGCTGCATTGAAAGTTCTGCTGATCTATTGATTATTTTTTATTTTTTATAATACACATCACAAATACAATCCGGGTATTTAAGATTTTCCTGGATCGTTTACGATACGTTCTGTAAGCGAAAGACATTCTTGGAAGATTTGATATTTTACGTTCCAACCTTATAAATCCTCTCTTGAGTATATCTAAGCTTATTACATTATGTACTTATTAGTAAAAATGTGTTTTTTTTATGATTTCATTAATTTATCAATCTTCCAAAAAAAAAATGAACATTTTTTTCATATGTAATAGCGTTTGTTTAATTATAACGATTAATAAAAGTTTATGATTTTAGCACTCCCAATGACTACAAAAACTTTCTTAGTCACCAAAATTTTCTCATGGACCACTGTTTGTCGCCCACTGTACTAAAACAGAACACATACATAATTCCCAATACCACACGGGTTAAATCAAAAAATATGTAATGACAAACACGGTGAAAAAATAGCAATGTATTTTAGTTCTACAAAATTATTTTTAACAAATACAGTTGATAGCTATTTCGGCTCACGCCATCGTCAGAACTATGCTTAAACTAACATTTGCTTATCTATATATAGCTGTGTAGAAAAGGCACACAACACATCCTCTCTCCTGTTCCAACGGTCTAGCTTGTTACTTTAACACACTGCACTAAATTTTCAAAATTCTAAATGAAACAATAGGTGTCTATGACAATAAGATTATATGTGGGACGGAAGTGATCCTTCTGGAAGTAAATCAGACCACCCCTTTGTGCAACGGCTGGACAAGTGGCGATGCTATTGTGTTAGTTTGGTCGTTAAGAATCCTTTGTGATAATTGGTGTCTATTGATTTCTAGCTGTTCTAAAGCTGTCATTCTCCGACCCTTACTACAAAGATGCAAACATTTAGGGGCTGAGTTTGAATTTATAGTATGTGATTCATTAATAACATGACTAGCGAATTGTGAATCTGTTTTTTTATTGTTGAATGATCTTACATGTTCCTTAGCTCGAGTAGATATACTTCTACCTGTTTGTCCAATATAAACGGATAAACATGAGCCACAGAACATTTTATAAATACCGCTTCTGTCCAGTATATTGATTTTATCATTACTATTTTTAAGATGTCTGCCTAAGTTATTGTTGACCTTGAAAGCTATATTTATTGAGTTTTTAATCTCCCGATGATTTTTTTCGCTTATGCTACCTAGGTAGTTAATAGATTTATAGAAGCGGTTATCTTGTATTGGGTTCGGGTAAATGAGTTTTCTAGCTAGATTTAATTGTTTTTTAAAAAAGGATTCTTAACGACCAAACTAACATAATAGCATCGACACTTGTCCAGCCGTTGCACAAAGGGGTGGTTTGATTTACTTCCAGAAGGATCACTTCCGTCCCACATATAATCTTATTGTCATAGACACCTATTGTTTTATTTAGAATTTTGAAAATTTAGTGCCAGTGTGTTAAAGTAACAAGCTAGACCATTGGAACAGGAGAGAGGATGTGTTGTGTGCCTTTTCTACACAGCTATATATAGATAAGCGAATGTTAGTTTAAGCATAGTTCTGACGATGGCGTGAGCCGAAATAGCTATCAACTATATTTGTTAAAAATAATTTTGTAAAACTAAAATACATTGCTATTTTTTCACCGTGTTATAATGGAGTTCTACCAAGTGAATACCAATTCAATCAATAAATGTAATGACTACTTTGCAAGAACTTAAACTCGGAACATTGTGATCATTACACAAAGATCTTACCATTACACATAAAAGCCCTGAAATAGTACATTAGAAGTACGTACAAGTGAATATTTAAGATAAATTTGCAATCAATTCATATTAATAATAACATACATATATATACCTATATTTTGTCTCAGATAATCATCGCAGCATTGGTTTGATATAACAGGCTTCCCAAAGCTTTATTACCTGATCAGTTTCATCGATTTCGGTAACATATAAGGTTTCTTAGAAAATATATTCGTAATTAAAATTGAAATATGTTTATCTTTTTCTTTCATCTTTTAACTCCCCTTTGCTATTTTTTGTACATCTCTAGTTACTACAGTATCCTGTAACCTTCCAGAGCACTGGTTCTTAATCGGGAGTGCGGGAAGGTTTTTCTAAGGGTGCGGGACTATTTTTGCAATATTTGAATTTACAACGTCATCGGCCAATTGTTTCTTTGTTTGAAAACGGTTAGGTAGATTTAGCAGTGTCTACTTCCACACCTTTACTCTCTAATACAATATATTTCGCAAAAAATGTATTTTTCTATATTAACACTCAAGCAACCGGTCCCGCGTTCGCGCGGAAATTGTCACAATCGGTTAACGACCGGTCCCGCGTTCGCGCGGATTTCGTCTCGCGCTGCATCTTTACGTCTGCTGCTCAAATGCATTATACATGTGGATATTTTTTTTAATTTATGGCTTAGAACTGTTTTGTTTATTGTTCTACGTGTCTTCCATTCTATTTCTCCGAAATTAATAGCTCCAAATCGTCCTTGAAGTAAACAATATTTGCCAGTTCCAAAAGTTTCCTATAATTACTATTGGACTGTAACAAAATAAGTTTTTTTGTTTATCACAGCTCAGCAATACACTTTCATTGTTTAATTATCATACAAAAAAGCATTATTGATAAAATTTAAGTGATTATAATTAGTAATAGAATATTATCACTAATGATTAGGCATTAGTAATAATATTATATTACTACTTACTTTTTATTATTAGGCTGTCAGAACATTTAAATAATAATATTTAAATGTTTATAAAAATTAATAATAGTAAATGTTTCAACATATATTGACTAGTAAAAGAAATATTTTGTATCTCATTGTGCCTCCTGTTCCTGTCGTAAATCACTGATGGATGAATAGTAAGCGCCTACCCTGACCGTAATTCTCGGAAGTGTAACAACTCTCGATAAATATTTTGTGTCGATGACTGTTTCGTATTTTATTATTTGAATATAGCATTAGACGAAATCCCTAAAAATATCTTCACAAAATCATGATAGTAAAGGTACAGGGACCTATAGTATATGATTGATTATCAACATATTGATAGCCAACAACCATTCCGTTTTGAGTGAATTATTTTGAATGGTTTAGTTGAGGCAACCCGACAAAGATTATTTTTGACCAAAAGAATCTTTGTATATCATAATAAACGTAATAAAACTCTTGAGTTATTAGACAGAATGGTTTCATTCATTATGTAAAAAAAGATGTGAAAAATGTTTCTCGAATATTTACAACTTGAGATCCAGTGATTGTGAAATTGTAGGAATATCGAATATATATTGTTATTTATTATATAATTAAAACTAAACTATATCATGAACCCGCAATATCTTAAATATTTCAAATTGAAAATATGTTTAGTGCCATTTACCTAATTGACAAAATTAAAAAACAGATGTTTATATTCGGCTTAGAAATATGCTGAAATTATGACATAATCAAATCGTTTTTTTTATTTAGTCGATGATGACCAAATATCACACATAATTTCTTTGAAAATATCAAAAATCATATTGTTTGGCTCTCAAGTTATGCCGAAAAACGCCCGCTTTCGGCTAGTCTATTTTTCGAGACTCCCGACAACCGAGTGATATGAGAATATAACGGAAACAAACAAACATATCCACAGTTTGAGAAACTCCACATATAATAAACACACAATAATGTGTAACATGGTGTAGGATTTCTAAAGAATTTGACATTCCTTTGTGGGTTTATATGGTGTTAAAAGATATTTTTTTGATTTTAATGAAAAAAAATTGAATCATGCATTTGTAGCTTGATAATTTTATTTTTAAGCCAATTGTTTTTAAATTACATATATTATACAATACTCTATAAAATACTTCTTGTTTTTTTAAATTCACTCAACTGAGTAAAAAGTTATAAGCATAATAATTGATGTCGCGAGAAATAGAAAAGTATCGAAAAATGTGCGGTGATAAGCGTTTTTACTGCGCGAAATGTGCGGTTGTTTGAATGTTAAAAATTTTAAACACATTTTTCAATGGCCTATTAATTAGATTCAAAGGGGTGCAGTTCATTTGAAATATTAAGAAACACTTTTCCAGAACAACTGAATCATAAAAAATAAACAGCCGAGATTTAGGCTCCTCATACCACGTCTCCAAGAAAGGTTCATTTGAGTACCGTAATGTTGTTGCAAGCGTCCAGAGATAAACGAACTTCTTGCCCGTGATATCTCGTGGAAGAAACTGACTTTATTTTCCTCACAAATAACAACACACAGCCGGCGTCAGGAAAATGCATGTGCGTCCTCTTATGATGCTACACTATGTGTAGAAAGCAACATAGGGCATTCAGTAGAAATAACACAGAATAAATTTGGATTGTTAAAACTTTTTACGATTTCACATGTTTTGTCAATAATGACCCGGGCTTCGCGTTTCAGTATTTTCAGACATTCTATCACACAGATGCAACAGAACTATACATAGAATATATCCATCTACTAATCATCATATACTAAGAATATATCCATCTCCGACAATGCAGATTTGAAAACACTGCTTTAATTAAATAATAAGCTCACATAAGCATTCCGGGAATAAATTCAACACAACGATTATTCATATTCATTTTCTGTTTCAAATTACAAAAACTATTTTGATAGAAAGACATTTTTTTTATTTTTGTAACCTTAATTTTATTTTTTCCAGTTATATGAATTTCGCTTCTTTGCTGTGTTAATTGTAGTTTTAAAATATCTCTGAATTTATGTTTTATACATGAAAGTTTGCATAAATTTGATAAAATTATTTTCGCTTAGTACAATATTTCTGATAGTCTCACATTCACTGTAAAAAAGTACTCTCACAATCATGTTCTAATTGTCAAACTGATTTTCAATGACTAAATTATTTTAAAAAAACTTAAATCTAAATATCGTTTTTCTATTGCTGATTAAAGTCTCAAATGTCAACAATTAATCATCTGTGTGCAGAGAGAAGAACTGATTGTTAAAAACGAAATATTACTAAAAATATATTTATTTTTCAAAGTATACATGCACCTGATATGTGCCAATCATTTTTATGTAGGTACTAACCGGCTGTTTAAAAAAATCTGTGATCCTGTCCCGGTCTCAAAAATCTATTATATTACCTACCGTAATACGTTTTATTGTGAGCTTCGATTGAATGTAATAGCATTAAGTACAATAATTTATTGCATAATCAAAACAACGTTCGTTGAAACCTCAGAGGCTTCGACGAACGAATTTACATTCTTTACAGTGGTAAAGTCAGTAATCGATTGTGTTAATCCGAATTACCTCCAGAAGTGCCAAAAACTTTTATTTTTTTGAAATTATATTGTTTTCCATTTTTAAATTATCGGAAACGAAAGTATTTTTTACTTGATCGCTTCGTCCTTAGGTTACTACCACTACTATGTTACCTAATATTATGTGTAAAGAGTTTATTTTTTATAAATGTATCTGGGATGCACCATAAAAAACAATCATAACAAATTGGTGCACGCTGCATAATATTATTCGCTAAATGTTAATTTTGTTATCGCCGCTACTCGTTGAACACACGCACTAGAAGAGTGAGACATGTTTTTTGCGCTTGCGCTCTGGCAAAAGATACGTCACCGAGGCCCACGTGACGTCTCCAGCCAATGGAAAGTTGTTAACGTTACGTACTAGTATCGTATCGCTCGAAAGTTGTGGTCACCGTTCCTAAAATAATTGAGTACATATCGCTTCTCTGGTCTACCGGTCTGGGACGTACAGATTATTTCTGCGAATCATTATTTTATTTCGTATTTCTATTATCAATTAAAAAATTGTCATTCTAAGTCAATCTGTTTTGTTTTCACGAAAGAGTGATTTAAAGTTGTGTATTCTGTACGCCTGCCGTGCGTGCAGTGATCGAGACGAGACCTTGATAACTTGTTTCTTCGAACGAGTGAAATACGACTGTGCTATAGGATCATGTTAATAGAGGTATGTGTATGGGATATGTTCATTTAATGTGCTGTCTTTATAATAGGAGTTTTAAAGTTTGAGAAAGTTAAACAGCGGTTAAGTGTTGTGATTTCGCAAAACTATGTGTTTACTATATGTTGAAGCTGTTGAAAGTTCGGATAAAATACTACTTGGTTAACTTTTAAACTTTTGTTAAGGGCCCTCGGCTATAAACGGAACGTCAGATTGGCTCGCGACTGTTCTTATTAAAGTCCAGTAGATGGCAATGGAAAACGGTATAGGTGTGTAAACATAAAATATAAAACTGCATGACAAATGATAGTTTTGGAGTTGTGCGCTTTTATAGTAATTTTTGCATGGTTATTATTTCCAGTGTGTAGAGATAGTATTTCAATACTTAACTTGACGTAGTGTGTAGTCGTAATTGCATGATATTTTATTTTTGTTTACATTGTTCACCAAATATATCCGCTCAGCTGAACAGGATAACATAGTAATTTACTTCGCACGGGATACACGTAAATATACGTACTCGAATCTAATTGGAATCAATATAGATCGACAAATGTTACCGATGTTTTTTTAGTTGTATGTAAATACTATTGTTCTTGTGTAATTCAATAGCTGTATCTTTTTAGAATAAATACCTTTGACATGCCCTTGTCATTTATAATTAATAATAGATTAGTATGGCAATTATAGAAAGAAACCTCAAAAAACACTTTATCTTACAATGATTCCAAAATTAGAATCTGCATTTCGAAGTAAGATACATTAATATATGATTTGTGATTGTGTCGCATCTACCCGTTCTATTTTATTTAATGTAATTGGAAATAAATGAATTATAAAATATATAAAGATATAATTTTCTTGTCTTGGTTCAATTGAAACAATAGCTAAAAAGATTGTAACATAAAGTCGCACCATCGCGGTGTTTAATTTTGGGTTATTCTTATTAAATTTAAATGTGAGAACATTTTTTTAATACTAATATATTGTCACTTTACTTGGTGTGTTAACGTTTCGCTTGAAATTTTCTACAGTGTATTATTTACTACCATTGGATGTTTTAAATAACGATAAAATACAATTTACTAATAAAAAATCATCGTTCATTTTGTACGTATATAAATTAATTACTGCTTCATATATATTACGATAGTTAAGCATTATGCTCAATTAAAATGCGATTTGAGTATAGTTTTAGTAAAATTCATATAGTGCTACCATAAATTCATTCAGTGATACTCAGACATTTTTTGTGCTACCCTGAGACCAGGACTATCTCTTGTGAATAAAGTGCTAATTTCTCCCATATTGAATAAAACTTTGACGCACAATTAAATTCACGTAATAAAGATTCATTGCTTTAAATAACTCTTATTCAATATGCTATTTGAGCCGTGATTGTAACCTTTTTTGGGCGATAAAACGCTGTAATGAAACCAAATCAATTATTTCCTTATGGTTTATCATTGACATGGCGAAAAAGGTTGTTTTCAGGACTAGCATCCAAATCGATATCAGAGCCAAGGATTGAAATTTCCCAATCGATATTCTGTTAATATCCAAAGTTTAAAAATATTCATGCTCCTGAACTCAAACATAAGTTCAACAATAATATAATATATGAAAATAGGGATATAAACCTTGCACTGCTAGTATCTAAGTAACAAAACTCTTGCTTACTTACAGCGTATAGTTGAAAAACTAATTTATTTTTTTACCTATACAGTCATACTTTTTTTGACGTAAATTTCATTAAATTTGAATTTTTGAAACTTTGTATGACCACATGTTTTGTCAACAGAACACGAATACACTGCCTGAAGATGCCAAACGGCGAAACCCGGGTTTTTTGTGATGAAACATGTGGAATCGTCCAAAGTTTCAGCAGTTCAAATTTGATATTGAAATCGTTTCAAGCACCTTTAGTCAATATCATAAATTAAATGTCATTTGCCACAAATCGTTTGCAATTTTTACATCCAATCATACAAGGTTTCATTATTATTTTCATTCCCTGCGTGTATTGGAAGTATAATTGTATATATATTTTTTTATAAAAGGTTACTCACTTGTAGTAATATTTCTTTTTGCCTTTCAATTTTGAAATCTACATTTAAATTCAATTCCTAACAATCTGTAAAAAAATTGAAATCTCGTCAATTTATCCAAAAATTAAATGATGCAATTAAAACTGTCGAGGCTGAGTCACCATTTTAATAGTCAAAAGCAGAAATTTTTCAAAAATAAAAATCGAAAACAATAATATATGATAATAACATTCATGTTACATTGATGCCTTACTCTGCCATCATCATCCCAAGTAATAATCTGGCTAAAAACACAATTATTATCCATTTTGCACTTTTCCAATAATTTTCTGTATTACGCTTGATATGTTTTATCTCATTCAATTATAATAGTACTATTTTTATAACAGGAATAGTTATCTTCATATCTGTAAAAAGTTCATCACAGTAAAATTTACGCCTGGCTGAAATATATTTCATGCCCTATATTGAATTTCAGTACAGGCTGTTTGATAAATTGATTTTTCAGTTGATATTTAATTTCTGTTTGAAGACATTGATGTTTGTATTATATATAAATCACTCCCACTCATTCTATCATAACAGCAGGACATAGAGATAACTATCAGCTAACCACTTGTCCATTCTTTGCCGTATCCTTCACTGCATATTCTCTACAAAAATGAAATATTGAGCAATGTTTTTTGGTGGAAAAACTTTTATTAAAATACCTCCATCGGAAAGTTGTATGCTAAACATTGAGACCGCGCATGGTTTTCAAACATGTATAAAATATAGAAGAAAATATATACTCCAATCTAATGTTATAATCTGCTTTAAATCTTAGATTTCTTATAAAACACTTATTTTGATTTAACGCAGGCTCAGGTGAAATCTGTATCCGTCCAATCTTATTCTGTTGAAAATTTGATTTATTATTCATCATATCATTTATGATCATAAACCGACTGATTTACAATCAACTTTGGTTAAAATTACTTCACAATTCGGGATTGCAGTTTGAAAGCTTCATAATTTAAAAATTCTAACAAATCCTCATTGAGATATTCCAGCATTCTACTTTTTATCCAATCACAACTAAAACACAACCAGATTAATTTTGACTGTTTTTTTTTCACATTTACAAGCATTATATGAGAATTTTGAAGTTTCATGATTATTACGTTTTATTTCACCAAATCATACACATAAATTCCTTTAGATAATAACCAAAATGAATATTAACACGGTGAAAAAATAGCAATGTATTTTATTTTTCACCGTGTTATAATGGAGTTCTACCAAGTGAATGCCAATTCAATCAATAAAATGGATATTATTCTAAACCAAATTGACAAGCAATATTCACATATAATTTAAGTATTCCAAAGTCTACTGATTTTTACCATCTTTTGAATTCATATTTTTTACTCAAAAGAAGAACAAATATTTAATAAAGTATATCGATTGAATTGGCACTTACTTGGTAGAACTCGATTATATCACGGTGAAAAAATAGCAATGTATTTTAGTTCTACTAAATTTTAATTTAATTAGGATTTAATAAAGTCTTTTTTGTTTAAATAGTTATTTTTTTAAGTATTTTTCTATTCTATTATATTTATTATCTTATTGCTATATTATTCACTTTCTTAAAATTGATGTAGGATTATGGGTAATCCAAATTTACTATAATATTTTATGTATTTCTTAAGTATTAAACTGTATTCGGTAAATGATTGCAACTTAGTGCATTTCTATATGCTCAAGTAATTCTTGAAATGTGATTTAAGGAAGTTGATATTTATTTAAAAATTTATATTGGCATCTTTTATAGAAAGTAAAAAACTGCTTCTTTTAATTTCACAATAATATATTCCTTTGTATTTCATTGTACAAAATATCATTCATAAAAAAATATTATGTTGTTCGCCATGCTGCATGGCAAACAACTGCTATTTTTCCTTCTCTCTGTAGTAAATCTTTTCTATATTTTTTCCTGTAAAATATTTGTTTGGATGTTTTTTGTAACAGTGATACATATATAAAATAACTAATTTATTAGTAGGTATTGTTATAATATGAAATATTTTTTTTCAAAATCCCTTAAAAGAGTGCATCATTATATTTGCATATTTTCATATTTCAGTGTGATAAATAACCCAATAGAATCTTCGTAATTGCTGGTTAAATAACAATCAATGCAAGACTTTCAAGGCAGTGGTTAAAACTACTGAAATTTAATTAATTGTACTATCAATTTATGACCAGTGGCATACAGCATAATTAAAAATTAGGCGCAAAAAACTAATGTTTAAAGGATTTTCCAGTCCTAAGAGCTAATTACATATTTATTATAAATTTTAATTGATATGTTATCCCTATCCAATAACTACACCATTTAAAATCTGCTCAATAGGTGATGCATATTCTATATTGAAATAAATGCTAAATAATTGTGATTAAGACATCTACCCACTCTCTATGTCTCACCAAATAGAAATGCTCACTTTTCTGTGGATAAATCAATTCCTCTTTGATTTATTTCTGTAAATATCTTTTAAACTTTCAAACCAATAAAAGAGAGTTTGGTTGAAAAATTATTATTATTTCTTAACAATATTGCAAACACAGGCACTACTTACATAGTAGATATTAAAAATGGCTGTTAATAAAATTTAGTCTTCGTTAACACAATTTAAACATTTTTGTGAAATACCTAATAAAACAGTGCTTCCCAAACTTTCACATTCCATGGCCACATAAATCTGAAAAAAAATCCACAGCCCCCTGAACAAATTAAAACATTTTGAAAATAACAATTTTGTAGCCCCCAGTTTGGGAAGCACCCAACTAAATGTTTGATATTTGTTTTGCTATTTTCTTTTTTCTTTGCAATTTACAAGGTTTACCAAAAAATATATTCTGATTATTTATTATAGACTATTTGCTTTCACACACTGTTTATAATGTTTATCTTTTTTTTTATATATATAAAATTAACTTATGAAGTTCAGTGTTATTTTATATCACAAATAGAAAACGACAAAACAAATTTGAAAATCAAAATATATCTATTATCAAATCAAAGATTTATTTTTCCTTGCTTCAAATATTACTAAATTTTATTAGCTGCTTTCTTTATGGCTACAGTATAAGGACACTTATAGAGATTACAAAAATAACCTTATTGCTTTTGGTGTTCAATCTGTTATTTACAAACCGCACTTGCTATTATTGTTTACTTTTTGAAAGTCTTTTAACTATGATTATCACTAGGATCATAATATAAATCCATTTTTTTAATTCAGAAAATATAAAAGTATTTTTTTTTTAATGAAAAGGGAAAAAACTGAGACTAAAAGTCCGTCAACAAGAAAAAGAATTTTTTTTTTATATGAGCCATACAAATTTTGGTGCTTAATTACAGAAGGCGACTTGTCAACGTGTGACGTAGATCATGAGGAAGGTAGTCAACAATCCAATATCAATATCAGTGATGTCAGTAAGTAAAACAAAATCAAATTACATTTTACCATTTTTACATCAAATTAAATCTTTCATTTTCACCATTCACAAACCTCATATAATTTTATAGTCAAACAATTTATTAACACGAGATTCTTAACTGTTTCCTAACCAATATACTCTCTTCTTAAGCCTCCGCTGTATATGGCAATGTTAGTTTTGGATTAGTTTAAATATTTCTTGATTACAATTTTTCAATAAAAAAATCATCTGTAAATCATCTCAGTTTATATGTCACTTGACTCACTACCATGCTGAAAAATTCCAGTTGAAGTCATCCAGACAACTGATCCATCATTCGAAGCGGCCGTACAGAATTGCGGAGGAGAAATGTTCAGCGGAGGAGGAGCTATTCCCGGTTCAGGATCACTTCAACATGCCCCTCTTCAACAACCGTCAGCACACCAACATCAAAGAAGACGAAATGCTTACGTACAAATTGTAGAGGAACCCGCATCCAAAGCTCTCAGGTAAAATGAAATATCTTTTAAGAATTTTGCAGACCATACGTAGCTAGATTACTTGCCGAGCCAGAATCTTCACAATCATTATTTATAATCATGCAAACAAAAATATATATCAAAACTCACTTCTGTTGCATCCATGTGACAGAATGCTTGAAGATGTCGTATGGTGAAACCTGGGTCATTAGTGACAAAACATGTGGAATTTCAATATGTAATTTAGAAAAACATGTCAATATCGGATATTGAAATTCCATCAAGCGCCTTCAGTCGATATCATAAATTATACAAAAGATGTAAAGTAAAAATTTTATATAATAGGTTATAATAAGCTTTATGTTGTGATAGCTTCTTAACACAACTTTAGAAGAAATTTTCATGAGGGCTGCGATACTGTAGAGCTCTATGGGCCATAAATTTCCATTTTACACCATAGGTGACCACCCGCCGGCCACTTATGGTGTAAATTTTGTACAAGAGCGTCTCATTGTCGCACCAGACTTTTTTAATTTCAAATCATTCAACACAATGATCGGGAGCACTCATAATTACTTAAGTCATTTATATGTAATTTTACATTCAATAATCAGTTAACTAAAACATAGTTTTGTGCGTCATGCAAAACATTTTGTTAAGATAACATTAAGAAGAATCAAACATTTCACTTTTATTCTACATATGCCAACTACAATAGTATTCTTTCTATAGAGATATGCCTTTTTATGAATGTATTTTCTTTGTAAACAAATGATATCTTTCAAATCTCTTTAGACACGGTATAAAGAAAGAACAATTTGTCTTTTTTTTTCAAAATCAGCTGCTACATTCTTGGAAATAATTGTGGACATGGTAGGAAAGTCAATTTATTTATGGTTTATTCACAGTAAGAACACATTTAGATAGCAAATTCTATTACACTAGCTGTGAATTACTAAAAATTGAGACACTGCACCATATGTATATTGTGAAACATACTAATCATCCTAAATGCAATTTTACAGAAAAGATAATTAAAACTTTTCACATTACTTCATTATTTATATATGAATGATTATAAATTTACTAACAAGCATATCGCAAAGCCCTTAGTGTCAGCTGATGAATTTTCCATTTTTATGAGGGTACAAATGCTTAGATTTTTTCAATTCTTTGAAGAGGGTAATTCTCCAAAGAAATTGATTATCCCATCCATAATGTAGAACTCATGGGACCCGTGGTAAGAAATATTATATGTTCTATTTTTTTTATAGATTTCGATATGAGTGCGAAGGAAGGTCGGCCGGGTCAATCCCTGGAGTTCACAGCACACCCGAAAACAAAACTTATCCTACCATTGAAATTGTTGGCTACAAAGGACGGGCTGTGGTCGTCGTTTCTTGTGTCACCAAAGACAAGCCTTACAGGTAATATTCATATGAATCGCTTTGCCATTGTAATTCTTCTAAGATTATTACATATCACATATATTTGTATTCGTTTCACCTAATGGAGTAATTTAAATAGACAGCTAATCGCAAAGTTTTTCTATTTCAGCAATGTTAATATCATAAACACTTCTGCCAAGTTCTTTACAACACAATACTCATTCTACATAAAATACAACGATTACCAAATTAAAGATTGCAATCACTCCTTGTCCGCCCTATAGTCGAGAGGTCAACATTGTTTTGTTTTCATTCACTCAGTTTTTGTGCATTCAATGATTCAAACACAGGAAACAACAGCCATGAATTTTTTTGCTGAGATTTTCCATCGAAAATTCATATTTTCAACAATTTGGTCAGATATAATAAAATATCTCAAAGCTTGAGTTGGACTAAATGCCTTCATCCATCCTACCCACTGCATATCATTTCTGAAAATGGCGCATAAAAAAGAGCTGAACAACTACTAAACCTTTCATAATTGAAATCATCTATACATACCCTCTGTGAATAGAGATTGAGCAACTGAGTTAGATTCAGGGCTTGTTTAGCAAATAACTTCGACAATTTGTCATTAGCAATTAAAAATAGCATTAAAAAAAAAACAATTGGACCTTTGTATGTGAATCCATCTTTCCAAAATTGGCAGTTTATAAGAAAAAATTACTGAGAATTTTTCAAGAAACGTGATATTTCAAAGTTAAATTGATTAATCCAGTGGCATTGATTCAACCGGTCGCTTACGTTTTGCGCATTTGGGCATTGTAGTTTTTTCTGACAAATTCAACTGATTTTTAATGCCTAGTGCCTTTTTCCTTACGTACAAATGTTACAGTGAACGATATCAAAAGCATAAGATTCTTTAATTATTATGTCAATCCAATAAACATTTTTTAATTTTATATATATAGGTATTTCTCAGTCATCTAAGTTTCTACTTCAAGTCAAAACATTTCTTCTTTTAGAAATGAAAATCTGCATAAGATCAATACTAACAACATCTTTGAAGAACGAATCTAACTTAACTGTGGTGTCTATTTTTAATTTGTATTAAAATAGATCCAGCTAACCTACATACACATTGATAAACCTAGACTTCATCTTTTACCCATCCAGGAGCTTGAGAAATTATTATGTTAAAGCTATATTTCTTTCACGTGTGCTGATAGATAGAATTTAAATTTTTTACTTCTGTTTTATGTTTTTTTAATATATTATAATTTCATTTCTGAATTTTAAAACTGACTAAATTCAAATTTTATTGCTGATTAAATATGAAATTTAAAATTCCTACCCCACTGCCTAGCTGCCAATACTCTCTATAATAAGGTTTACCTTACTTAACTACAAAAGAGAGCAATTAACTACCCATTTTAAATTTGAACATCTTTATATTAAGATTTAATTAAAAAGTTTTCTGGCAGTAATTCTACTATTTTAATAAAATCAATTATACATATTTTTTTATTATAAAATATCCGAGATTTTACAGCTTTAAAATATAATTTATTTTGTAAACCACTTTTTTGTTCATGTTAGTATAATGTTTTTCCAATCCGCAATGCAGTAGACAATGTCAACGGCTTTCATTATAGATTTCACAGGCTCAAATCGTACTTACTGTTTCTTTCAATCCATTTATGTAATTCTATTCGAAGCCCTGGATTCTTTGTGTAAAAAAAATTGTTTTTTTTCTAGGCCACACCCGCATAACTTAGTTGGTAAAGATGGTTGCAAGAAAGGTGTCTGTACCGTAGAAATCAATTCTGACAGTATGTGTGTGTCATTTAGCAACCTAGGAATTCAATGCGTCAAAAAAAAAGATATAGAAGATGCACTGCGTGTTCGAGAAGAAATTCGAGTCGATCCTTATAAGAGTAAGCATCCTTCAAGAGCTTCTTACATTTCCCTAGTCGGGTCGCTCATTATTTTATTCAAACTTCTTGATAGTGTTTTATTAATACTAACTCTCCAATGAAACATCCTCATGTATACATAGCAAACTTTTCTCTTGCGTAACATGTCGAAAATCAAGAAAGGTTTATTTGTTTCTGCATTTTAGCAATTTACTATACTACAGCATGTCTTGTATTGTTGTCTCCCTAACATGAGAAGGCAATGAAAGTGAAAGTTGATAAAACCACCCAACAATTGTCAAGCTTTAGTAAGATTCTATCAAACTTATTGCAATGATTCTTTATTAAAATTATCCCATAATTCTTCCAATTATATTGAGAACTGCTTTACCCCAAGATTTTACATACATAATTTATAGTGAAAATAATGAAATTGTCCTCGTTTTACTTATTTTACTGATATTTTTTCCAGCTGGCTACGGACACCGCAACCAACCTACTAGTATAGACTTAAATGCAGTCAGACTTTGTTTTCAAGTTTTCCTCGAAGGCCCTGAAAAGGGGCGCTTTACTCTTCCTTTGACGCCGATCGTTTCAGACACAATTTACGACAAGAAAGCTATGAGTGAACTTGTCATCTGTAAAATGAGTCATTGTTCAGCTCCAGTTGCAGGAGGGCGAGAAGTAATTTTACTCTGTGAAAAGGTAACAGTATTGCAATTCTATCTTTTGTTTTCAGATCAAATTTATTTACTAACCCTTCAATGTCTTTCAATTATCATATCTATATGAAAATGCATTTTTCACACCTGCGTATGGGTTGTTTTCATCGAAATCAGTTTTTATTAAAACAACAGTAAATACAAGATTTTCAAACATTTCTAGTGCTACCACACAAAAGTAAAGGCACCCTTATTTTGGATACGAATTCATTTGCACCGACTGAATCTTCCAATTATCTTTTTATTTTTCATTTTAATTCACTATGCCAATTGAGCAATGCAATAACATGAGAGGAAAGGTTTATCAACATTCGGAAAGTATATAAAAAAAATTGTCATTTTATAGACAGATATCTCTGCTCTATTAAATTTCATATACCAAATGTATGCAAAAATTCTGTAGAATTGTCATGCCTATAGACTTGTAGCATCCATACAGTTGTAGATTTATTTGGATGTGATCAATTTGTTTTTGAGAGGTAACTACACTCCACAAATTTCTATACAAAAAGAATTATAACTAAATCATTAAACAAACCATTCTTTTTTCCCAGGTTGCCAAAGAAGATATAACAATAAAATTCTATGAAGAAGTAGATGGAAAAACTGTGTGGGAAGGATATGGAGATTTCCAACATGCCAATGTACACAAGCAAGTGGCCATCGCTTTCCGAACGCCTCGATACAGGACTCTAGATGTTGAACAGCCTGTCAAGGTTTAAAGATGCAGAAATGCATTTTATCTCTGAATAAAATCAATATTTCACATTGCCCAGCACTAAAAGATATCATGTCTTTCAGGTGAACATTCAACTGCGAAGGCCGACAGACGGAGCCACCAGTGACCCGCTGCCCTTCGAGCTACTGCCGCTAGATTCAGGTAGGACAGGGCTGCTGTCCCGCCGTCGCAAGACAGATTACAGCCTCATCAATCAAATCCTTGCGGAGGACTCGGATCGCAAAGCTAAAATGCGACAGACGCCGTCCAGGCCGACCGACGGCAACAACAACAGCGACGAGCGCTCTCTGTCAGCGGTTTCCGTTTCCGAATCTTACTCAAATTCTACCCCCGAGGCCGCCGTCGACCTCACCTCCCCCGACGAAAACTTAAAAATTGAAAATTCCCTCTCTCTCTCCGCACCTCCCGCCGACAATGATTTGTCCGGCGACCGCGATAAGAATCTTAACGAGCTTCTTGATCAAGTTGCCGAACTCGATGAAATATATTCTGAAAATCAGACCCGACTCGGTAACATGGCCACCATTGGAGGCCGGCCAAAGGAGGCGAGTATGGAAATCGATGATTTCGATGACAAAAATACTTACAGTAGTCTGCAAATGGCTTACCGAAACCCTGTCGCTATAACTGAACCCGAAATGTCATACGAAGACATAGTCACCCACAGAGGGCCCATCGTCGAACTGGCTCCGTTGAAGCGGGACCCGGAGGAGAAACTGCCTCCCCTCCCTCCCAAGAGAATCCGCAAAGCCCCGTCAGTGGAGAGCATACGTCCGCGCTCCAACACTCTGACGGCAGATACGTCCGAGCAAATTCTGCACACCCACTCCCAGCAGATGGTCTCTCGGCCGTCCGTTACCCGCTCGGCGGGCTGTCTGCCGGAAGATCTGCCGGCGGCTCCGGCAAAGAAAAAATCTTTCCTGTCGCGTATCTTCAATCGCAAAGGCAAGGAGGGTTCTCCGTCGCGACGAGCCTCCGATGGTAAACCGGGCAAACCCGTCGGTCGCAGCTCGAGCACTGTCTCGGGGCAGCGACCGTCCAAATACCGACATGACGTTTCCCACACCTCCCTCAAAGGCTCCTCCGGGAACCTGTCTCTGGGCACCTCTCTGCGGTACACGGACAGCATAACCCACATCTCCTTGCACGGGGACGGAAACGGAAACCGCGACTCCGTCTCGTTGGGCAACGGTCCGTCGGGCCCGATGCCGCCTACCGGGGACGGAACTATCCTGGTGGCGGAAAACGTTTTGGCCATCGATGCGTCTGCACTCCGAAAGATTCAGGACAACCTGGATCTGACCGAGGCGGAGCACTACGCCCTTTACATGGCTCTCGCCCCGCACGCCACTGTCTCCGAATTTGATGAACTCAGCTGCTACTATTCTCCCGTGGAGGGCGGAAAGTTTCCACTCACGGCTCCATCATATCAGGAGTCAAAAAATTAAGTGACTCTCGGCCGAGTGAAATATTGCCCTTGTCTTAAATTTTCCATCTTTTGTTTCATTTATGTCAATATATTCATTTATTGTCAATGTTATGTTTTAGACCCCGTAGTGTTGAAACGAAAAAGGCAGAAGTATTCCGGGGAACCCGACGTACATCTTAGAAATTTGCAACCGCCCGCGCAAGATATCGCCAGTAAGTTTCCTAAAAAGATACCGTTTCGATTTACCTGGTCGACTCTCTTGCGGTTAAGGCGTATGTTGCTGTATTTATTTATGAAAATAGAAAATATTTATCCTGCAAGGTACTTAGGAGAATTAATATGTTTCAAATATATTATCTAATATAGTACCATCGTTTTAAACCAATATTATTTCATTACTATGAAATAGTTATTTAATTTATTTATATGTCTACTGTGGATATTTTATTATAAATACACCCTCTATTATTGACTGCACTGTCTTCTAATGTTAACTTTTTGGACTTACATATCATCGAGTATTCTATAAATTTTGTATCGCCTCGCCGACTGTTCGCTTCAAGCTCCGAAACATGATCATTTATTTTGTTTAAGCTCGAGTTAAAAGTGCAATAAATCTATTTGATTAAGTATAATAGCCACAGTAAGGTGCCGATTCTTAATCTGGTGCTTTGGATAACCTGTTCTTTTGATTTATAACAATTTATAAACACCACTTTTATCATCAGAGAATTGTTCTCTGATTAAGTTTTGACTAGATGAAGCAGCACTGCTGCTGGCTATGAAACTGTAAGCCATTATGTCATTTATTGTGAAATAGTTGAGATTCAATTAATTACTTTTCATTTAATTATTTATTAATAAATAGTTGAGATTCAATTAATTACTTTTCATTTAATTATTTATTAATACATTTAAATGTTCAATGCTCTAAGGTGCTGGCAGTATTTTTATAAATTTTATACTGATAATAGCTTATAAAGTGTATTAATTATTAATCTAGTCAAATAAGAACTAGTCAAATGTTTTTTTTTATAATATTCTTAGGAGAAAATTGTTTGAGTGTAAAATTTTAAAGTCTATCAAACCGCCTGTTAAAACTACTGTTGTAAAATATGAGACCGAAGCATTTTTATTCATTTAACTTAAGAAAAAAATGCTTGAGTGATAATAAATATATTAATAAATTTCAAACGACCTTTTTTTCGACCTAGAACTTTTTCAGAATATTGTCTTTTACAAAACACGGGGATTTTATTTTTAAAAGGTACGAATACAATATTTAAAATTCTTAGCATGTCCAGAGTGATATTGAGTGTATTCTTTTACATTAGCATGACGGCTTGATAAAAGAGTAGATAATTATAAAAAAAAATTGTTCATATTTTATTTGCAATTAGTTTTTTTCATAATTTGTTTTATTTTTTTGTAGATAATATACGGAGAAAAATATTATACAAAGATTCCGTAATTGAATTTTTCTCATTGCATTCTTCCAATATTAATATTTGTGTTGTGTGTGTGCGTTTTTGCCTTTATTTTAATCTTTACATGTAGTGATGTTAGTCGTTTCTTTTATTTTTTTTTTTATTTCATATGAATATTTTTGGCTTAGCTAGACCATAACATCTTATTTATAAATTCATGTTTTTAACCATAAAAAAATATTGAAGCTTTTGTGAAATTATGAAATCGTTCATTATTAATATTTTGACTGCATATATTGGTTTATTAATAGTACAGTAAAACCCCCATTTACACTAAAGTCGGAACCCTGTAATTTGGAGTAGTGCAATTGGGGGAGTGAATCTCATACAATATTAGGGATTTCGTTTTTTTGCGAAAAATGGGAAACTAAGATCATTCTTAGTTTTAAAAAATACATGGACAGAATATTTTGTTACTAGGTGATAAAATGCATAGCACTCCCAAAATTCAACACACAGACAGCCTGACACATGTTGAATACACAGCGCTAGCCAACATTCGACTGTAAGCACCGCATAAATGGCCATCTGGCTGTGTGTGCAGCCAAGCGATTGGGGGATTTGCAGCGAATATTTGAAGCCTACGTGTAAATCGGAGTAGTGTAATTGGGAATTCTACTGTATTTATTATTCGCCATAAGCTTTTTCCCTCAATTTACAATTGACACAATAAGCAATGCATAAATTTCTTTTATTGATTTTGATAAAATTTCAGGCATGGATCCTTTGGCCCAATTACATCCTCCCAGGCATGGCCCTATATATCAGCAACTTTTTGAAATGTCACCGGAACAGTCAATCAAAATGGAGCCAAGAGGTGAATAATCAACTGTTAATGGTTGTATAGAAAATTTAATTAATAAATTACAAATAAAGAATTATTGAGACACCACTGAAATTGCCATAAAACTATTTTCGGTTTTTTTTTAAATTTATTTGAATTATAAAGATGTGTGTTCTACCTTCTGGTAGACTTCATCTTGTATGTAACATAAATCTATATACTATGGTCACACTGGATGACTTCTGTGAAGTGTTTTCAATAGAAAAAAACAATATCAAAAGTCAAATTTGAATTGTTACAACTTCGTACGATTCCACATGTTAAATTAAGTTTAAAAAGAAAGTTGAATATAACTGGCTATGACTAACAGAAACAATGTTCTCGCCAATTGTAATCATCCACGAAGGACTCGAATTGGGAAGAAAATTAGGTAGAAATTTTGTACAAAATGACTCAAATGTTGAACGGGCCCTTCGATTTCAACATGATATTAATCAATGTTTGGCTCAATATGATGAGGTCCATAAAGATCTAACAAAAAATTGGAAGCAAATGTCAATAACGGATTTTATTACCAAATCTCCCCGAGGTGTAAATGTTTCTACTTCAAACATCGAATTAGCACAAATAATTTCAAGTGATGAAAGTGACTTTGAACCATTCATGAAGAAGAGTTTGACAGTGAATTGTGATAAAATGATAAAAAATGATAAATACTCCACCAACCATCACAATTTTTTTATGAATCTTTTGGATTTCATTTTTTTGTTCCTCTATATATGCTTTATGTGTATTTAATTAATAAAAGAATATGTAAATTTATACTTTTTAAAAATTTTGTTTTATTAGTGTATTTTAAAAACAATCAAATTATGCGTTTTTGTATACTTTTTATTTACACAATTTATACATTAAAAAATATACAATTTCGATTTACATGTTCTTCTCAGAAACCTATCTACCATGTAAATCGAGAGATAGGTGTATTTGGTTTTCAAAAGCATTACCAATATAGACACTTGTTGAAAGAAGAAAGATTACACAAAATATTTATAAAACCATGAGAGTTTTAGATGCAAGTGTCGAAACCAATGAGACATCCTCCAAAGCAATCTAAAAATTAGATCCAAATGCAATTTAGTCATCAATAAATATGTTTCATCTGTGTCCACAGACCAGACTCCTTCACCATACGGAGGCGTTGCGCTACCCCAATTCGGTGGGATGTATAGAACGATGCAAGATAGTCCATCACCGCAGCATCACGCTACTCCTTCGCCTCCTTTGGACTACGCAGGGGGAAATTGCTGGCCTCTGCCTTCAATAATTCCGCCTATCATTCCTTCGACCGGTATGCCCGGCCCCCCTCCAGACCACACCACACTCAGCAGCCTCCTGGACATGGACAGCCATCAGCTCACCCAGCTGTCCACGAATGATGTATCCCTGTCGACACTGCTGGAAGGCACCCTGTCCAACTCGTATCAGATGCCGCAGAGAGCTGACAGCCTCAACAGGATGAACGTCGAACAAGAGAATATGACCGATAGTCTGTCTAGGCTCACCACCAACGCCCTCAATCAGCATTTCACTGGAGTTGAAGACCTCCCCGTACAACCCTACGGTAGACAATAATTTCAAGAACTCCTGAGATGTTTTGTGATAATGGTGCCTTATAATATACTCTCTCCCGTGTGTATGTGTACATAGCGTGACGATAATGTAAATATATCATATAAGTGAAAGTTTATGAACTGTGCGCATTTAATATAGAAAAAATAATCTCTTTGATATTGTTACTTGAGAAAGTTCAATTGACTTTCTTGTGCTTGTGAATCTAGGATAACTGTCGCGAGTAATCATTGACACATGCACAATTTGTAGCCAAAAAAAATGTTAAAAAATACTACACAATTTAATGATTTTGGCTTTCTTTTTATAAGTTTCCTTTTACATAGGTGAAAGATAACTGTATAAAATTTAGCTAAATATAACTATTTTCGGTCTGCTCAACGGCATCAGCTGTATAAAATTACATCAAAATATAATTTCAGATTATTCAAAACCTCTGATTTCGAACAATCTTTAGTCGGTCAAGTATAATGTCATTTGTTTTACAATCCTTCAATTTTCATAAAAAAATGTATCTTGAAAACCGTATTAATGCCAAACTACAAGCGACATGGTTCCAAATAGATGAATTAAATATTTTTATATTTGTTTTATTTGAATTCTTTAGCTGCTTTATAAATAATATATATATATATAAATTGTTAATAAAAATCAATATTATTTCTGTATATATCGATCTACTTGGTTGGTTGAAATAAAAGTTTTGTTACGCATATGGATATTGTTTTCAGTAGAAAATTAAATATAAGAAATCATTTACCACATTCACTGCCGATTGAAATAGGACTGCAATGATGGCGCACAAAAATGCACTTAAAATTGATCGAAATTTGCAAATATCTTGAAATGCTCAAGATACAAATACACAATGATCAGTCGGTTTGAATTGACAAGATAATGCACAGCCAACCTATGTATTAGATAAAACATTTGATTCTTTTAACATTGTGTAATTATGTGAGACACTCAAAAGCAAAATCTAAACACATTTACAAAGTCATTTCACATAATATGTTACAATATTGAACATGCAAAACCTAACAAAAGTATATGAAACAAAAATGTTTGATCTTTTTGGCATTGTAGGGCTGTGGAGTTGGAATCGGAGTCATTGAGCCGCAGTGTTTTGGTCGGAGCCGTGGAGTCACAATGCTATGGCCAGAGTCGAATTTGTGAAAAAATAGCGGCATCGACTTCTTTTTCGATCAGAAAATTTTGAAAAATATCTCAATGAACGAGAGGAAACAAATTGCCCTCGAGTCCCAATATAGAAGATTGACCAATCTTATTATATTTCAAATGTTGAATTGACTATACAGCGGTCTCCAAAAATCATAAAATATTCATCTAGTATACTTGGAGTGACTATTTTCTGCTCTTAAAATCTCTAATTCCTCTAATTAATTCTATAATAATTTGAATAGAAGCAATGATATTTTTAAGAATAAATTCAAATAAAGTTTGAATTTTGCTGAATTGGTTGGTTGATCTTTAATTTAGTGCCCATATATAGGAAATGTAGGAAAATAACCTGACAAAATTAAACTTTTTTCAGTCGACGTTGTACACCCAGATGCTGATAACTGATTTATCCAATTATATGTTCATATTAATTCCAATATGGGGTTCATACATGCTGTACACTATAAAAGTTAGCATTTTTTTGTCAATTGTAAATACAGTTGATAATAAAATATAATGTATACAAATACTAGTATTTTTTTTGTGAAAATTGAAAAACTCGTCTAAACTACATCACCTACCAAACATTCTAAAATGAATATGAGATTTTACTTTTATGTGCCTCATATAGGCTAAAAAGCCATAAACAGAATAAATATATTGACTACTTTAGCATCAAAATATTTATTAAAATAATTTTAAACTGTAATTGTACATATTAACAGATTTACTCTTGATCAGGTGTTTACATTCATGTTTTGGATCCCTAAGCAAATGTTTCCCATACACTATTTTCTGAATCAACGGGCAATCATGTCTAATGCTTTTATTTCTTCTTACCATACTCAAATCATATAAAATGGTACCTAAAAATAGAGATTTATTAATGACAAAGTTCTCTCCAAGCATTATTCTTTCATCTTCTCCCTCTCAAACTTTAGTCAATGTTTCGGCATTGGCAACATTGATGGAAGTAAATTTCAAAACAAATATAACAATTCAGATATTCAAATGTGAAAATGATTTAGCAAATTGAATTTATCTAAGAAACTCAAAATTATACAGACTTATTTTAATTTGACTTAACACATTTCTGGCGGGAAACAAGAATCACAGTTTTCAGTCCGCCAATCGCCGTTTAGAGGAGACTGTAAATACAATGACTAAAAAATTTACCAATGTAGCGGGAGACTGCAATGACAGTCCTGCTTATTATATTGTTTATATTTATAAACTATTAAGTGCGCATCAAAAACTAATTCACTACTAACTAAAAACATCAAAATATTGTAGGTGAGTGTTTACATTTCTCATTATTTTATCGGACAGACTCTATATATGTTTTAATGGTTTGCAAATAATTATGCAAGCGGATACGCCCATAATGCTAATTAACTCACGTTCAATTGGCGCCACCAGAGTTATGTTAATATGTAGCCTTTTTGAATGTAACATTGATTTCAGGATAATGGTTGAAGATTGCAATTTTTCCATGTGTTTTTCAAAATATCAATAAGTCAAGAAAAAATCAATCACATAGTAATTTATATTTACATCTAGGTTTCTGCACAAGCAAAGTAGATAGCCACCCCTTTATATGAATATGAATTTGAAATGACTACCAAAGATCAACCAAACGGTTTGAACCAAAAATAAAATGATCATTCAATGCCACAGATTAAATAACACAATAAATAATCTCAACAAAGTGACATGAATGGGATGGCAGTCAACACCTTATCACCAGTAATTTGAACCAATTCTTATTAAAAACTTAGTCACCAACGTTAGCTACAATATTCATCATATCCATGATTCGAATGGTATTTATTTTTTGAAGCAGCTATTTTATATAACATTCATTTCCAAGCATGAACCTTAATGAGATTAAACTAAGAAATCGCCTTAAAAGTGAGAACCTTTAATTGTACCAATTGAAAACGGCAATGTACAAACCTTACTTTGGAAACATATAGCTGTTATACACATTAGTATTTGTCAGTTATTGGAATTGAATATCAACGAATAATACTATCATTGAGTATTAACATAAATATAGTTTAACTAAGATTTAAAATATAGAGTTTGAAAGTTCCACCTCAGCAAACCTACCTTAATCGGATTGGAAATGTTTTTACTTTAAAAATACTCCGATCAACCTTATAATAATAAACGTACTTATATATTTTCAGTTAAAGAAATTTGGCTCCCATAAAAAATTTTAATCATTGCATAGTTGATATTTTGTCAGTTGACTGGTGAGTTTGTCGACCACTGAGCTAGGACATAACGGATCATTAATTATTCACAGAAAGGGCTTTTATTTTTTCTGTTTTCTAATAATTCCAACACGAAAATCAATATGAAATTTGCAAGGAACTAACTTCTCATTAATTAGAAAAGCTTTTTGCGCCATGTAAAGGAATCTCTCTATATATGTATACTTATATATAATATTGTAAAGATTACTTAATATATCGAATGTGCTATGGTTGTAGAACATTTCAACACAGGAAGATTTACAAACAACAGTATTATTTTAACTGCTCAACTTTCACGGAGAGGCTAAGAATAGAAAAATTTCTCAATTGATGAACTGATGGTGTACTTATTTCTCTCTATGCCTTATTTTCCGATCAAATTAATGGATGGCTCACTAATCATTTCTTTAGCATACTTTTTTTCTCTTAATTCACAATAAAATATGTAGTTAAGAAAAAGTTTCAATTTCACAATTGGTGTCGTCCTTTTTAATGCTATTAAGATATTTTTTTCAATTTTCTATCAATGAAAGTTACAATAATGGAACTTTTTTTCCGAAATGCAACACGTAAATACTACTAACTTTATTTCATATTTTATTCACCGGACTATATCAAACCAATTAACCTAATATTATGTATTCTTTAATTTAATTAATTTAATTAATTATTTTATTTAAAAACAGATTGGCTATATTATACAGTACCTGCTGTTTTTGAATACACTTAGGATGTGACGTCTTTAATAACCTACCAACATAAGAGTAATGCTTGTATGTATTGCATATTTATTAGATTTTAACTTTATAAGTTTCAACAAATATGAAAAAAAATATGGGGCACATTAATACTGCCTTTCATTTTAAGCCCTCTTTCGAGTAAAAAAAATATTCCTGGTAAAGTGATATGCAATTTTACTATTTAGGGGTTTATTTAAAAAATTATTTTTATATATGGCAACTTTGTTTGCAGTAACAGAATGTTTGCTTTCTCTTGACTGAGAATTTCAATATTTTACTTTATCGTATTTAAGATTATGATGAATGCAAAATTATTGCGTATATTTTCATAATATTTCATAATGATATTTTGATTCATTGCACAGGTCTTTCAATTTACCCTGACCGGATATAGTATGTATATCCGGTGACGCGCCGCATGCGACGCATGTAGCAACAACCTACATAACGAATAAGCGTCATGTTGCGTTGGGGAAAACTAAGAAAATGTCCAAGCCCGCGATGAATACAATGGCGGCTAGCAGTGACAAATTTACACCTATATTCAATGTATTTATCTGATACATATGTATATAAGTTTTATCATTACTTAATGTCTCATTTTGAATCGATTAGTAATTTCTTTGAACTTTAAAATTTATCACGATGCCCGTAGCAAAAATTTCTCTTTAGAAATTATTCCAAACGATTCTATTTATTTCTTGACAAAGCCGAAATGACGTAAGCGCCTTCTACCAACCGCCGCTCGGCATAAACAAAACTTGACAGTTTTGCTACTCACCGACAATATCTATCAGTAGGTTATCAACAAGCCAAAACAATCCTAAAGCAATATAATATTATCATGATAATAATTTATTTAGTTTAACAAGGAATATGCCAGTTGGCAACAATTAGCTCTGTGAATTATCCATTAAAATGCATTTCGGTAACAATAGAATATTACGGGGCCTGATGTATGAAATAAGTGAAGTAAACAGAAGTCTAATAGGTACATAAAATTCATTCTCGATGCTTGTAACAGTCACATCAAATAACCACAAACTTACATTACGTAATACCTACATAGTCACAAATTATATACTATATAACATAGTTACATTTGAAGTATATCTGTAGGTAGGATGTATTTTTTTTGTAGAATAAATTAAGCCACATCGATAAAAATTAAAACATAATCCTTGATGTTTAATTTAAGAATAAATTTCTTGATAGATGTATGGCCCCTAACATTAAATAAATCTTTAAATAAAATGGAACTTAATTATTCGTACAGATCTGTGTACGATACTTGGCCAATATTTTTTTGCTTTGTGGCTCAAATAAAATAATTGAATTCCGAAAGCTATACACTCAAATACTATTTTATTTATTAAGTACATACATATAATTAAGTTTATTCAGTTTGATAAATAATAAATTTGTTCGATAATAGTGGTGAAAGGTAGGTATACTAAACAAGTATCTAACACTCCTTATTAAATTTGACGTAGGTATAGTGGCGCTAACGGATTTAGGGTTGCTGGTACCTGGTCGGGTATTTAAATAATAAATGAAATGTGGTTTTTATTAATTTGTTTTTAGTATTGGTTTTTCACACGAGCTGCATTTTTTTTTGTTAATGGTTCATTATTGACATTGTATTACTTAATTCTTCTTACTTTTGATGTGTTAACTGTCACTTGTTGAAGGAAAGGCATGATATTTTAAGTAATAAAAAACAAATATACATTTAATTCTTAATATTGTGGAAATATGTAAATAAAAAAGCGTTTTTATTTTTTAAAGTAAGTAGTTCATATTAATATATCAGTCAGACACTTGGAAATGCTATCTCCCAAACTTGATAAACGGAAGACACTAACATATACCAATATTACCTTATACCCGTTTTAACAATTTTTGCAGGCCTCAAGGCTAATTGGTAGGCAATCCTGTTACTATTCAGCAGGTTTTTACTCAATGCATGAACAAGTCTCATAAGAAATGCTTCAATCTTCAGTTTTTCACAGTCACATTTGATGTCTTGACCATGAACTATTTAAAATTTCTTTTCGCTTCAATTTCACAGAAAATCTGCAATCATAATACCGATATCCTGACAACGAAAAAGCCCTATGCTTAAAAATGGCTTGAAAAAACTGTAAGCCATCTTTTATTTATCTGTGCATACTAAAAGTACAGTTTTAAGTAATCGATATAAAATATATTTTAATTATTTAGGTGTCAAAAAATATTTCATTTATTGTAGATTGTAGCTGGATGTTGCCAACCCTACCGCAGTACAGTCTGGCCAGAAATGCATCTTGAATATACACATATAATTGTATTTAAAATTATTCAAATGGTACTTCACTAGTGTGTTAAGTAAGCGCAGCAATGTTTTATTTTATTTACTCAAATTATCATTTCAATGTTGATTATGATACGGTGCATGGTGATTTGTGAAACATACTTCGCATGCACATTTTTTTGCGATCGCACTGTCCGTCCAAAATTCTAAATGCTTAATGGATATTTTTGTTGAAACGCAAACAAACTACATGCTAGTGGCGGACAACATTTTTACTGAGCAAGTAGCCCAAATGGCATGGTTTTGACAACGGACATTATATCTTAATTTTGATTTACTTATTTAAACTTTGTAACACAATTATTCAATCGAAACTTGTTCAAACCAAGTGAATTAGATCCCATAAGCTGCCAAAAATCAGCAACGAATCGTGAGTACACTGCATTTATTAGTCCCTCTGTTCGAGTAAGATAGCAACACAGCTTAACTGGCGAGAAAGAGAAAATTAATATCACCGTTTACCTCAACCTATATAAATATATTAAATACACGTACAAACATTCACTGGATATTTATAACAATGCATAACCATTTTTGTATAAGTTTAAAATACTTCCGAAGTCCGAAATATTAGTCAGTGATAGACATCATATGCTCAAAGTTACCAACCACTAATATATATATGTTTCTTTTAGATATTTAAAATCTATAGACCAAATATAAAGGAACCTGTTTAAGTATCATCAGCGGCATAACTAGTAGCAACAGTTCGATAATTAATCGAGAAAACATAAGTTTACAATTTCATTCATTTGACGAATTATCGAGCATTCTAAGGATTCGAAATATAATGTTCAATGGCGTGAGGTAGGGATTTTCAACATCATGCATGCGAGCGCCAATATTCGATCACCATATTTTGTTTTATAATACACTCCACATAACTCCAGAATAAAATCTGCAGTATTTATTGAGAACTTTCAAAATATAGTCGATTGGAAAACCTTATTTTTTATAGAGACATATAATTTGTTGGTCCCAACACCTTTACGAATCATTACTTTCTAACATGTATTATTCAAAATCTAGATTCACACTATTGCGATAATGGAATATCATCGTAATCTACCAATAACGAAGCGCTACTGGTCTATCAATTTTATGCCAAAGATCACACTAACTAATATTTATATATAATAAAATTTACTTGAGACAACCATGACGTAAATTCAGTTTGCAAATACGAACTGTAATTTTATGTTTTGTGATTTATTTATTACAATACCAAACTATAAATTTACTTTAACAAAAATAGGTGGTACCCGCCAATATTCTACAAAGTACTCTAGGGTACAAAAGGTTGGAACCGCTGACGTTCGGGTACTGGAAAGTTTAAAAGGGGGATAGGTCTCTTCGAGTTTTGCGCATGCGCACGTACGCGATGTAAGTAACGCAACAAACATCCATCTTTGTGTAATAAAAACAGCTTTTTTTAAATTAAACTATGGATGACATATTTTTATGTTCTATGTGAAACTTAACAGGGATGAGTAAATATATTTGTGAAAATATCACGACAGTCGACAAAGTAAATATGAAACTTTTATTGATTGAATTGGCATTCACTTGGTAGAACTCCATTATAACACGGTGAAAATATGAAACATTGAGCGATAACTTTTAATTTCATAAAGAAGTTGAACACATTAATCAGAAATGTATGAAACGTATGATTATAAAAAAAGCAGTCGGCAATCACAAAGTTTTCCAGAGATACATAGATATTACAAATTTACGATAAAATTATCTAGTTAGATAGATACCAATTTCTATCGATTATTTATAGTATTAGCGATATGAGTGTTATTGATAAACAAATGTTTAGCAAATATTATAAAAACATCAGCAGCAGCGAAATATTTTTAAATATAACTTATTCAGAGCTAATTCATAACTATTTTTTTTTTATCTCGCTCTACACCTGCTTTTTATAGTTAAACAATATAATAATTTCGCTTTTAATGTGTTAACTGTCACATCTTAATGGAAAGTCATGTTTTAAATAATAGAAACACATTTTTATTGCTATTTCTACTATATATTTTATGATCAGAACCGATTTTGTTCTTCGCAAGCATTATCAATTGAATCACTCCTCGGTCCCGAAATAATATATATTGTGTAAATAGATTAAAAATGTGTTTTCATTATGTATAACATAATAATTTTGATAGTTGAAAAATTACCATCGAATTTGTTCAAACGAGAAACATTTCAAAGCTTTGAAAAAATTGCTTACTCATTATAAACGAACAGGATAGCATTTTATTCATAAAAAAAGGAACGACATCCCCGATTACCAAATTTGATCTAACACTATTATGAAACTTACCCATTACACAAGCGGACAAAGAGAAAAAAAAACAAATATAACATCAAAGGTCCTTGGGCAGTGTGATTTTCCCGGTGTTTCTTATATATTTCCTATTGAAATCGCGTGAATTACTGAATCATATGACGCGAATTTACCTTCTTACAATAAAAACAAATCTAATCAGACTAAAAAACTAGACTGCTTGCGCTCCTTCGCTTAATATACACGGGCCGTGACATAAGCGCCCCCTAAGGCAAGTTCGAAGCAACGTCTTTTCTTATTTTTCGAACTACTTTTATTATAGTCTAGCATCACTGAATTACTTTGTCCCAAAAAATAATCAACAAGCCATCAACCAGAATTTAGAATATTATAGCTACTTTTCCTCGGCCGCATCTTCACTATCAGCAGCATAAATTTTAAAAAATACTACTCTGCAAAAACCTTACCGTACATCCACTACACAATATACGCAACAATTCAAAGCGTCTAGTATTAAAAATATACAACATATCTTTTTGACATTTATGTATTCAAAAAACTTTTTCGAGATATTGCCAACTTCAGCACTGCGTTGTATTCTGAACCTCCAACCAAAACAATCGGGCCAAGTTTTCAAGCGCGTGAATCGAATTGGGCATATTCTGGCAACCGATAAATATAAATAGACTTTATTTTTTCTTCAATATGCAATTATTGACAGAGATAAGTTATCTTGTGTTATTATATATAATGAAAACTAAGCCACTGTGAATTCAATGATTTGCGAGCATTGCTAAACGGTAAACATGATAGTAGGTGAACACTATCATACTAGCAGGTATTTATCAAATATATAATCGATCGGTAGAATTTCTAAGA
Source organism: Himalopsyche japonica (assembly GCA_028555115.1). Lineage (NCBI taxonomy): Eukaryota > Metazoa > Arthropoda > Insecta > Trichoptera > Rhyacophilidae > Himalopsyche > Himalopsyche japonica. The sequence goes on from JAHFWJ010000484.1 coordinate 3,332,540, forward strand.
TTGAAATTGTTTCAATTTGTATTATTGAAGAACATGCAATTATTCATGGCGTTATTAACATCGCACACGTGATTTACTGGTAGGTAAGAAATAATAGTAGATTGCAATAATCCTAAGTGAAACAGCTTATATTTTTAAATGAAAAATTCGCGTGCCGCTAATCCAATCCCATTTGCCAATTCGTTATTTCTTTAAAATAAACGACGGCGATGTGACAACGAATTCAACACAGCTGCCTATGAGGCAAAGCGCATCACATTAAATTGCGTTCCAAACAAAATCTATGAAACGACAGCACTGCTTCAAAGAACTTAGCTCCACGATAATGTAAGAACAAATGAATCCAATGGATCAATAATGTGAATCATGAATCAGTTCATAACGTCGATAGAAACAGAGGTTTGATATTTCATATCAGACAAATGGATATCGATAGATTTTGCTATACAATAGCATATTATTCGTAAGGTTTGCTATATACAATATACTGATACAATGCTTATTATACATCGTTAATAATTCCAAACAAATCTATGGATTCATCAAATCAACGAACTATTTCCGATTCTTGTGTGAAAGTTAATTATTTTTATTAAATACTTACAAACTTGCGTAGTCGAATAAGATTATTGGAAAAACATAATCTAGCAATACACATTAGAATATAATAAATACATTCATTCTTACAGTGCCATACATTCGCAATAAAATATCAGTAAACTTCGTTAAAAAAACTCGGAATTTTGACTTTCGTAGTAAAATCAAGAATGCTCTGAGCAATGGCCACGTACGAACAGTACCACGACGCGGGGATAAGTCGAGGGCACCTCGCGAAAATCTCCAAATGTATTTTTATTTTACAAGAAAAATGCTATAAATGCACTATATTAACAATAGCTGAAAACGTGATCATTAAATGTAAGCATACCTAACAAAAAAAATCATAATATTGTACGTCATGTTTTATAAGCAATACAAAATAGAACAGTTTTGTTTATCATATTAAAAAGTAATTAAACTATAAGAAATTCAATCGGCCAATCGAGTTATTTAACTATAAAGACCTGGGACGAAAAAGCTAAAAATGTCTTTAAAATATTTGCAAGCTTAAATAATAAAAAAAAGCATATTTGTAAGAAGGCTGTCGGTAACTTTAAGTAGGGTATGGCAAGAAACCTTTAGTAGGGCCACTGGGTCTGAAATAATATTTCTCACTTTTTAAGTTAGACAAATAAATAATTCAATATACGCGTGGCAGAAAAGATAGCTCACTTATCTTTTGTCATCTATGATATAAGATCAGAGATATGAGATATGGAAATTCTAGCTGCGAATCACAGAACCCGTATATGTAGTGGGCTACCAGCCGATCACTGTGGTTTGCTAGAACATACCCATTAATTAACGACCAATTTTCCAAATTGATAAAGCCTAGCATAATAATAAGTCGTAGTTATAGCATAATATATATTTTGTTAGTTTGTGTAGTTAGTCAATTTGGCAAGAAAATAATGCATTTTGAATCCCCAATATGTTTCCCATTAGCTAAAAAGTATTTCCAAACCTGACTGCCTCGCTAATACTGTTGAAATTTACAATGAGTGAATAAATTTATGACATGATGGAATTTCACCAAGAAATAATCTTAATGAATCAGTTATAAGTCATGCGACTGTTTATTATAAAAATGATTCCCATCTCTAGTCTACTACGTCACTGTGGTGACGTTCGATTCACAAATTTTTCTAGAAGGCCGGAGGCGTCGTTCGGGGGAAGAAACGGGAAAGGGGGGGTTTTATGACCGAAAGTTGAGGACTGAGGAGAAGAGAGCGACAAAAGCTAAGCGTGGGTATGCGCACGCCGCTCACCCCTCATATCTCTTCTCCTCCTCGCAACAGTGATTCCCAACCAAATGGCTGCGCCTGGTCACCCCATTAGGTCGACCGTATCATGAGATTCTCAAAGTTTCCATCAAGTTATGTAACCTTAAGAGCTATACCTTTAATATAATTTTGTATGAAACACGAGGCCCTAGTTCACAGAACATGTATACTGTAACCTATTATAGGATAAGCGTACAACCCCAACCCTACATTTTTTTCGATTTATGCCGGTATCTAAATACAATCCAAGTATTTCATACTGTTTGCTCAATAATATGAATAATGGTTTAGGAAAAGTGGTGGGTAAGAGTAATACTCCCAATACAAATTAGCGCACCTGAGTGGGAAACTTTAGTATGCCCGCCATTTTAGTTTATCTAATCGTTTGTTTTACCGTTATGGCAACCCTAACCTCCCCCCCCCCTCCATCGTACTTGTCATGGGTCAACTGATACAATATTCAAACCGAACAAATCATCGCCAGACTATAAACAGTTTTATCGTAATTAACACACTTTTCATAACTTATCACGGACTGTCAGATTCCTGGTGAAAATATTAGCAATTATAGCAAGTGTAAATAAGCGGAAGCTCTAGTCAAACATCTTAGGTTCCAGTAAACAGTACTAGTTACAGCTATACCCCCATTAGTGTCCACCCAGAAACACAATGAACCGGAATTTCATTGTATCGATACTAACGAATCAGCATAATCCCTTTTGTGTGGAAAAAATTGAAAAATGTATATAAAATCCAATGGGTTCATTCAGATTTCACTCCTTGAAGCACCATATAGAACGTTCATTGTTATAATCGTGTAAATACCCTTCGGAAGCAATGAAAATATTCTTTGATTTTTAGGTTTTTTATTTAAATTGATTATGTACAAAAATTTCAACACAAGTCATAATTGTCCAGATGAAAGATTGACAATCCTTGAAAAAGTTCAACCCGCGGCAGCGAGCGTCACATCTATTTCGTTCGTTACCCAGCCGCAGAAGCGAGCCATACCTTCTGGAATTTGGCCCGCCAGAAACGACCTTTCAGACACTCGAGTCGAGCGTGCAATATATTAAAAACCCAGTAAAACAACATTATACCATTTCCGAAGGGCCAAAACCCGCACAAGTACTCGCAACTTAGCACAAACGCCGACGATAACACTCACTAGGCTAGTTACGTTACGAGCAGTCTCGCGCGAGCGGCGAACAGGGTGGGATTCGAGTATCAATCTGAGATAGTTAGAGATGGTGAAAAAAATGTGGAACAGGAAGAGGAATGGTGAAAATCTTAATTAAAACTGCAGCTCGGCATTTCATCATCTCCTTCTGACGAAGAAAATAGTTTTATATTTGATACGTTAACTGTTGAAAGGTACAGGTTTTAGCTACAATTTCCTATATTGTGTGATTTTATGTAAAAATATGCGCCAATTATTTGGGTTGAGTTGGAATGAGATTTCAACGTCGGGCCGCGCGCCTCCGCCTGACAATTTTACAATATGGACAAAAAATTCATTACTATTATTACAATGTCGACGACCATACGCGCGGCGGCACGCGGCATTTCTCTAAAAACATTCTTAAATCTAGTTTTAACTTAAAAAAAAATCTTATTTTACCAAACCCCGGCCGGGCGTGAAGACGTCGGACTGAAGTCTGGAAAATTGAAAACGGAATCCACTCACGCTCGGCCCGACCACAGGTCGACCGGTGCTGCGCATTTATTTAATTTTCCTTTCGTTACATTTTAAAATAACATTTGTACATTTACACAATAATAATAGCAGGCCACTGAGACCGGCCGGGGATGGAGACGGCGTCCGCTGAACCCCCTCTGGCCGCCCGGCATTCAAAAACACTTCTGTCATTAAATAATATATTAAAAGTTTGAAACCCAGAAGCATCCCTCCGGTGAAACCCTCGAGTGAGTCGGCAGGGCGATCGAGCGCAAATACAAATAAAGATCCGCTGGTCGCCCTTCCGATGCGAGAGTTCAGGGGAGGGATGCTTGGGAGAACCACTGTTCTTTCACAAATGTCACAACACTGCGCACCGTGAAAAAGAGTCTCTGATAAATTCCGAACTGTCTACTCTGAAAGCGTATTACGCATCGTCATCTTCATCCTCTCCCACTACTTCTTCTTCGTCTTCCTCATCTGCAACAAGTTAAATAATGGGTGTTTTTAGAATTTAATAAAAATGATCACTCAGATTTGTAAACATTCAATGGAAAATAATAAAAATATATTAAGCATAATCTCAGCTCACCATCTCCATCGAGTTCGTCCTCTTCACCTTCGCCGATGTCCTCTTCATCTTCGCCGATGTCCTCCTCCTCATCTTGCTCTTCTCCTTCACCCTCAGCTTCTTCTTCATCAAGGAAGTCTTTTGAGTCTTCTGGATCCGCTCCACCTCCGTTCTCTTCTTTTCGGGATTTCTTTACCTCTGCTGTTTTCTCCTGGAAAAATAATATATTTATAAGATATGGTAAATAGCTATCATTTCAATGTTTTACAAAATTTGTAAAAAAAAATGTCCCCTGTAGAATGTAATCAATATACATTACTATTATAGCGTAAAAATAATTACAAGTTTTCCATGTCTCAGTATACAAAACAACTTCCGCCACCTCATCCGAGAGCCCGCGTTTTTTAGCGTCTACCGCCGGCCCTGGCGGACTTTCCTAACTCCCATTGAAGAAAATCCCTGGAGTTTTAATACCAGGCACTCAAAAATTCGAGAAATCCCACGTGTTTCACAGCACGACTGTTGTCAGAAAACGCATGCGCTTTATATCTTTGAAAGGCTAATGTATGAAACCGGCATAATAATTAGTCTTTCAACTCAATTTGTTTCATAAAAACACAAAGTTTAAGTAAGCCTGGCAATATTCGCATTGTAAGAATCGGAGAACAAATATTGTACATATATTTCGATAGATAGTGAATAAGCCATCAATAAACGGCACACAAATTGATATCGAATATTTTGGAGAATACTGGATAATATTTTAATCAGATAATAATTTTTAGTTCACAGATAAAGCGTCGAATGTATTCAAACGACAAGAGAGCTAGAGAGAGACGAAGATACCCGGTAAGCGTGTCAGGTATGGCCGAATCCGCGAGTGTCAAACAGAGACAGAAATAGCTGTGCAACAGCGAAAGCTTGAAAACACATCTGCCGACGCGAAGGGGAAAACTTACAATTTACTTACGAAAAAAAAATACTGAATTTCTAATTCAAATGCCTTGCCGAGTATAATTATATAGAAACGGCTATACCTACAATGACAGAACGGATAACGGTTAAAAATGTTATCAAAATATCGGTCACAGATAACACGAAGCGTGATATTGAACGACGCGCGTGGGTCCTGTGGATATACACAACCTCAACCTGGCGCGGCTAGGATACTAACATTCAATAAAATCGATATAAAGCCAACATAGAAGGCCGCCCAAGCGATTGAAACAAGGAACGTTCATTTCAAAGAATTAAAAATCATAATATTCAGTGTTTTTAAGAAAATATTTAATATTAAGGTGAATCGCCCATAAGATCGCCATCTTCTCGGTCGTCAAAACGCGCCGAAACAACATAAAAAGTTGACTAGCAAGAATGGTATATTACGAACGAATAAAGAATATTATTAGATTAATGACAGGTTCAGTGGGACACTTTCATTCTCGTTAAGGTTTAAAATTCAAATTATTGATTAAGGATACTTCTATTCCCGCCATGTTTTCTAACAACCAAGGTCACTGAATACCTTCGGTGGAGTAAACAAAGCTCGATACATTTTCAAGTATATAGTGACAGAGAATCTAAATGACAACATCCACTAATAGCCCTAATAACGCATTTACACAGTACAGGTAGGCTTTGATGGGTCAAAGTAACCGAAAGCACGCGCCATCACAATAGTTGCAACCCGACCGGCATATCACATGGTAGCAGACTTATAGTTGGAAATAACGGTTAAATCGTGGATGGGAGTATGTTCAACGTAACTAAAACAATAAATGTTGCGTATTAAAAAAAAAAGAGACTATGTAAGCGTTGAATAATGTTAGGATAAAAATGGCGCGCTATTTCATAAAATGAAGTTTCATAACCAAAAAGATTACCTCGGCTGCTCTCTTCGTGCCTTTGATTTCACACTTAGCGTCACCGGCGTTTTTCTCGTCCCCGACCTTTTCCACTGCGACATCACTGTTATTTTCCTTGGTACTCATGTTTTTAAAGGGTTTTCGACTTTTCGTCTTTAGAAGTGAATCTGCCAAAATCCAACGCGCGACTGACCGGCAATTCTTCGCTTCAGTTCAAAAACGAAGATGGCGCGGGCTTCCATCAATCCCATGCGTGATTGGTCTAAATACCGGCTTTTTGAAAGTTGTCTTTCTCTAAATAATAGAACTAGAATATTATATTTATCAATAAACAAGATTTATTGGTTGCATTAAATCAACTAATTGTCGAAGTTTTAGAAACAGTAAAGTTTTTTTAATTACTAAAAGAGGGGTTTGAGATTAAATTTAGTCTCGAGATTTCATGGTTTGAGACTAAGATGTAGACTATAAAAGTTATGGAAAGATGGCGTTAATGTAGATACTGGCGGGGAAATTCAAACATTATCTAATGATACGCATATTTGATGGATAATTATAGATTACAATGAAATCAAATGCACTGTTTTTTCACCTCATTTTAGTGAAATATAATTGCAGCGAATGATCTCATTTATATTAAATATTTTTAAAAAATCGGTCAAAACAAACATGACTTAAATATTTAGTATAAAAAAAAGTAATAATTTTATGTTAGAATTCATTACAGATTGCAACTTTTTTCATTCGTCTTTTTATTTTAGCGATATAACTTTGCTTTTTGAAAAAAATGACTTAGCAATAAAAATAACGAACTTGTGATAACCGTTAAATCATATCATACAAATATAATAAATACGTAAATAATATACAACAAAAAACTTAATTTTTATTTGTATAAAATGAAATTAATGAATTATGTTCAGTAACGAACACGATGATTGATGATTGTTTTTGAGTAAGTATATTTACACACACACACATATATATATATATATATAAACATACATAATATTTGAAAATTCAGGACGGATTTTTACTAAAGTTTTTTTTTTTTTTTTACTTTTAAGGTGTTAACTGTCACTTCTTGATGGAAAGGCATGATATTTTAAATAATAAAAACACATTTTTTTTAGTACTTATTTCCACAATATATTTTTTGATCAGGACCGGTTTCGCTCATCACGAGCATTATCAACTGTTGCAATTATCAGTTGTTAATGCTCGTGATGAGTGAAACCGGTCTTGATCAAAAAATATATTGTGGAAATAAGTACTAAAAGTAATGTGTTTTTATTATTTAAAAAAAAAAATAACCGTAAGTTATACAACAAAAAAAAAGGTTTTGTGTTTCTTCTAAGTATTTTCATATTTTTTTCAGAACGCATTTTTAAAGTCGTATTTTTTTCTGTTTCAATTGTTTTTTTTTTAAATTTTTTGGATATTTTGAAATTAATCCTACACACTAAAAATGTAATTGAAAAAGAGTTATATAATTTTGAGAAAACATTGGCAACACTACTTGCAATATCCGTTCTTTCTACTAGTCCTCTTCCACCGTTTCGATCATGGTACGCCATATACCGTTTTTAATTATTTGTGAAATCTGTTATCATCCGTATTATCTGTGCACTTAATTTTCTAAGATATTTTATTGTCTATTGTGATTGTGTTGGATGGTCGCATTGAAGAGTTAAATATTTAATAGGGTCATATTGTATATTTCTAGGTTAACGTACCGAAACTACGACGAACATTTTGCAAAAAATGCAAAGTTCACAAGAGTCATAAGGTGTCCCAGTACAAAAAGTCAAAAGAAAGACAGGCGTCTCAAGGCAGAAGACGTTACGATCGTAAGCAGCAAGGATATGGAGGTCAAACGAAGCCCATCTTCAGAAAGAAGGTTTGTTATTGTCAGACCTGTCACTTTTATACACTATCTTCTCAATATTCATGGATGCCGACTTTCCCATTAGATCTTGCGAGGTTTCATTAATTATTGTATTTATTTGAACCCAACCCTAATATCCATTTTATTATTGGGTTCACATTACTGTGAGTGACACTTTTTGACGACTTTGCTACGTTTACTCCCTTTGCAGATCTTTTAAATTCCAAGTCGACTTGCAATTACTATCTGAACATACCTTGCACATTGAATATTTCCTAACGTTTGTTATCGGAGAATTGTGTTTGCGAAGCACACCTCTTCTTTCTTTGTCATGTGTATTCTCTCATCTGGTATCAATGTTGTATAGATTGCTCATCAAGTGGAAAAGGGGAGTCTATGCTGTCTGCTAAATAATTATGATTCTGCATTTAATATTGTATATGGAATGTCAACCCCACAACATCTTTTGTTAAATAGTTTGGTAATGTGTTCAATTCATACATTTTGCTTACTTGTTACCATATAGGGTTGTGATTAAACTAATCTATGTATGTAATATTCTACCTTACCTTTCTTTTTTGTAATTGGGTTCTTAGAGCAGTGTAATCTGGTAAAATTTTTTTTATAAGTAATTGGAGCTAAAATACATAGACTTCTCTGATTGACACAACTTCCACCATTTTTAATGATTGATTGTAATTTTGAATAGAATCTTACTGACATTAAATCTTTAACAATAAAGTAAAAATATTCCAATTCATAATTTCGTTATGTATCTGAGATCACCTTTTAGAAGATAAAAAAACATTAAGTTATGATGTCTATTCCCACTTATCAAGAAGGGATCACTTCTGCTCATTTATTTGGCAGTCATTTTGAAGATGTTGTGGTAAATTTCACATGAGTCCCAAGTAAAATATAGTAATCGATCGCACTATGTTTTTCTAGTTATTGATGTTCTGTAGGTTGCTGTTTGTGTTGTCACAAACTGCCATGTTAAATTTTACGAATAACTATTAGCAATGTCTATTACTGTAGTTAAAAGCAACATTTATCATGTACATACATGTGTAACATGTCATACATCTGTAACATTTTAATTTTGAATCTTTAAATTTATATCATTCTAACCTGCCATGGAAGTAGGATTCAATGTAATTTAGGTGGGCTGAAAGTTCGTAGGCTGATACCTAGACGGCGCTACTAGTATTAAATTAAAATAATTTTTAGTTAGCCCTAGCCTTCAAGAACACGTGTGTAAATTTGACAACTGTCTTACTATTAGTTTGTGAGATATAGTATTTTGAGTGAAGGAAGTTTTGTTTGTATAAAAAAATGGATAGAAAGGAATTTCATGTGTTAATAAAGCATTACTTTTTGGTGAAAAAAAAAATTCTATTGAAGCCAAGGCAGGCTCTGCTTGATGAGCATTATTCGGACTCTGCACCAGGAAAATCAACCGTTGAGATATGGTTTGCTAAGTTTAAACGAGGCGAAATGAGCACTGAGGATGATGCACGCAGTGGATGCCCCAAAGAGACTGTTACCGACGATAACTTCAAAAAAGTCCACAAAATAATTTTGGATAACCGAAAAGTAAAATTGATTGAGCTAGCCGAGACCCTAAAGATATCCAAGGAATGTGTTGGACTTATCCTAGATGAATATTTGGATATGCGAAAGCTCTATTCAAGATGGGTGCCGTGCGAGCTCACAATCGACCAAAAACAACAACGAATTGATAATTCTGAGCAGTGTTTGAAGCTGTTCAATCGTAATAGATCCAAATTTTTGCGTAGATATGTAACAATGGATGAAACATGGCTCCACCATTTCACACCGGAGTCCAATCGACAGTCAGCCGAGTGGACTGGGCGTGATGAACTGACTCCAAAGCGTGGAAAGACGCAAGTCGGCTGGCAAGGTTATGGCATCAATATTTTGGGATGCGCATGGTATACTATGCTATCTTAAAAAGGGAAAAACCATTAACAGTGACTATTATGTAGCGTTTGAAGGACAAAATCGCGGAAAAACGGCGCCATTTGAAGAAGAAGTACTGTTTCATCAAGACAATGCACCGTGTCACAAATCAATAAAATGATGGCAAAATTCCATGAATTGGGCTTCGAATTGCTTCCACATCCGCTGTATTCTTCAGATTTGTCCCCCAGTTACTTTTTCCTGTTCTCAGACCTCAAAAGAATGCTCACTGGACAGAAATTTTACACTGATGAAGTGGTAATCGCTGAAACTGAAGCCTATTTTGAGGCTAAAGACGAATCGTACTATAAAAATGGTATCAAAAAATTGTATGAACGTTGTAATCGTTGTATTGCTCTCGAAGGCAACTATATTGAATAATCTAATTCTATAAAAAAAGGTTTTTTCTATGTTAGCCTAGCCTACAAACTTTTCAGCCCAACTGTTACAGTGTTGTGATTCTCGTGACAAACTGATGTTGCATAAATTTGCTCCACTTGCAATGTATAATAAACATCATCTAGGTTTACCGACAACCAAGTGTTCAATGAATATGAACAACTTAAAAAAATTATACATATGTATTTCTTTTCAAGTTGTTAATTACATAAAGTCTTGCCAAAGATTTGTGAACCAAGTTATTTTCCATTCAACATTCAAGCGAATTAATGAAACCCTACCAACTGATCAATTGGGGTTTTTTTTGAAAAGGGCAAGGTGATCAATTAACTTGTAATCGGTGTCAGTTACATTATTATTCGTTTAAAATTGTAGAAAGAGTTGTTAGTAAAGTTGAAAATAAGGAACAAATCTGTATATGTATGATATATAGAACCTAAAATTCATTTTGACTCCTTACCTGGAATCAACATCAGTAGAGAACCGCATTCTGACAGCTTTTAGACAATTATTTCAAAGGTTTAATTAAATATTTCATTTAATTTGAATTTTATTGTAACCATCTGCAATCAAATGCTCGACACATTCTTTTACAACTAATGCCACTTTTCTGGCGTCTTCAAAGTTTTATTGATAATATATTTTTTGAGAAATGGTAATTATTGGAATAATTTTTCAAACCTTTGCATTTGAGGTTGAGGGTGATACTTTTTTTTTTTTCAAATATTATCAAGTGAAAACTACTCCATACATATTTTGTGGTGTCTTGAGATGTCAGCATGTGACTTTAAACACATCTACAAGTTTTTCGGCAGTAAAATATAGATTTTAAGTTTCTTATGGGATATGATTTTAAAGATATTTTCCCTTCTTTTTCAGGCCAAGACCACAAAAAAAATCGTATTAAGGCTGGAATGCTCAGATTGCAAATTCCGTTCTCAAGTGGCACTCAAACGCTGTAAGCACTTTGAGCTCGGCGGTGACAAGAAGAGGAAGGGACAGATGATTCAGTTCTAGATATATTATATGCTTGAATAAAATGTTTGTCTTATATAAGAATCTTTTATTGATATTGTTGAACCTTCATTCCTTATAATCCCCTTTTAAATCTCATGAAAAATGGTACAACTAAAAGTTTCATGTTAAAAAGCAAAGCGTTTATAAGTTGAATACAATTCATTTTGATAGTGTTTATGCAGAGCTTATTTGAAAACTGATGGGTCCAAGCCTTCTTGTAACATTTTCAACTTAACGGCCTCAACAGGCACCCCTACATGGCACATTTTGAAAAACTTATCGTATCTAGTATCGTGTTCTTGCTGCGGCTCCGGTGTGGGGTTGTTCTCACTAACTACCATGTCTGTAGTATTATGATCGTCGCTTTCGATGTGATGTACATCTTCAGTTGGGGTAGGGGCAGGATCATTTCTTTGGAATGAATTGATTTCTAAATTGGGTATTGAAGAAAGCTGAAAAAATAACATATGTTATTGATTTTTGACAGAATTTGTTTGTTTCCGAGATGGCTGTGGTGTAATTATATTGTTCCTTTGGAAATGTACTACCCGAGACTTGTCAACACTTAATTGTCAGGAAATGACCGTTTATTGCGGACTGTTGATTGTGATAGCTGTAACAACATACAACCTTTTTTGACAAAAACAATTAAACCGATAAGTAATTATACACAAAATGTTCTTATTAATTATTTTTAAAAAAGGCTACATATGTTTATCACATACTTATGTCATAAGATTTAATACATACGGTGATTGTAAAATTTCAGGAATGAGAAGTATGGATTATTATTTATTGTATGATATGAATAAAAATGTTATGTTTTACATATAATGTTTGAAATATTTCATATTGATAACATGTGTAGTGTCAATTACTTAATTGATAACAGGTGTTTATAGTCAGCTTAGAGATAGAGTAAAATTGTAGTGCAGACTGCTGTTTTGATTTTATTTTTAACGATCGAATAACATAATTTCTTAAGAATTCAAACTTACTTTTGATTCCAATATCATAAGAGATGCTTCCACTTTCTGCATTTTCGATTCAAAATCCATTAGCTTATTCTCGCATTCTGAAGAAAAATTATTCATGAATTGAACAGTTTTTATGAGGAAATGGTTTACAAAGGCTAATGTTCGCTTCTGATGTATCGCTGCAGTCTGGAATATTTAAAATCAAATGATCATTGAACAGAGACTAGATTTAAGTAATATGAGAATATCTCGTAATGTAAGTAATCAATATAGATTTTATTACAAAATTGTTGGTAACTATTTCGGCTTTCCATTGTCAGAACTAGTATCTCATAGAATAATATTTTTACTTTATAATAACACTCCTGATAATTTTATTGGTTAATCTGTTCTAATAACCACATATTAACACATTATGTTCATGAGGTATCAGCAGTCCGTTTGGAGAATGGTGCAGGTTGTTGTAAGGTAAGATATTATTCTGAATGAAATCTTTACAAAAAGTGCAGATTAATCAAATAATTATTGAGTTAAAAAAATTTAAGTCATAATTCACGGAAGTGTATAATTATTTACTCTCGGTCTGTTGAAATATTTCTTGGTAATTTTAATCATAAGAAAAGCGAGTGGATGAGGAAGTATTGTAAGTGGGATTCCAAATCACACAATAATAAAAGCTCAATTGTTCAGTTGGTATCTTTACTTTAAGATGCAGTGGTTGATATTTGAAGTACATTAATACCCGAATTTAATACAGTTAAGAAAGTTTTTATAGTTTACAGTAAAATTTATTTAGAATGATTGGCTTTGGGAATGCTGCACAACAGGGCAGTGTCAAATAATATGTTAACTTAATTTTTGTAATCAGTGGAAGGAGTGAAATTGACTGAAACATTCAATGTCTTTGTTATGTTTGCTTTTATCAAGCATTGAACATGAGCATGGATTTAGCTTGATGAATGCAATCATCTCTAAAACACATCATTAGAGTAAGCATTTGGAAAATGTAAGATGATTTTTTATAATTTTATTATAAATAATAAAATTACAAAAAAATCTTTTTTGCTTGTAGGAGTTGATGTTTTTTAATTGCTTCAGAGGTTACTGGGATATTCCTGACAGACAATTCTTAGGTGTGTTTGGACTTAGTGCAACCTATGGACATAATATTAATATATTAATAGCATAACTCATTATTTGGTGCATTATGTTCATTAAAATATATCAGTGTATGTTATTTGTGAAATTTTCTTATTTTATTTTTCATTTCATAACTATTTAACACTCAATATACTTTTAATTTTGTTTTATTTTTCCTTACTTATTGGTACTTGCCTAACTGCTTCTTAGTATTTAACGACTGCTTCTCTCTTCAATATTTCTCCACATATCATTGTAAATATACTTTCATACATTAATGATGAATAAAAACTATTAAAATATTGTACCATGTGGTTCACTAATAAATCGAAAAAGTAAGTAACGCACTTACTTTAACATATTGATGTGTTGCTGAGTGTGATTATAAAAGCGTACTTGATAACGTATTTCCAATGAGAACAGGAGTCATTTATATTTTTAAACCAGTTTAGAGGAATATTAACCCTTTGCACTCGAATGCCGCCGCAGTGGCGGCATGTTTATAAAGTCATTTTTGTATACTTTTAACATTTTTTATTTGTCGATTTCAACTAGATCACAATAATAGATCATTGGGGAGTCATTTTCTAATAAAAAATCATAGCCAAAGATAGTCGGCTCTCGTAATATCAATAAGTGTTGTCATCGAAATGCATGGTGGATTCCGAGAGCGTACTTCAACTGTTCCTACAGAAGATCGTCTTGGAGATAAATTACATATATTACGTTCAGGGCCTAAGAAGGATTGTGCAGTATGTTCAAATAGAAAAATTTCTGGCGGGAGATCGGAAACACGGCTGTTTTGCGAGACCTGTGTAAATAAGCCAGGATTACAAGTTGGCGATTGCTTTGTGAAATACCATAAAATGAAGAATTACAAATAAAATAAAAATATGTACATTATATTCATTATATGTCTATTTTACAGAAAAAATTAAAAAAATATTTTTTTTAAATTTTATACATATTTTTTTTATTAGTTTGATTCATGTAGCGAATGCGATTTTCGCAAAAACAAACGCGTCGAGTTGCTGGTAGGCACATACGAAAAAGTGCTCGAGTGCAAAAGGTTAAAGCTTAACTAATTCAACTTATTGCATACAATAGATATGGTGAATTTTTACTTAAAATATGCTACTTTTTTGGCCTGAAATACATTTTACAAGTAATTTTATTTGCCATAAATGGGACTTCTTCATACAGTATTTCGTTTAAATTATCGGAATTACCGCCATGAAAAAGAGTGGCGTTTGTAAAGCATACAATAAACAAATCTGTAGTATTACAATGAATCATTTCATACTCTCTTAAAATATGGACTCACATTATTACTGCTAACGGTGGACTGAATGCTGACCACCATTGTGACTTCTGGATAGTATACCAATTCGATAACGGATAAATCGGATAAACGGATAAATAAAAAATTGTTTGATTGACAGTTGTCAAAAAATAACAGAGTCGTTATAATGAAATATGAAACGTCAAAATAAGTTGATCGACACAATAATTATTTCTCTATGAATTTTATCTGTCAAATTCGAAGTCTATGAAATTTACCAATGTTGCTACTGTGTAAAATATTTCAACTTGAAAATAATTACTAAAATTTTAGGAAATAAGCCCCATTTTTTTTTGAATATAGTAAAATACATTTCAAGTGGAAAATTTTTGAAATGTATTTAATACAGTTATTCAAATGTGTAAAATAAATTTGTAAGTAGAAGTTTGATATTGGCATTTTACTTGTTAGAACTTCATTATAACATGTTGAAAAAATAGCAATGCATTTTAGTTCTATATAAATTAGATAATATATATAGGACATAGGTAAATATATAAATAAATGAACTGGCATATAGTAGAGAAATCACTCATACTATCAAAAAGCATCAATAAGTGAGATAAATGTCTACTTAACAATTTATATTGGTAGATGTGAATTATTTTTGAACTGTGGGAATCTAAGTTTGATCTCACAACAATTAAGAAGGTAATAGTTGATTCTGAATGGTTTATCATAAATATATGATAATTTTATTGTACTCATATGGTTTTAAAACAATTGTTAACCCGATCAACACGACAGTTTTTCATACAAACTAAATCTGTCCACGTTGCTATTTTTTAAAATGTTTTCTTTTCACATAGAGCTATAAATACAGCAATAAAAAATAATTGGGTTGGCTTTTATGGAAGCTAGATGCATCAGGAATGTTTAACAATATTAAAAAACACAAAGAAATATCCTATGCTGTCACAATCTCCTTAACAAATATATCCCTAACATATAACTAACTCGTAAATCGCCATTACTGTGACATGACAAAGTCATTAATCAAACTCAAATGAACAAGCGCCATTACTGTCACGTGTCATGGAGTGTCACATTGCAATGCCGCAAGATTGGTGCAAAGTTCGGTGCTAAGTTAGACGCGAGTTTAGCATGCAGTTTCAAACTGAAATGTTACTTTGGCGGGGTCGGAATAAATTTGAAGGGTTCGAAAAATCGATGTTTTAAGCATTTAAACCTAATACTTTTGACAATTTTATGGAGGTGGTAGTATCAGGACGAATTGGGTGATATTTTAAAACTAAAATCAGTCCTATAAGCAAAAGATTGCCTGCGTTACTGACGTTTGAATGTTCGCGTCCCAACGTTTGAGGCGCTTGCGTACAGGCCTTGCACATTGCCGTCCCATACGTTTGGGCGTTAGCGTGGAAGAGATTAAGACTATATCATTTTTAATTAAATATGCCGGTTCTCCTCACAATTTCCAATATTATTTAACTAGTGAATACATTTGTAAAGTTAATTTATGACACACAGCTTCTTTAAGAATCAGAAAAAATTTAGTGATGAAAGACAGAATGTATGCCATATGTTTTCATAACTTTGAAAGTTACCTTAATATAACAGAAAATTGTTTTACATCTATAAAACTTTCTGTGAAAAAATGCCAGGGCGATTTCAATATTTCAGTTGTTATTTTTATTTCCACAAATTGCACTGTTATTATTTAAAATGCAAAGCCTGAGGTGTGCCCGGTGCATTTGCAATGTTGAAACTTTTAGTCTCTTTCAATCCATCTACAAGTTTTGAAAATAATTTTCCACATTAATTTATTAATGACTCAAAATAACTAACAAAAATTTAATAGTTTCAAGGTGTAGTTGTAAAAGTATTCAAACATAATATATAGGAGTAATAAATGAGAAAGGAAAACTCAAAAGTGTGTTATAAATGTTTTATATAACAACATTTTCCCTAATTTTATATAATAATATAAAATAGTTTACAGCTTAAGATTAAATTCAAATTAATAATGCTAAATTGACGTCTCCTTTCTGGGTAGGTGTTAAATTTTTTGGAATATTAATAAATAGGTGGTCGGTTATGCATTTTAGTGGTATAACCTCGCCAAGTCTTTCAGTGATTGAGTAATAGCTTTAGTGGATTTCGACCTAAAACAGAAAAAAATTAAAATTTTAATGATCATAGCAATAAAGCATCATACCAAATCAATGAACAGAAAAAGATATGTTGACTTACTGAGTAACTGTAGTGTGAAAGTGGGCCAATTGGGCGGGTGTGGCAGAAGCAGAATTCTGGGGTGACAGTGATCCTAATGCTCTCTCTACCCATTTGGTGACAAATTCTCTGTTCCAAGAGAGTAATTCCCAAAATACATCAGCGACATCTGATAGCATATATGAATGTATAGAAAATACACTGGCATGGATGAGATTGGTCACCAGAGATTCTCCATGCTGCGTCAGGGTCTCTCCCACTAAAGTCACACATCGCTGATCAGATTGTGGCGGTCGGCCCAGTGATACCAAGTCAAAGAAAAATTTCATCACAGAAGAATTGGCATCTCTGTGAGATAGAGAGCACGCCAAGAGAGCACACTGTAAAACAGCATTCAGTGCGGGGCTCTGCAAAAAGTGAACCGGTATTCTCTTTAAAAAGCGCCCACAGAACCGAAACAGGTCATCAACAGTGTCAGGATTCTGACTGAGTCCTGACGGTTGTTGAAACAATTCAAAGGTCGGTCCGATGAGGGCTTGCAACATTTCCATTAAGTTAAGTATACATGAAGGGTCTCCGTAAAATTCGTCTACCAGAATACTTCCCAAATATAAGAAGCAACTGTGTCGATGAGTGGCATAGATGACGACCATTTGTTTAGAAAGCGTTTCAAGTAGGGCAGCACTCTGCCATCCCAGTGATCGGACAGCGAATCGAAGACACCGGCAAAGTCTTTCCATTACTCGCAGATCACTGCTGTACCTGAAATTAAGAATGAGACTAATGATGACTAAACACTATTATATAAGCCATAAGTGAATATTTTTATATTATGAATGATAGTTCGTATTTGCTGCTTATTTTCACTTTTCTATATTGAATCTATTTGATGTAGGGTCATCATTCCAGTCCTGAAGAGAAACTTCCATAGAATGATTGATGGTTTTAAGGATAAATACATGGATGTCTGTGAAGTTTACATAAATTCTCATGCAACTCCTATCTGCCATGAGGCAACTATTTTTTCGCAACCACATTCAGTTGTTAATAATCTAAGGTTTGAGTTAGTGCCTCAATTGAACCAGATTTCATAAAACCACTTCAATTTACAAATCTCAAGTACATTCTAAAATTAACAGTGAGTGAAGTTCTGGACACTTGGCTTTGACAATTTGTAAATACTTTTAAGGTGTTAACTATATTTACACACACACATATATATATATATATATATAAACATACATAATATTTGAAAATTCAGGACGGATTTTTACTAAAGTTTTTTTTTTTTTTTTTACTTTTAAGGTGTTAACTGTCACTTCTTGATGGAAAGGCATGATATTTTAAATAATAAAAACACATTTTTTTTAGTACTTATTTCCACAATATATTTTTTGATCAGGACCGGTTTCGCTCATCACAGTTGATGATGAGTTGATGCTCGCGATGAGCGAAACCGGTCCTGATCAAAAAATATATTGTGGAAATAAGTACTAAAAAAATGTGTTTTTATTATTTAAAAAAAAAAAAAATGTAAATACCTACTTGTACCAAATTATATAATGAAAAATCTATTTAGTATGTATCTTTTCCAATATCATTTCAAAAATTATAATGAATTTGTTCTAGGAAGATAAAAAGACAGAAATATGTAAATTTGAAAACATGACTGATGAGTCAATAGTATATAAAGACATTTTTTAATTGTTTACCTATCCATTGTAGTGGAGAGAACTGGCCATACATCACTGAGCACCGGGAGACAGGGATGGGTCTGTCCATTTTCAACAGACAATCTACAATAGCGAAATAAAGCAGCCAGTCTATCGAGCCACAATGTCGGATCAGATGAAGTATTTTTACTAATAGCAACATTGACTGTGCATAGAGTAGCCAGGGGTGCCAGTTGAACAGCACACACTTCTCTCATCATAGTCGTTATCTGCTCGTCGAAGGAAAAATTACACATTAGATTTTCCTTAAATAGGATTCGGTTGTGAAAAGAACATTCTATTAGTTCTATTATTTTTTATACTGCTATAAAATTAGGTTATTAGGCTATGCCTCCTGATAAGACTTCAGGGTAACCATGATAAGGGTTTTGATAATATATTTTCAGAGTTTCAATCACAATATCATATAGATCCATCTTTATCTTTTTACAAACAATACCAGATGTGGTGCGGTGGTCAATGTTGCTGGCTTGCGTGATGGATCTCACAGGTTCGAGCCCAACTATGTTTGAAGGCATGGGTGTTTGACATTTCTAAAAGCTCTCTGCTACCAATCTGATCATAAAAATGGGCATAGCGAAGCAGTTGACGTAAAAGATTGCAGCTCCTGGTTTGGGAAGAACAGCTCTACAGCTATGTTCTAGGAGAAGGCATGGGTTAAAAAATACATGTATATATATTTAAACGAAATGACACTCGATCCTTGAATAGTGACAAATAACTCAATCCTATTTTTTCGAATCAGTTTGAAAACCTTTTGTATTTTTCATCTCTGGGAGACTTAAAATAGTGTCATCTTTTTTTGTTAAACTGTGTTGCATCAGTACTGTGTTATATGCGGTAACGGAGCTCGAGTGTATTATATTTTCACAAGTACAACAGCCCCACCACATCGCTGGTGCCATGTTCCGAAAAGTAATTACAGGTATATAATTACCTGTTCATGTGGTAGACAGCCAATAATAGCAGCAACACCACGCAACAAGTCAATTGCAGCATCCAATGATAGGCAGAAGGATTCCAAACTGCGGACGATTTGTAGTAATCCAGATAAATGCACATCCATATGATTCCTACACGAACTGCAAATACTCTGAAATGTACAGAAAACAATTTGTAATACAACTTTCTAGATGTATCTTTCTTGTCATTTGTTATTCATAGACGTACTGAAATATTTCTGATTTTTAAGTGATACTTGTTAAGAAATGTTAGTAAAATATGTAACAAGATTATTACGTAAACAATACAATTTATTGATTGAATTGGTATTCACTTGGCAGAACTCCATTATAACAAGTAACTACAACTTAAACGTTTAAGCATAGTTCTGACGATGGTGTGAGCTGAAATAACTATCAACTATATTTTTAAAAAATAATTTTGCATTTTGCATACATTGCTATTTTTTGTCACCGTGAATACAATTTGTTAATGCTGAATTCAAGCATTGGGTTGTTTGCAGTGCACAAAAATGTGTGTTACCAAAAATATATTTTCATCAGTTTCAAAATCAAAAATATAAAATAAAGTCATACCTGAAGTGAATGAGCTGCGGCTGACGCTAATGCTTGGTGTTGCAAAGCCCGTAGCAAACATTCCAATGTTGCTTGCAAGCATTCTGGATGCTGTTCAATCCATTCACAAAGCTGACCCAAGAGTAATATTGACGTGTATCTCACGGCAATATGAGCTGTATCTGGCATCCCTAAGATGGCCTCCACCACTTTTGGCACAACTTCATACTCCTCACTAAACAAGAACAAAGTTATTTCAATTTAGTAAAAAAAATCTTATGAAGAGTGGAATCATATTTATTTTTAAATGATTTTGTGAAAATTTTATTTTTATCTGGTTTTTCTGATAGTATCAAAAAATGATTTCATTTAGTTTTATTTGACTTTTTATTTATACAATTCTCAATCAATTTATTTGGTAGATGGGAGCGTTTTGTGACAATGAATTATAAAAATTGTCTTTTTCAAGAAATATTTTTCAGAGTAACTTTTATTATTGGAAAAATATTTCTGTAAATAAATGGAGCACTTACGGCAAAATATTCTTTGCTATTGCTTGCATAATATAGAGTGCTGCCTCAGTTTGTTCCCAGCTCACTTCAGACCCTTGCAGAGATATGAACATTTGTTTGAAACAATGGCTAGAACCAATTATGAATACAATATCTTTCGTCAGATCCAAAACTTTTTGTCGAAATACCTTGAATAAGAGAAATTCAAATGTAATATTAATGCCACAAGGAAAAGTTGGTAATATAATGCTTGAAACTGATTTCGTAACAATATATATATATGATGAGGACTATAAAATACATTTTACTCAACCTCTCAAAGATGGAATGAAATTGAGTATTTTTTTTGAATTACGAAATATGTCTCAGAAAAGAAAGTCATAGTGTGTTTTTACACATATTATTAAGAATACTTTAAGAGCTAAAAATAAATAAAATGGTAGGAAAACAATATAGCGGTGGGTTTTTAGCTTTAGACAGGTTAATTTAAAAATAGGAACACTTATTCACTCAACTTTAGCAAATTTTTAATTGAAGGGATTCGGATATTGAATACTGCGATAGCGAGGACTATCTTTCCGTGAACATAAAATTTGACATATTGAAAATTGGAAAAAGAATTAACTTTCAAATACGTGATTTTGATTAAACGGTTTCTATCAATCATCATCTATTTCAGATGAATATGTTTTTAATTATACTAGTAGAAAAA
Organism: Himalopsyche japonica; assembly: GCA_028555115.1. Lineage (NCBI taxonomy): Eukaryota > Metazoa > Arthropoda > Insecta > Trichoptera > Rhyacophilidae > Himalopsyche > Himalopsyche japonica. The sequence goes on from JAHFWJ010000484.1 coordinate 3,353,947, forward strand.
TATTAAAGTCTTACGTCAAATTCATCTTCTTTGTCCAATAGTCCTTGATGATCTGGTTCCATTTGGCAATGTCTACATAAAGCGCTAACTAAGCGTTCTGCATACGGTTTAAAAATATTAGATAGGATTTCATCATCCTTTTTATAAAGATTTTCAGAAAGTCGGTACCAGAGATTGAATGATATTTCAGCAACCTCGTAATCATGATGACCTACACAGATGAGTACCAAGTCTAGAGCTTTGATAGCGAAATGACTCTGTTCTTTGGCATTGTCGTAGTTGACAATTTTGTTCAGAAAAGATTCACCGAGTTCAGTAAACACGCGGCTGTAATTGATGGCTTTCTCTTGGTCTTCATGGGCAACTGCCAGATGATAGCTGCCATCCAGCGATGCAACGCTGTTGAATATTATCTGTTCGATCATCTCATTATTATTATTTTCTTCCAAGCATTTTAGTAGAACACAAATACAGTCTGCGGCCGCTTCATGAAGGCCAGCAAACGCCATGTGATCGCCTAACACCAAAAACGAATGGGCCACAATTCTATTTTCGCAGATACCATTCAGACTGATGGCTTTGATTGAGATCCACGAAGTCAAGCATTTGATAATTTTGATGGAGACTTGAGTATTTTGTCCAGAATTATTTAAAGTTTGTTCTAAAAATCCATTAACGGTGATAGAGTTTGCCAGGAGGTATTGTTTTATTTCATTTCTTCTGTTAGCACCGAGTCTCAAAGAGGGGGACATCACCTCTTCAGGGATTACAGTCATTATTTCTAATAATGCCCAAACATTGTCGGAGGCATATTTCTTCACCAAGTCTTCAACGGGGTTTAGCCAAGAAGACATCTGCAATGCTAAATCACCCAGAGCCAGGCAAAGTTGAGTCACTATTACCGAGTTGGTAGCGTGAGTCACTAGACTGATATGTTCTAATAAGGAATCACGGAGAGAAGAGTGCGCTTCCGCTGGCAATTCATGGAAGGAGTGCTGAATCTTAGATCTCATGGTTTGAGCCGCAAAATAGCATGATTCTAAATTTCTCTTCTGTTGCAGTAATTCATCAGAAATCTTCCACGAATGTAACTGAAATAGAGAGAAAATATATATTTTGAGCATATTTTAAGTTGACGATTAAAAATTGACCTAGTTTCAATTGAAGATCATTCACTCACATAGGTATCTTAAGAGTAAACGTTAGCAAACTTACCGATTTTTGTAGTTTTCCTAACCATACCGAAGCCTTTTCTTTTTCTTGCGGATTAGGATCATTATAAAGAGTAAAAACGGCTTGAAGCACTTCATCTATCGAGGGCGACTCCATTTCGTTCATTATGTGTTATTTTGATTGTATTAATTATGGAATAATACTGAATTAAGACACATGTATTCGTTTGTCAAAACAGCAATAATCCGGTATTCTGACAGTGCGACAGCGTCGGTGTCGCCATATACATTACCGATTGAGCGAAAAGAGTTAGTATGTATAAATATACTTAATCAGTATACTTCAACATAAGTCGACCAAGATGTATGTGCACGTAGCAGCAATATGAAAAAAGCATTTAAAATGTTACCACCCATGAGTTTTTTTTCCTATCTTTTCCCTAATGCATTACAATGAAATATATGTAAAAATTATTCTCAATATTCTTTTCTGCAAAAGATCATTAAATGAAATCAACCCCACACATTTACCTATTCAACATGGAGCTATTCATCTTAGTTACCAATTAATTGGTATAATTTGTTGACAGTCTGGCAGTACTGTGTGTTATTTGTCAATTTTGCGATTTCGTTTTAAAACAAGAAAAATGGCTGACGGTCCGTCGGATAGTGGTTCCTTCGCCGGTAAAGGGCCAGATATCTCTGTAAATCAAGATGAATTAATCATGAAACAACAAAGACAAATAGAACAAGAGGTATTGATAAACCATTTTTTTTTTCGTTTCAGCTCGTTCTATGAAATGATATACAAAAAAATATTTTCTTGATTTCGTTGCAGATTTCCGAAAACATCCCTTTGATTGGGGGCATAGAACCTTTATCAACGCTGGTTGATGAATATTCAGACGATCCTGTTTACTTTTTAAAAGCAAAAGACTTATCGTCGAAGTACAAATCTATCCGCAGGACGCGGCCAGATGGGAATTGTTTTTTCAGAGCTTTCTCATATGCTTACCTAGAGCAATTATTGACTGATAAGAAAGAATATGATAGATTTTTTACTTTTGCACAAAAGTCCAAGGATAATTTGGTATCTTTGGGTTTCTCACAGTTTACAGTTGAAGATTTTTATGATACGGTAAGTAAATACTTGTTTACCATAATCCATTGTGTTATGATTGTCTTGTGCTTGTTGGCAAGTCGGATAACTAGCTTGCTGTGAAATAAATATGCAGAAAATATGATCTGAAAATCGACAAGTCAACTTTACGCTAGGTGTAAATAATGTGCATTTATTACGAATTTTTACCGATTTTCTGTTTCAAATTGTCTATGATACCATTTTCAAACAATCGGAAAAGTATGTATGATTTTTAAAAATCTCAATAAATATAGGTGATGTCTGGAGTTGGAAGAAGACGCGGGCTTTAACCAATTGTTTAGTACTAGGTAACTACTCCCCTTTGAAAATGGTATTAGATAGATTGATGGAATCATTTTAAATCATTTAATATGAATTTATATCATGTATAGTGATAAATTATACACTTTATGATATCGACTGAAGGTTATTGAAGGAACTTCAATATCAAATTTGAATTGTTACAACTTTGTACGTACATGTTTTAACAAAACATCTGGAATCATACAAAGTTGTAACAATTAAAATTTGATAAAATTTACTGTTAGATTTTCCAGTCATAAAATGAAAGTGCTATAATGATGTCTTAGTTTCATTACAACACAACTGTTTTAGATTAGCACTAGCAGCCGCCAGACCATACCCTTTCTAACTTATCTTGAGAATGTGGCAGTGTAAATATACTGCCTTTCCACCAAAAATTAATAGTTAGCACCATAATTGTGAGGTATTATCTCTACAAGATTTGTCTCAAATGTTTTTGAAAAGTCTCATTGAGCTTATTTTACATGAAAGAATTCCAATATTATTAATTATCTAATCCTAAGCTGCAATACCAAATATTTGTTTGATTTACAATGATACGATTACGTAATAATAAGGTTGCTCTGTAAAATGTTAAAAACAAAATTAGACTCAAACATTTTCAATTTTGAGTTCTGCATTTACACAGTTACGGTAGAATAGTCTATGTTCTGAAGATTCAAAACATTGGACTCCAATGGGAATTTGCAAGCATAACTTTACAGTTGTCAAACAATACATAGTTTAAGCGCATGCCTATCTTGTATTGATAAAGCACCTGCTACGCCACCGCTCTTATCAATTGCTTTATGAATAGTGAGAAGCCCCTGATAGGTGGTTATTTCTATAAGATTTGAATCATTAGAAAGAAAAATGGCATATTAACAAAAATGATGGCTGCTATATTAGAAAAATGGTATTATCAAGGAAAAAATTGGCTAATTGATCAGCCAAATAGTACTATACAATCCATACATATAAATACATATATTCATTAGTCTGTTGGGAATGTGGTTGATATCAATATTGTTGGCTTCGGAAACAGATCTCACGAGTTGAATCCCAGTAATGTCCGTTTCACAAATTGATTTATGGGTTTTTATTCGAAAGCATATATGCTTGTGATATATAAAATACCCTTCTAGCCATCCAATATCAACAACAGCCATTAACTAAACACTTTCTGTATCAGTCCTATTCCATCTTTACTCTGATAGGTTGACGGACTGCATCAAAAGGTTCTTGTAGAAAAAATTCAGTTTATATATCTCCATTAGGAGGCTATATGTTCCATACGGGAATGGACATGGCTTGAAAAACACTTTAATCCAAGAATAGAAACAAAAAACTCTAAACATAAACAGAGATAATCTTCCTAATCTGTGAAAACTCATTTTACCATTTTCCTGCATGTATTATTATTTCTACTATTGCTTTCAAGACTTTCCTCAATCATGGCTGAATTTTTGAGAAACTCTCAATAAATGATATGATGTGGTTCACTATGTATATAACCATTTTCTTATGAGAACGGAAAAAGTGAAAGTTTTTTTCCTTACCTGACATGATTATTTTGATTAATTCTTGGTTATTAGGGACAAAGACTGGGTTGTGCGTTGATTGTTTAATCCCGCATCATCACATTATTTACAATTTCACGGTCACATTTGTCGTGAATAGAGCACCTCTTTAACATGCATAACTGCTAGAAGTAGATCTTATACAGCTATATTGTGTTATATTTTATACAAAGAAACTATGTCGAAAAAGGGCCCTGTAATCAAAGAGCTAAGATACAATTCAAGTTTATTTGATTTATAGTTCATGGAAGTGATTCAACGGGTCGGTCTTAATATTGGCAAAGAAAACCTAACTGATGCAAGAGAAGAGCTTCATAAGATATTCAATGAACAGAGTTATTCTGATTATGTTGTTGTTTATTTGAGACTTCTGACCTCTGGCCAGCTGCAGGCTGATTTTGAATTCTACCAAAATTTCATTGAAGGGGAACGCACCATCACTGAATTCTGCCACCAGGTACTATACAAATAATGCTGCAGATTTAATGAGAACTTGCAATGATATAAGTTGAATAAATGGTCAAACCAAACAGAATTTATGATATCTATGATATGGTGTTTGATAGAATTTCAAATTTGAATTGCTAGAAAACAACAATTCAAATTGAATTAAAAATAGTTCAAATAAATTGCAGTCAAATATTTCAACTCATATTCCCACTTACTGATACTAGTATGTGGCGTGTAAGTAGTACACAGTTTTTCTCGACATATAAAAAAACACATTCATCATTCATAAGTGCAGGAAATATTTTGTGAAAATTATGATTACTTCAATATTACATTCAGGATTTCAAGACAGAGATGTTCAGTTGTGTCGTTTCTGTGATCTTGAATTGTGAATTTGGTAAAAAATTGGTTGTAAAAATTAGTCATTTAACTCTTTGTACACATATGGCAGTTATGCACATCAAAGCTGACATGCCCTTAGCATATAGCAGTAATGGGAATTCTCGTTATGTAGCTCTTGTATGAAGATTATTATTGTTAAATTAAACAGAAAACACAAGAAATATATTGTCTTTTATTGCAGAAAAAATTACTATAGATGCCAATTAATATTTTTGATTATTTGAAATATTAGTCTATATTTATAGTCAAAAATGTGATTAACAGGGTTAGTACAGGGCTAGTTCTCTATATTTTTTTACACAGACAGAAGGTTAATACTAAGACCACTGAAGAATATCGAAAGTGACTGATTGAAAGAAATTTTTGCAAAAAATTTTTTTACTACTATTTTGAAGCTATTTTATAAATAGTTTTATATTTGTTATCTATTGTTATAGCTGTTTCAAACACTTATTTTTTAATACAGGAAGTTGAGCCTATGTACAAAGAATCAGATCACATTCATATTATAGCTTTGTGCACAGCTTTGAATGTTGGTGTCACAGTTCGTTACATGGATAGAGGGGAAGGAGGGCAGGTGAGATAATTACTTATTTTGTAATACAACACAATTTTTGGGTAATATTGGATAAAATCATTTTTATAGTATCCCTGTTTTCAAATATGGTAAAATCCAACATAATATGATTTTAGTAAATGATTAATCAAATCCATAAACATTTTTTTGAATCATTTTGGTTTTTGTGTTTGATAATTTATTTTTGTGAATGCACATTAAAAAAATACCCTTTTTTGGAATTAGCATATTATGTATAAAAGGAAAACATTTTTTCTTTTGTCTATAACAGATTTTTAATTTTTTGCATTTTATTTGTTACTGCAACAATTTTTTTCTTTAATATCCATTAGCAATTTAAACAAATATATATTGCTCAATATTATAATGTATTTCATTAATAGAATTTTTTCTTTTTCTCTTGAAAACATATTGTATATAATATATGTTTTTTGCTTGATATTGAAGAAAAAAATTGTTGCATATATGTTATATATATGCAATGTATGTATTATATCATATATTTCTCTGCTATGCGTGTGAAACTATTAAGGAATGTCTTCTTAGAACATATTTTTTGCTTCAATATACAATTTCATGAGATTGTGCGTGTCTGTAAATTAATTTATCATATAAACTTATGAATTTTACACCTTCAGTAAATTTGCTGTTTTATCCAAAATTGATGCATATTCATATCAAAATGGTTATCTTGAGATGAAAAAAATTTACGAGAGATAGATAGAATGAATAAAGTTGTTAAAACTTGTATTTATTTGCTGAAATTATGGTTAAAGTTGATTTATTTTAATGCCTTTACTAGTCTCATCCTTGGGAAGACACTCTATATCTTGATTTACTAAAATCAAAAGCACATTCACATTTTTCTGAGGACATTATCACTGTTTTTTTAATGTCCTTCAATTTTACTTTTTCACCAGGTTATCGCTCATGACTTTCCTGACGGCACAGTTCCATCAGTTCATCTTCTATACAGACCCGGGCATTATGATATTTTGTATTTGTGATTAAGTATGTTTAATTAGCTATAATATTAATGTACATTTTGCGATACCATGTGAACGAACTTCTATAATAACAATAAAGTAAGCTATGAATGGAGTATTGGTTTCCTTATTATCTCGTAAAATGTGATATACAAACCAGGATCAAAGTCAATGAGAGTCAGAAGTGTCAAAAAAGGTGCAAATAAAATTACACTTCAGAATAATTGACAATATGAAAACTCTAGGTTTACAGTTAGTGAACCCCGAGGAGGTTGTGTTTATACACGAAGAAAAATATTAATTTATTCATATTCATCTCAAAAGGATCATAAATCAGTGATGTAATCTCATCAGAATTATGTCACTTGTTTTTTGGGAATCAGTAAGTTTAGTGGGATCTGACAAATACCCGTTTTCATTATTGGTATTGTAGGGTGTAAAAGCCAATTTTCTTTTAATAGCGTACTCTGATGTTTTACATTCCTCTTGAAACCATACAAAACATAAAAATATTACATTGGCTGAAACTACTACATTTGTAGAATAGAATTTCAATGATTTCTAGGAAGAATTCATTAGTTCCATTACGATCAAACAAAGTTTAGCATTGAGATTTATGTGAAAATATTCCATTACTAAAGTACTATATTAGATGTGCAGTCTTGTCTTTTAAGGTGTTAAATTTCATTTTATGGTAGACATGAACGCCGGTTTTACTCCGCGTAAAGATTATCTGTTAATAATGCTCACAATGAGCAAATTGTGAAAATAATACTAAAAATGTGTTTTATTTATTCAAAAATGATTCACAACCTATTGGACAGAAGTGCGAACTTGAGTTAAAAGGAGGATTCAAAATCTTTTTGGACATATTTTGTTTTGTTAAGTTTTAATAATTATACTATATATAGAACTATGGTTCATAAAAACCATTCATTCAACAAGGATAATGGTGCTAAATTATAGCATCAAATTACGAGAGACCATAAATTATTTTATTAAGTTCATTCAATCATATTATATTTTATCATGTCAAAATTTAAAATTACTCAATTGCATTTTAATGATAGATGATTATTATTTATTGTAGAATCCTTTCACCAAAAACTCATTAACGGTTTTAGTGTTATTAAAACTTATCACAGGTAATTGATTGTCATTGTCATCAAATCAGTATTGTAAGTTGTGTTTGGACCCTAGCCATAGGGTGTGTTTTTTCTTTGTAATTAATTCCTCTTAACTCATGCAAACTGTCTATTGTGTCAGTTCTGATGCATCTGTGTGATAGAATGCATGAAGATGCCAAGAGGCGAAATCCAGGTGTCATAGTGATGAAACATGTGGAATTGTACAAATTTCGAATTCAAATTCCATCAAGTTTCACCACCTTCATTCGATATCATAAATTATAATATGAATATAAGAGTAGACAGGTAGTATTTACATTTTGTCTTCATTTTATTTTTACACAACCGTTCACAATTACTCTTAGTAGATTTTTAAGTAATATTATAGTATATCTTAGTGCAAATGTTAAAAATAATATTCACAGAATCTTTTTTGCTATTTATATATATGAAATGGTGATGAGTGAAACGCAATTACTTTTATCAGATTTTAATTAACTGACCCAGTGTGCTGTTATATATTGTTCTCTATGTATTTCTAAAAATTAAAAAAAATATGTTATTATTTGGCGATTGTACTGTCTTGTTGAATGCATGAAGAAAATATACTTGTCCAAGTTAACAGGGTTTCAAGCAGATAGAGTTTAATATTTATAGACGATTTCTTTGTAATAGGAGTGAATATTTAAAATTCTAATCTAATTTTTGCCACTACCTAAAAATGAGGTTGATGATTTCTTGTTCAGGTGCTATTTCATTGGGATACACAGATAATCATACTGAATGAAACAACTGTGTACACATTTTCTTTTGTTTTATTTATAAAAAAAATTGAATATTTTTCACTGACCATAAAACATAAATATTTCCTATCTTGTCTTTTATCATATGACAAAAAAAAACTTATAATAAAATGAGTATAACTTGAAACATTATTGATGGCGCACTAACAGGGAATGTAAACAAATAATATTTAGAGGAACACATAATATAATTTTCTTTTACATAAAATGAAAAATATTGATAAAATAAAATGGCAAACATCTGAAAGTGAGACACTACTCAACTTATCACAAAAATATTTGAAATAATGGACAACTTACTGCACTTCACATGATGTGCAATCAATAAAATAACGTTAAAGTAATTGCCTTTGCATCAATAATTTTTATTTGAAATCAATGCAATGTAACATCAACAGAAATAAGCCAGTAATAACATAAACAACTCACTATAAACATGGAGAGAAATACCAATAAAGGTGGAATAAATAAATTAGACAAAATAATGCAATGAAGCTGAAATTAATGAAAGTTAATGACAGAAATAAACACCATCAGGTTCACGCTTTGGTTTCATACCGGCAAAGAAAGACTTTATATCTTCCTCTTTGACTACTTTATTGGTATTTTTAAAAGTCGTCAGGAATTCGTTAAGTTTCTCCTTCATTTTATTGTATTCGGTTATAGCATTAATCTGCTGAACATGACCTAAAGATGATAAAGCTTCTAATCCCTTCTCATATTGTGATGACCCAGAATTTTTTATTTTTCCCAGATCTTCATATGCTGTGACAGTATCTTCAGTATCTAATAAAAATGAGACTTTCTTTTCATCGTACGTTGCGACGCAGCGAGAACACGGACAAAGCTTTCTTCTCCAGTCGCTGGGCCAGAACACGGCTCCGTGATGCTCCACTCTTTCATCGTCTGACGGTTTTACGCATACCGCTTCAGCGGAATTTATTTTTTTCTTCTTGAACACTTCACCATCAGACATTGTTTCGTCATCTAGTTTTCTTTTTTTGCTTTCATAAGCATTTTTTTCTCCATTTGTCTCACCATTAGCAAGGGTCGGGGGAGTTTTCACTGCATTGTTTTCAAGATTATTTTGGTCTACGTTTTTAATATTATCAACATCAGCTGCTGCATCAGAAGAATGTTTAGTTGACTGAATCCCTAATTTTGCAGAAATATTTTCAATCGAATCAACTTCCATTGTCGGTGTATCTAGTTTTGTAGCAATACTTCCACATGATACATCAACTTCACAGTTAGATGCTTCCTCAGCCAATTCTTTTTTTTCAGAATTAGGGCCACTTTCAATTTCTGGAACAGGTAGAGCTGTTGATAAATCAAGGCTCTCAGTAACCTCTGTAGCAAGTCTTCCAGATATGTTGTTATCAATTGACGTAACCATATTAAGGTGATTTTCTAATATTTGGTTATTTTCTTGCATTTTAATAACAGGAGAGATACTTTTTCCTCTGTCAGTTGAGTTCTCCATTAGATTGACATCTACATCGATGTCCATAGTCGTCGATTCTTTTACAACTGAACTATTGTGAGGGATGTCGAGTTCATTGATAACCGTAGGTTTGTCTGTTATACAATTAGGAATTTCAGGAATTCTGTCAGTTTCATTGGAACGTGTATCTGTTGATGGTTCAATAAGTTTCACAGAATCACACAATTCCTGTGTAGGCTGTTCATTTTTGGGTAATTCAGACTTTTCATTCGTTTCATTGATGGATTCTTCAAAATTTCCTGCAGTAACACTTGGGAAAACATCCTCTGTTACAAGCTTGTCAATGTTGGTGGAATCCCCACATTTGATTTCATTATCCTCTGGTACAATATCTATAGATGCATTCTTTTCTTCACCTAAAATCTTTTCAATAGGAGCATCTATTTTCTCTAATGAAGATATTTCGGCTTCTATTGTATTTACTGTATCTATTTTAATATCCTTGGGGATAATTGTTACCGAATCAGGATCATCCGTTGGAGGTTTTCCATGTTCAAGGGGTGTATCAATTTTAATTTCATTAGAAGGTACCATTTCAACAGATTTGTTACCAATTCCTTCGACATGTGTTTCTGATGTTAAAGAATTAATTTCTGTTGGTTGTACTTCCATTCCACTGGATTCATCGACATCGGCCAAGGGTATTTCAGAAGATTTTTCAATGCTGTTAATATGAGGAGATTCATCAGGAATAGTGTCAACAGTAATTTTATTACATTCTTCAGTCGTCGGGATTTTGCTAACATTGATATCAGAATTGTTAGATGAATCTGTCAGCTGGGAATGTTTTGAATTGATTTCCTGTTTATTTAATTCAATCCGCGTTATTGATTCATCTGTGTTTAAGCACGCCGAAGTGTCAGTTTTATTTAATAAACTGTCATCAATTTGGTCTAGACTGACGTCGGTAAGAGTTTTTTCTGCCAAACTTTTGTCTAAATCATTCACTTCGACACTCATGCTAGATTCATTTTCTCTTTCTTCAGCTTTAACATTGTAGCACATATAATTATTTAAGAAATCATTAGACGTCATACAAGCTTGGCAGATCATCTCCGAGTACTGATCAGATAGAGGAACTTTGGAATTTAAATGTTTGGAATGTAACCAATCTTCACAAATAATACATTGTATCATTTCATCATCGTCATTAGACTCCGGATCAGGATATGGTCTGTGGCATACGCAGTACAGGCCGGCAAAATTTTGGTTATAGCTATTGTGGATGTTGGGCTCTGACTTGATTCCCGCAAAGTTACATGGATTATTAGGAAACTTAGGACTGCCACAGTCACACCGAAAATTTCTTTTAGTGTAAAGCTCGACGAGATCATGATTCTCGTGACACACGAGGCTGCAAGCAAGGCACATGCCCGCCCGGGTAGACGGCTGAGCAACAGAATCAGGGCAGCAAGTGATGCATGCGTATAGAGCTTGTCTTTTCACATATCCCTGTAAAAAAGGTTAAAATTTTATATACATGACTCAGCAGGTAGCGGGTCAACAGAAGCTTGTTTATTGACGGAGTGAAGAATTATTCCACATTATAATAGTTGTCAATAAATCGTTTTTATAATCAACTTTTATGAAAAATAAGCGAGTATAATTAAAGATATCATAATTTGAATACAACGTATGTCAATGAATGGGATTGTTTTTAATATCTATTTTAATGCATGAAGAAAAGGTGAAAATAAAGGTAAAAGATTCAGTTGGACCACCGAAAATGACACAAATTATTTAAGACACATGTATGTGTTTAAACGATTTAGTTTTGTTTGTTTATTTAAAATCATTGACGATTTTTATACGATTTATTTGCAGCGAGTACACCTTGACAGCTGTTTCAGGGTACAACTGTTACTGGTGATAAAATTAAAGCGGCCGTGATATGAATGGATAGCGAACGGTTATATTCGACATATTGTCGTCGTCAGAGGCACCGCTATTTGATTTAGTGTTATCCTATTGAATACCTTTGACATAAGAAATCAAATAAACAAGAGCCGAAACAAAAGCTATAATAAATTTACTGAAGGTTTTTACACTAATAATACTTGAGAATATGGTACATATTTTACTTACTGAATTATATGTACAGTTTTTATCATCGCTGGCACCCAGCACAGCTTTGGCATCTTCCTCAAAGGCTTCTTGTTCCTTTAATACATCCACCATTGTTACGCTGGTGCCCTCGTCTTCTTTATTTATGGAAGTGTCATTGGCATCCGCTTCGGACTGCATCTTGTCTCGTTAAAGCGGTGTACAATTTTCAAAAGAACCAATATATGACCAAATTAAAATCACTGACAAACGAAGAAACTTGAAATCAGATTACAACGATGGCGGATTCGCGAATGACGCCGGTTGCACTTTCCTAAACGTCAGTCCCGCCAAAACCAATGTTGCTATGGTGAGAAATTATAAAAATCAATCGTAATTATTGCCAAAATAATTTAATTATTACCTGAGGGAATTGAAAATATTTTCTTTTCATGTACGCTTAAACCAGTGGTCGGCAAAGTGCGGCTCCAGAGCCGCATGTGTCTCTTTAAGTGTGGTTCTGGCACAATTATCCACGGAAGGCGCAATAATATTTTCATTTAAAAAAAAAACTTAGTAAGAAAAAAATTACATCTTATTTTGATAAATTAAAATTTTTTTGTAAATCGAGAATATGTATAATTTTTTGTTGAAGTAAAAAGATAGATTAGGTAATTAAAATTTTATATTGTTGTAAAAATACATAACGAACATCGAGTTTAATTTTATTAGTTTTCGTAAACATAAACATAAACCATGTACAAACTACCGACAATAATTCCTCTATTGATAAACACCATTTTAAAACAATAATTTTAAATATGAGAGAAGCATTTCTCAGCAGGTCTCAGAAATTTAAAAACAACAGAGCAACTTTAGCATTTGTCAAAAATCCTCTTAATGCTACGATAACCGAGTTGAAATTGACATTGGTAACTTTGAAATACAATTGCTGGAATTAAAAACCAAGGAGATATGGCGCTCTAAATTCGAGCGTCTTTGTGTTGAATTGGAAATATTAGAGAAGAAAAAATGTGATATTAGTTCACAACACAAGTGGTCTGCTTTGAAAAACCTGGAGAAGGAAAACATGACCATTTTCAACGCTTGGAATAGTATTCCTGATTCTTACGATCAGCTGAAAAAGCTCGTGTTTACTGTTATTTCCGTTTTCGGTTCTACATATATTATATATGCGAACAATCTTTTTCAAACATGAACATTATCAAGAGTAAACTGAGAAGTCGTCTTATTGATGAGAACTTGGAATCAAGCCTAAAATTAAAAACAACAACATACAAACCTGATTTACTCAAACTTTCCAAGATGTAAGCACATTGTTCGCATTAATAAATGTTTATTAAGTATGAAATTTAGTTTTATTTAGTGTACTACTAATTTAGTGTAATAAAGTTTACTAAACAAGCAGATTTGGCTCCCAATTTTTTAAAAATTGTTTTAATGTTCATATTTGGCTCTTTGGCTAATAAGTTTGCCGACCACTGGCTTAAACAAAATGAAACTCATTAGCTCAAAACTATTCTGTTCGTAAATATCAAATTAAGTATTTTTTTCAAGTAGTCAAATAGTTTTATGTATAAATAGTGTAATGAGATCTTATAGTTATAATAATTGGGTGAATACTGTAATACATAAAGCCACACATTGCCTTTCATCATTTATAGTTTTTATCGGAAAAATGTTATAACGATTGATATTTTTCATTGCTTGATTGTTGTAAGGTTACTGTACTACAAATCGGTACTGTTATTCAAATTCATTTGCTAGTCTGTTTTAAATAAAGTATAATTTATGAAAAACCTAAAACTGGCTGATGTTTTTGCTAAACAAATTTGAATTGTTGAAAATTTGATTCCACATGTCTTGTCACTAAGGAACCGGGGCTTGCCTCTCGGCATCTTTTGGCAGTCTATCACACGGATGCAACAGAACTGACAAACTGACTTTTTGTAAAACATTTCTGAACCAATCAGTCTGAAAAATTAAGAATCTTTGGAAAAAAAAGAAAAAGAGCCATGGAAACTTCATCAAACCTCAAGATATGCTCATTGTAACCAAAGTTATCCCTTGAGGTTTTTCCAGTCGATACTGGCATTACTGTTTGTTAATTGTTAATTGGCTTCTGGCTGTTATTTCCACTTATAACATAAATGTTATTTTTAATTTTATATCATCTAAATAAAGTCAGAGCTATCTCTGACTAAAGACATTTTTCAAATAAACCTGCCTGAATTATTTTTTTCACATAATGTTAATTTTTAACTTTTTAAAGATTGGCACAGGTATTCAATTCAATGTAATAGGGCCTACTTCACTAACTTACTGCAAAAAACAATGCTTTATCTTAGTTATTTCATTTTTCCTTTTGTTTAGTTACAGGCACAAGTGGATAATAATTATCAATGTCTTTTTCATATATTTTTATTACTTATGTTCAATTGATTTCAGTAATAATTATGAATTGTTTCTTAGAATGTCCTTTTCAAGGCAAAATATTAAATTGTTATTATTGTCGAAAATATCTGTACATTTGAAGCATAATAAAAAGAACAATATTTTTTTCATAGTAAAATGTATCATTGAAATTAACAAAACATATTATATTAATGAATTAAATCATAAAAGGTAAGTCAATATTTTTGTTTCCATGGCCAAAATACATGAAACCAAAATCTGATGAATTAGGTTTCAGAAAAAATGTCATACCAGGCCACAATAAAGACTTAACAGTTAAAATATTACTGCTGCAATTTTTGTTTAAAACCCAGCACCCTTTAGGAATATCAGTATCAATATTGTCTAGAAAATCAATGGGATGATAAAAATCTCTCTTGACTAGAGCAATTTTATTGCATTTTCGATTGGGTGTTCTGTAATGGAAATAAGATGAAAGACGTTGTGAGTTTTCTTCAGAGAGTCCCTGAAAAGCGTTGTTTTCAATGACAGTGCCAACGTTCTTCATAAGAAATCCTCTCGGTACTATTTCAGAATCATACGAGATAGTTGCAATTATGTTTGACAGAAAACATTCTTCAATAATTTGCTCAGAATTTTGACATGTTGTTGTAGTCTTTAGATTAGAAATTGGATCACCACTTAAAAAATAAAATGAACTGTGATTTATTTGAGAGGTTCTTGCGATTTTGTTTAGCATCAGCCACTGCATTAAATCTGTACTGTAAAAATATGTTTTGTCAACAATGCAATTTTTTTTGTACCCAAATGCAATATAGTAATTATTTTCAGTGCCGAGAATTATTCCCCAGAAGTAAATATTCTTAAAGTGATTTTCATACTTCAATATCAAAAGAGAGTTTTTGATAATGGAAAGCTCTTCCAAATTCAAAGTCTGTCCAGTTTCCAGGAGAAGGTTAGCAAGTCCAAGCAAATTATCAATGTTCATTTTTAAATATTTTGACAGGTTGATATTTCAATACTTAATTAAGAATTGGTTTTATTACTACTCTTTTATTTTTTTGGAATACTTTGGCAAGATTTAAAATTTTTTTTGGACAGCATGAAATACATAAAAAGTTACATCACTTAATAGTTAACTGTCAGTGAATTTAAAATGATTGTAAAGAATTTGTGTCAATTGTTTTAGGTTTCTATTTTCAAATTTCACTTTCAACAATGATCAATGCATTTTTTTAATTGTATGGATGGCTGTGGTATAGGAATTTTTATGGAATATAAGTTAAAATAAAAACACACCAATAATTCATTTTTAAAATTGTATTTACACAACAGGACTAGTAGTGTTGAGCTACCGGTGATAATAATTTTATTATATGTAATAATTATTTATGTTTACATTCATGTATAATTAATACATCTCACAATTTAGTGACAATAGTAACATTTTTTCAATGCTTCAGTAACTTCTGTAACAGATATTTTGTAGAGTTTTTTTTCTTGTATATTTATATATGTCTATATATGTACATGCCTTACGAGCATGGATTTTGATTATTTTCACAAAAACCATCTATCAAAGATATATGAAGGTCTGATATGGAGTAATTTTTCACCATCATAAATTAATTGTGAATCAGGAGTTCAATTTAAAAATATGTACACATTGGTGGTAATATACAAAAAGTGACAGCGTTAAAAGAAAATCTTTTGACTGTAACTATCAGAGAAGAAGCACTGCTATGTGTTAAAAATATTTTAAAAATATAAAATAAAATTTTCATCACCGCTGGTTGTAATAAAAAAAGATGGCAAAAAAGTTTTGATGCTTTAAATTAAGTTATTTTGTGGCATTTTGGTGTTGTATTTGTAGGCTAATCATATGTGTGTTGTGATAGTCTGGTGTTAAAGTATCAATGACAAACATTGTGAAATATGTGAATATTTCAAAGCTGAGAGTGTGCATCATAAAATTTGCTTTCTTGTCACTCTTTGGAAAGTAACTTGAACTGCTAGTAGAAATATCTGGATATTTCTCTTGTACCATTCTAAGTTGTAATTTGTATGAAGAGCCCAATTATTGTCTAAGAAAGTCTTGTAAAATACACTCATCTCATCAGCGTTCAGGGAAGTTCTCTCATCATTTGTGTTCTTTGAAATAAAAGCTTGACGATCCTAAAAAAGGAATATATTATCAATTAAAATACAATGTATCAGTCTCTTTATTATGTATACACTGCACATGCACATAAAAGTGTGTGTGAGCATAAGCATTGGCAGGTTGCACTGCCGCCTGGTGTAAATTATTATGAGTATGTTGTTCTTGATCACTTGACAGTTTGCAGTCAATTATTGGTGAAAACCAGTAGCGTACTGTGGACATCGATATTGCGTGTGCTGTATAAGAAAAAATAAAAAGGCATGCAATATAAAAAAAAATATATATATATATATATTAGTTCTATTTCTTTTGATTTTCTAATTTTTAAGAGTTAAAGTTAATTTGCTTAAATTGTATGCTTCCTCAAAACCAATCAGGTTTATGACAATTTTATCTCAAAAATTGTTCAAGTTCATAAAGATGAGTAAGAACAGATTGTTTTTTAATCTTATATAATCTAATAATGTTCATAGATCTTTTTCCATTTAGTCTGAATAGATAAATTTGGAAGAGGCTGGTGTGGTTTGTCATTTCTAATGACTTTAAATGTCATCACATAACTTCTTTTTGAAAATGGAGTATCTTGAATACAACTAGCCATTATTGGGGCAAATAAAATTTCAAAATAAAAAACTATTTTTACACAAAAATTAAAATAAAATTGACATGCCATTTAAGAATAAGGTCGTAAAAAAGCAGAGAAGCAAGAGTTCTGCAAGTAAGTGTAATATGATGACACTGAGTTATTCTGTCCTGCATCTAGACAGGTGGCCTTTGATCATTAAATCTGCGAAAAAATTCAGTGGTTACATTCTACGCTTGTGCAGATTACACACTTGTGTGCAGTCATACAAGTTGGCTGGTTTGATACATACATGATATATCAGTGCCTTCAAATATATTTTAAATATAATTCACATTAAATGACATTCTATTCATATAAAGTGCTAATATCTTTAGAAATAGATTTTCAAGGGCATCTTCTCAGTATTTTATGAAAAATAAAAAAAAATAAAATTATTTTCAGTTGGTGACGTTTCACTACAGCACCCAATGTATGTTAGGTTTGAAAGATTGTTTTGAAAGTAGAAGCACCCACGTCTAAGAACAGAATTCCATAAATGGACTGAAAAGGTGTTTTGTACTGAACAAGCAGCTTCTGTAGAAAAATTCTTGTTGAATACCTCCATGAGGAGCCTACATCCTCCACATTGGACTAGACTAGTAGACTTGGGTAAAAAAATGCTTCACAATATGCCATATATATGAATAAATATATATACAATAATTTTCAAAAAAACTCTAGGAATGTTTGATTTCTTGAAAATTAATATAATTAAATTCCATAGTGGCAATATTTTAAACATCAAGTGATTTTTCAGACAGAAAAAGAAGTATATAACAATCTAAAGTAATGTATTGCATTGTAACTTAGATTGTTTTAATTTAAAAAAATACTGACCTTTAAAAATCTTTGATTATGATTATTCCAGAACTCTTGGTTCCAGATTTGAGTCTCAATTCTCAAATCTCTGTATTGTTTTTCGAGAGGAGTTTCACTAGGATGCTTAAAGAATTTAATTGGCCGTAAATTGGAAATTGGATCGGGTGGGCCTATTATATCGTTTGGATAGTTAGGAAGTTCTCTTGAGATCACTGCTTTCGGATGTTTAGAAAACGGAGAGTAATGATATTTTTGTATCGAAATAGTGTTCACAATCCACAGTCTTGCGTTATTCATGATACCTAAATAACACAAATAGGATATGTATAGGACAGCGAGCAAAACTGTATATTAAATTAAAATTATTATATTTTTTGACTTTTGTCGACAATACTATCGATTGTAAGTTTGAATTATACTACATTCACAAATTATACACCACACTACATTAAAATTATATCACTCAATGTAGTATCTCAAATGTTATATCCAGTTCTATCAGCTGTCAAGAAATATTATATTGCCATACATTTGATGATTTTCCTCATATAAAAAAAATCTCAATTTAAAATGAAAATGATATTGTGTCGCTTTTTGATTGAAATTAAATTAAAGCACTTATTTCATTGTCCACTGAGAAAGTCATATTTCACGTGAAGGTCAAAATTAATTAATATACAGCATATTTACACAAAAGGCTCGTGATTTTATTTTTAATCATTTTCCATAGACAAAGTACCACCAAGAAATGTCAAATCGTAAAAGCCCTTATGCCGACTTATGCTATCATTGAGGTTAAAAGTGATGCAGTTATTTTTATTACTACTTTTATGAATAAGAAAAATTGTTGACATTCAAGAATAATGGGTGTTAAAGAATTTTCAAAAACTTTACTATTGCTCCAGCGTCTCAAATTATGTCAGTATTCTAAATCATACTCCACCAAAAGATTTCCTATTATAAGCTGTAAAAGAAAACAGTTGGATTTCTATCATGATACAACATATAAAAAAAACGAAGAAATCCCGTTGGCCTCGAAGGGCTGGAACCATAAAGATTCAAGAGGAGACTATTTCATAATTCATAGGAACGCGATGAACAATATTGCTGATGAGCATGAATTTCCTCATATGAAATCATTCCTTGAATTAGGTCTCAATGAAAACATAGTGAAATCTATCGGTGCTATTACAATTCCTACTAATATACAAGCTCGAGCTATTCCAGTTGTGTTATCGGGTAGAAATACTTTAATCACAGCAGAAACTGGATGCGGAAAAACATTGGCCTATTTATTGCCTCTTTTGCAACAATTAATGGAATGGAAGAAATATAGACCAGAACGTCCTCTCAACACTCCTTTAGCGCTGATAATTTTGCCGAGCCGAGAACTAAGTATATATCTGTATATCTATCCTTACCATATTATGTTCATATATTTTTATGTAAAATTAAAGATAGACAGTATATACCCATTGTCTGGATGATTTCCTTTTGAAATAACTTTGCATTCTAATTATTGTTGATGGATTGTAAGGATGGTGGTTGGAAAAACAAGAATGGAAGTGGAGAATAATGATTATTTACTTATTTTTGATTTGTATACTGAAAGATAATATCTATAAGTAGTGTACCTTAATGAATGATAATTGCTTTTTAGCCAATCAAATTGCTGGTGTAGCTGAAGAGATATGCCGTTCTTTATCATTAGATGTTAAATGTGTGGTAGGTGGTAGAACAAAGCAAAAAATGTTGAATCCAGAATTTGACAAAATTGATGTACTTATATCATCACTCGGTGCTCTCAGCAAACTTGTCACAACAGGAGTGTATAAAATCTCAAATGTGCATCATGTTGTTTTGGATGAAGCCGATACCCTACTCGATGATAGTTTTAATGAAAAATTGACATATTTTTTAAGAAATATTCGGGTAAGAATAATATTGAATATAATCTTAAAAACTTATTTAAAAACAATAATTTTTTTTCCAAACACAGTGCATAGTCTGACAATTTTGTTCTATATCTTTATGTCAGCTAAAGATCTGGAGAAGAACTATCCATATATATATATATATATATATTTAGGTCTGTCATAGCAGTTGACCTTTCTACCCTCTTGCAATGGTTTGTAGATTTCATCACACATCTCAGTCACACACAGTGTACAAAAGATACTGAATAAGTCCTTTGCTTAATGATTAAATTGAATATTAATTGTTATCTATTTTATTAGTTTCAGTTCCAAATGACTTTCCCACCTACTGGAAGTCAGTTGACATTGGCCAGTGCTACAATGCCAAACGAATTGCCCAATGCTTTACAGAATTTTATTGATGTTACTTCTCTAGTTAAAATTACCTCTAATAATCTGCATAAAATGCTACCAAATGTTCCACAGAGGTTAGTTAAGATTTATCTAAGCACCATGAATTTCTAAATGTGAGGTATCACCATGTGTTTGGCCATCTTTTATAAAATCTTACTATATTTAATAAATCTTGGAACCATTTGAAGCATATTCCTGTAATTATTTGTATATTGTATTTTGAAATCAGTGCTGTTGTGGAGATGGTGGCTTTTTAACTTGAGGTGCTGTTTAAAAAAACGACCATTTTACTTTTTAAAAATTATTTTATTACCATTCCTTTTTGAAAAAATCACTAATAACCCATCATACACAGAAAATGATGATAAATAATATTCTACATAAATGGTTTCTTTTAAGTTCACTTTCACATTTAGTTTGCAGTTGCTACACATAATCAGAAATGTGTTATATGGTATGATGTTGAACAAAAATTGTACATAGCAGACTATTTGCAATGTTTATGATCGCTGCAGCTTTTGGAGTAAGCATCTCAAGCAGAGCAAATAAAGACTTTGTTCTTCATAAGAACAGCTTACACCAAATGTAATTTCAAATATTTGTCTATAACCCTCAGTTGTTAGTTAAAACTAAATGTCATTTATCCAACACATGAGTTCTATCTGCCATGAGGCACCTTATGCAAGATTCTATCCTTTTGCATTTTTTAAAGAATGTTGAATCAAGAATTCACTGTTTGTCAAAATGTTTTGATTCAATTTAAAAATATTACATAATTTATTTAAAATGAAAAGTTTTTAAATAACCTTTATCAGTCTAGTGCCTAACAGGAATTAGTGTGAGAATGGACTGCTTGAATTGTAGGCATCGCATGCACTGGTATGTGAGCAATTTTTAAATTTGTTCAACAAAGTTTCAGAAATGTTTAGTCTCATCAATGCTCCACTGGAATAAATTAACATAATCCAGAAAAATCTTACATTGAACTAGTAAAATAGATTTCTATTGAAAATGTCCAACAGGGACATCAAGGGCTGCAACAATTAGTATTGGGATAGAAACATCTCTTTTTTGACAAACAAAATATGTATCAAATGGATTTTAGAGCATCAATAATTGATAGGCCAAAGCATACCAACATTTTGATTGATGGGATGCTTCATTCAGTTTTGTTTTGAATCTATCGGTTATCAGAATGATTGTTACAACTCAGTAGTGTTTCTGTAATTTTTTGTTTTGGCTTTTGCTATTTTATATCTGAGCAATTATATTTTACAATGAAAATATCACGTACTAACATATGTAATAATGTAGTGTAAAAGTATTAAAATTGTCAAATTCCAGTTCATAACATGTCAGTAAGAAATTCTCATAATGGAATTTATGAGCATGTTTTCATACCCAATTTATATACACCCAGTCCTTTTTTATGCGAGTTCGATTATATGCGATTTTTTGGACGGCACCGTTACATTTTTTTATGCGTTTCACTCGTTTTTACGCGATTTTTTCCCCAAATTTGTTTTAAAAAAGAAATTTATATATAATATGATGCTAGGCATGTACGTTTCATTATTTTTTTAAATAAAAAAAATATGTGTATTTTTAATACTTAATTTTGTAAAGCATTCCATTTTTTTAAATACACATAAAATTGCCAAATGTTGACAAGTGTATCGGATGTTATGCAAATTTATGTTTTAGGGTGTGTAAAGAAATATAATGCAATTGCGTAAAATCATGTGATGTATGTCCGCTACTAAACTTGTTTAAACACAATGCATTTTTAAATTTGTTGAAAAGCATTTTCTCGGCCATAAATTTTACCATTTTGAATTATTATGTCAAATAAATGCCCTCCAATGACGTCAAAATATTTTAAATGTTAAATAATAAACGCAAACCGAAGATAAAAATATTACTCTTGAAGTAAAAAGCATTTAAAAATATAATAATTTATACTTGCATGAGTATTTAAAAAAGACAGTTTTACGATTACATTTCACAACCGAGAGTGACAGCAGCGAATAATTCATATAAGTGGATATAAAATCATAAAATATATATTTTTTTTGCACGAATTTTAAAGAGCAAATTTCGGTTTTTCATACGTTTCTGGTACTTTTTTACACGATATTTTAATTTTTGGAACCAATTTATCAAATTATATGAAAGTTGTGATTTTTTTATGCGATTTTTTTTTACGCGCCTTTTTCTGGAACCAATTTAATGCGTAAAAAAAGACTGGATGTAGATATAATGGCATGGAACTGTAATATCTTAGTTATTAATTTTACATAAATAAAAATAATATAATAATATGATTAAATCTGTGATATTGAAAGTGATTTATTATGATAACTATGATTTTGAAAATAGCATAAAACTATTGTGCAATTTCAAGTCACTTCAGTGTCAGTCAAGTGACACTTAACACCTTAAAAGTGAAAAGTAATTGTAGCAAATATGTTGGGGCAACACTGGTGATAAAAATAAAGAGGTTGTTTTTTTACTGTGACTAATCTTAAAATCAACATTTTAAGATTAGTCACAGTCACATTAGAAGATATATGATTGAGTAGAAACAGTAAATATGTGTGTGTAATAAAAATTAATGGCATTTTTAATACTTTGCAAACACGCAGCATGTCTTTAGAGAAATTTTGACAATATATGCACTAAAACCGCTAATTTTAATGATTTTCATCAATTTTAAGATTTCTTCGATTAGGGCCTGCTCAGAAAGCCATAGAGTTGCTAAAACTAATTCGGGCAGATGTGAACAGAGGTGATCCTGTCATGATTTTCTCCAACCAATCAACAACCTGTGATTGGGTATCAATGTTTTTAAATGAAAATGGAATCAAATGTGTAAATATGAATGGTAAAACCCCAGTCACCATAAAAGCTGGAATGTATGACAAATTTGTGAGCGGTGAAGTGAATGTTTTGTCCTGCACTGATATAGCATCCAGAGGATTGGATACTGTCAAGGTCAATTTATTTCATTTAAAACATATTTTTTTTGTATATATCTTCCTGATAGGCTTTTACTATTTTTATCATAATGTACATCCTTGTTCGTTTGACATTTTAAGATCCAGCAAATATGTGCATAAACTGTTCCACATTTTATTTTAGTAATCTCTGTTTATATATTTTTTTGCTTTGCAATTTACAAGTTGCTACATGTTTTCAAAATTTGCATTTCAAAAATTGTAGCACAGTGAGAATGATTAATTAGCCACTAGTCTTGTTGTAGCCCAATCATTCGATCACGAATCGAATTGTTGGATCATTTAAATCCCATAAGGTCCTCACTGGTCATGGACATGGTTATAAAAAGTGGAACTCTCAGAGTAGATATATTGAAAAAATTAATATTTTGTTGTTTTCGTATTTCCATTTCTCTTCTTTTGGATACTTACACCAAACGTTTCTCTTGTTGACAGGTGAAACATGTAATCAATTATGATTTTCCACTGTATTCTGCTGATTACATACATAGATGTGGACGCACTGGAAGAATAGGAAGTCCTCTAGGATGTCGTGTCACAAATTTCGTTAGTTCAGAGTCCCAAATTCAACTAGTAAAAAAAATTGAATTATCTGTTCGAAATATGGTTGACCTTCCTAATGTCAATGGGAATATAACGAATCTAATCAAACAAAAAATTGAAAAGCAGATCAGACAAGAACGTAATAAAATGGATAAATTTAATAATGAAAGTGAAATGAAGTTTGGAGAGAGAAATTAGTGTAATCTCTTATTTTATATACTGAAACAATGATTTTAAATATTTGTTTATTTTTAAAACTTTTGTATTATTATTTGTAATAAAATCAAAATATTAGTACCTTCTTCAAATATATTTTTTAATATCTTTATAATATGTGAACCATCCCCTGCTTTTGACACAAACCTGTCATTTGTCAAGTCTCAGTTTTTTTTATCTGAAAATATTTAATAAAAGTCTTGCATCAAAAAGTAGTATTCGAAAAAAATTGTTGAAAAATCTAATTACTGAATTGGACTCACTTCACCCTACACATCATAACTAAAGCTCTGATTTAGATATTTTAAAAAGACTGATTCATTCAAGAAATTTTACTTTCTGAACTGTACTTTTGATAGTTAGTAAAAAATATAAAATGTATAATTTTTATTAATTTTGTTGATGCATATATTTCATTTTAGGAAATTTGTTTGTTTGGGAGTTGACCAAAATTTTTATTATGTTTCTACATATTTCTATATATTCATTTCTGTAAGTTATCTCTGTTAATTCTCCAAGCTTCCGTGTGTGCATAAAAAAAGGTCATAATCCACTTCCAGGCATCCCTCTGCTTTGTTTTATTGTTCACCGGTTGTATTGTTATTGTGCCGGGTTTGTTTTCAAATTTTGAATTGCTTTTATTTGAATTTAGTAATTATTTAGAACATCAAATGAAGAAATAAAAAAGGTTTCAATCGAAGAGTTAACTTATATTTATACTAAAAGAAATTTTAGGTACATTTTTTGGTCTACACATCAAAAAGTGGTTTTGTATTATTAAGACAGAGAAGATTCACTATTATCCTTTCGAATATATTTGGCTCGTTGTCCCTCCACTTCGACGTCCAGTCTGCTCAGAGGGATTCCGAAGTCTGCCGTGGCCCAAACGTCACGGTCGGGTGTTATCGTCGATATGTCAGGCCGCCGATGGTGGTATACGTCGGACGGAATGTATGACACCGCGAGGAGGCCGCTGCCGCGTCGGCTACCGGGAAGTGTTAGAGTTGCGTCTTCCATCGACTTCCAACGTCCACCCATCAGCCGGTCGAGCGAAGGCCGAGGGGCAGCCGGTCTGTCGGTCTGCGGCTGGTGGCTGCTACGGCGAAAGTTGGAATCTATCAGAGCCACGTTCAGCGTGTTGCCCATGCTAGCCTTTCTCTGATCGTCGAGGGTGGACAGACTGCAAGTGGGAACGATCTTGTGTGGAAATCTGGGAGATCCTTTGGCCCGGTCCTTGAATGACAAGACAGGTTGTGAGATCTGATGAGTCACAGACGGCCGTCTCCGGTCTGGCGGTAGCCGGAAATTAACTTTTGCTTCTGTCTCCGACATATTTTTTTGTGATTCACGCTTTATCAAATTGGAAAACAATAATGTCTCATCGAAATTTTTACTCGATTCCCCTTCGCGATCATCATATGTATCATCACTGAGGATATTGATCGTGGGTCCGCTGCGAGCGAACGATTCTCTTCTGAGATTCCTCCGAGATGCGTGGACATCCAGAGTGTTACATGACAAGACCATGTTTTGTCTCTGAGCTCCAGGAACGAGGCCGGCGATCATTCCCATATGAAGTTTCAGAGCTGCAGCGATGCCTGCTCCACTGTTGCCAGCAATGGAAGCGGATGACGTCTTTCTGCTGGCCGGTCTGCTGCCAAATAGGTTTCTTATCCTAGCCAAAAGTCCTGTATTTTCATATTGCCTTCTGTTCAGCAAGCGTAAATTATACAGGTCGATGGCCGGTTGGGTTTCTCCATCGTCCAACTTAGGTTCTGAGCTAAAAGTAACGCTGCGTCTCATAGGGAGGTGAGCGTTCTCTGATGATGGCCAACTGGCTCGAGGTATAACAGGTGGCAGCACCGATAGCAATAGAAGTGGTAGCCCTCCTCCGATACTCGGTGTTCGTGCATATTCATCTCGTGATGGCTTTCTTCCCTGACCTTCTTGTGCCACCGTCAACTCCATCTAAAATTCCATATATTATTATCTTATTATTTTCTATTGATATATTTCAATACTTTTAAAACTTCTTTATAATTTTATTGCTTTGTAAAAAAGAAAAATATATACTACATATTTCATATAGCTAGAATCCTATCATAACAATTTTGCATATTGTAAAGCATCGAGGACTGGAGTAGAAATCCATAAATCAACGGATTTCTGCTTCAAGCATAGGTGTTTGTGATTCTAAAAACTCCCTCCAATCTGATTATAAAAAAAGGCCAAAGTAAAAACAATAAGCTAACCACTGCCACTGTCATATCTTATTGTATAGAAAGGTTGAGCTTCAGAGTAACAAGCAATTCTAGTTGAAAAACTTCTTTTGAGATATCTGTACATTGGGAGTTAACATGGATTAACAAATGTGTTTAGAATATTTTTTCGCCATAGCTGCTCCCAATATGGACTAACTTAACAGAGAATGACTAATATGGATGGAATGAGAAAGATTGATTATAAGTTTGCCGCTCAGCGTTGGCTTCAGAGAGGGTAACAATAGAAGAATATCCAAATATTACCAATACCAAAACATAAATAAATTTTGAAATTGAAACGAAGAATTGATTACTCAGGGAATGAAACTATGGCGTATACAAGTGCAAGAGTTTTTACTACCTGGTAGCCAATAATGTTGTTGGAATGTATTGTATATTTGAAATTACCTTTTTGTGCTGCACCAAAGAGGTGCTCGATGATGAATTAGAGTTTGGGTTTGAATCGATCAAAAGCCTTTCAAGTCTGTTGATCTCTTTATCTAGTGCAGCCATTTCTCGCCTGTAAACTTTGTTTTGTATCTCAACTCTGTATTGAAGTTCACGTTTATCATCAGTCATGAATCTTCTGGTGTTACATTCCAATTTCAATCCCATACTTTGAATAATAGGGTCGGTATTGTCTTCTGTAATTTTTAAAATGATATTTTGCAAAGTGCTCCATGTTTCATACTCTATCATCCAAAAATCATGAATATCCATATTTCTATTGATATATTCGATACACAGATTTTGTGCAAAGAAATCTGTGGATATATTACCATTGATATATTATATGTATGTTCGAGGGTCATTACCGGATTATTATTACAAATTACAATAACAAATTTTATACATTCATGGAGCGTCTTATTTCTGTTATAGTAATAAAATTACTTTTTAAAGTATATTAGTTACATGACAAAATTTTCACAAAATCATTGACACAATGTGCTCAGTAGAATGTTCACATGCTGTTCATGGACAAATTCTCGTCACTGGACAGGTTGAACACACAACAAAACATTAAACCTATTAATATTGAAAAATTTCAATAGTTTTGATTCATTCAATTTATCAGTGTGGTAGGTATTTAAAAATATTTTTTGTTGCCTATAAAATAATTTCATTTACCCTTTTTAAGAATGGCCAGCAGCTTTGGTAGAAACAATAAACAAAGTGTGGCAGTTGTCGAAATGAGAATGAGCGTTGTTATGGAGACATAAGCGAGGGTGGCCCTCTCTGAAATTATATTTGCCAGGACGACCACGATACCACTCGTTATGACAACACTATAAACACTGATTCCAATGTATTGAGAGTCGTTCAAAGCTGATATTTTGACATGTCGTGTTTCCCATGCCATGTATACTCCGACCACCAAAAGGAGACCTTTGTAAGCGTACAGTGCACCGAGCCAACCGTTCATGTTTTGGGATTGACATACTTCCACCTATAAATTATCATATGTAGCAGATTAAATTTATGATATGAAGTCGGTATTATGGAATAATCAATTATTTCTGATGACAAAATTTGTAGATAAATTATAATTTACTTGTGTGTTCATTTCTCTGAATTTAATATACATGGCGTTCATATGTAAAAATATGGCATAGTTTTATTCATGTGTCCTTTACAGGGATAATAAGTTAGAAAAACTAAATTACAAACAGATAAGTAGTAAAAAAAATTAATGGATTCGTTTTTACCTGCGGTTGGTAAACAACCCCTCGGTCGACAGAGCTTATTTCGAGAGTTAAGTTTCTCAAATGGCGTTGCATTGGATCGATCACAACCCAAAGAGTCACAATAAGTCCATCGATCAGCAGTAGAGCGCAGATTAAAGATATCAGCTGAGTGTCTTGCAGTAATTTATTTTTACACACACCACTGCGATTTCTATAATATAGACATTTACCAATTATCGATTATCAACAAAATTATATGCCAAGAAGGAAAATATTTTCCATACGGAAATTTTTTAAATATTTTCAATTATGTTGTTTTGGTTGCTTTTTTATAAATCCCTTAAATAAATTATTAAATCAGAAATACCAACCCAATGAAAATTCTATGAACTCGGTATGTCTTCGCAAACATGGATCCGAATGCTAATGAAAACCCTGCTGATAACAAATAGACTCTGGCCTGAAAAAGAAAATATTTTTATGAAGTCTGGCACTTGAGAATTTTTTTCTTCCTCGCAGCCATACACTTTTAAGATATGAGTAAGATGACTGGTGTGTTGGCGTTTGCTTTTTTATCCTTCTTGTTTGTATGCTATTGTGCAATAAGTGAATAGAAGACGTGGACGTGATCATAACAACAGATGTTCTGGACATGATGTTTAAGCTCAGACCTATATTTTTCTAATGATGGAGATATTCAACTTTACACGAGAAATTAGCTAAATTCAAAAATACAGTTCATTTCCGAATTCATAAAGAAGAAATCAGAAGTATTCAGGGTTCTAATTGGTATTCAAAAGGTCATTCGACATTGTAAACATTAGCATTATTTAAGAAAGGAAACCTGCACATAGAGAAAAATCACAAAGTAGGGTAATTGAAAATAGTTGAGTACCTCCGAAGATTATTTTTATTTGCTAATTATCTAGTCAAAATGGAGTGTGCAGTTTTAAGAATGTATTGTAAATAACTATTAATTACCGTGCAGATGACTGAGAAATGAACGGATGCTGGAAGCGTTGCATGATCAAGTCCTAAAAGTGCCACTGCTCCATAAACAAGGATACATCCCACGATTGTCATATTGTTCAGCCTAGGCGAAGAAAGTTTTATTGATCTGAAAAAATGATAACACAAGTGTTGATACAAGTTGATGACAGCTAAAGAAATATTTTTTTGCTAATACTACTTACAACTTTTTGTAAAATATAATGACTTACTACATACTTTAAGAGTTGTAGAAAAAGGAACAATTATATAATAAAATATGTTTAGATTGATTTGTCAAAACTTGTGATTTAATCACTTGACAGTTTTGCCCGAGCGTGACTCGGGCGCGGCTTTACTTAGGAAAGTTTAACACGGGTCACGAAAAGAAACAAGGTACTCTTCTTCGAATTGTGATGTAAAACATTGTAAAACTAGGTTTTAATTTATTCTGAAAAAAATAAAAAAAAATTATAAAAATAAATGTTTAAAAACATTTTAAAATATGTGACAATTTTTAAGCATTCTTTCTCAGAAAAATTCAACTGGTAAGTGGTTAATATTGGATGTTTATGGTAAACGTACCAGTAATTGACCATGTATCAGTAGCTATTAAATAGTTGGTTTTTTTCTACAACTCTTAAAGTATGTAGTAAGTCATTAAACTTTCAGTCTGATAAAATTAAAAACCTTAAATGATTACCATTTTAGATATTAAATATTTATCACAAGTAAAATATTTTGAATAATAAATATAAATTTTCAGTATTATGTCCACAGTATATTGTATGGTCAAGACTGGTTTCACTCACTGTGAGTAGGATCAACCGATTGCAAACAAGGGTGTTTATTCAAAATATTGAGTTAAAAATTAGTAATTGAAAAATAATTAATTATTAAGTCGCAAGATAATTATCAGATGATAATGCTTACGATGAGCGAAATCGGTCCTGATCATGAACTATATTGTGGAAACAGTACTAAAAATATGTTGTTATTATTTGAATAATAATGCCTATCCAATAAGAAGTGACAGTTAACAACTGACAAGGCATCGAGAGTAAACATTTAAATTTTGTATTTTGGTGTTTACTTCATTGTTTATGGAATGATGGAAGAGATGTGATGTCATGATGATATTTAGCTTACTTGATTCTTCTAAAGTGAAGGTTGAAAGCGAGAAAAGCAATAGCTATTATGACTCCGACTAGCGCTAAAGACGTGACTGCTAAAAAAGCTGCTGGTGCAATTGTCTCAATTCTTCGTTTGAAGACTCGTTTGGCCACTGGGACCTGTCCACCTCGCCAGTCAACTCCGCGGCAAGCTGGACACTCGAAGTCAAGTTGCCCCTGGGCTGGCTCGAAGAGAGCTACGGGATGCGCCACACCATCTATGTAACAAACAAAAAACATTTATCGTGTCGACAAAGTTACCACCATAAACATTAACCTGGTCATGTCGAAGATTATTGGATGTATAATATCCATTATTATTTTTACAACATAAATACCAATAATACATTCCGCATGGACTATCGGACCATTTTAAGAGTTTATGTTTTTGGTAAGAACTAATTGAAAGTCGGTTGGTTAATCTATATATTCAGAGAAGGCGGAATAAATGATAGAATTAAGAAGAGATCGGTGGTAAACTACTCATCCATTTAGTTCTTAATAAGAGAAACAAGCCAAACTTTCTGCCTTTTCCTTTACGGGAATGAGAAGTTATTCCACTGAATAACAAGCAAGTCAAATTAAGCACCTTTTATAAGCTATCAGAAGGCAAATGAGAATTTTAGTAAAATATTTTTTTTAAAAACATAATCAATCTAAACATGGACCAAATACATGCCATAAAGTTTTTTTTCAACACTTTTAATCAATCAATTGAAATCAAAATCTTTGCGTTCTGTGTAAAGGTATTGAGTCTGTCTAGACACCGAGAAGTCTTGGAAATCAGTTTTAAGGTGTTAACTATCATTTCTTGGTAGAAAGACATTATGTTGAAAAAAATAAAAATACATTTTTATGCTATTTCTACAATATATATATATATATATGTATATATGATCAGGACCGATTTTGCTTATCTCAAGCATTATCAACTGATAGAATACAAATTACAAACAAAGCTATTAACAAAAAAAATGAGTAAATAAATAACAGATTTACAAAACCAAAGATTTAAGATATGAGAAAATAATTTATAGATAGTTTATCATACAATATATATTTATGTTTTCTAAAGGAATTTAAATATTTTAGGAATAAAATGTTAAGAGCATAGAGAAAGTTAATAGCACAAAAATGTGGTTTTATTTTTTGATCTCCCTTTTAGGAAAGCTTAAGTATATGTATATTTTTTTATGATTGGTGACGACGCTTGTGAAGAGATGACAGCACGGCATGGGCATTTGTGGTGTAATGATAAGATCTTCACCTCAACGATTGGGGTCTGGGTTCAAGTCCCAACAATCCTGGACATGAGTATGTGTGATGTTTCTTCTCATCAAGTTCATTTCGAGTGACGGAATAACTAATTTTTATTTTGGTTGATATGATGCGATTAAATAGTTTGAACTGGAATTGGATGATAAGTCTTTCAAAACTTTTATTCGAGATACAATACAGCTTTGATTCGATAATAATTGTATCGTCTTTTGTGCAATAATGAAATGAACCATTATGATTCAGAGAATTTGTCATTTAGGTTCTTTTACAAAATACAATAAATACATTGATTTTTAATCAGCTGTATGATATTCATTGATTCCTAGCTCCTTAAACCAGTGATGTGAAATCGATAGCCGCTCACTTAAATAATATTTAAATCAAAATATTATTTCAAATAAAAATTCATATAATTTATGATATCGACTGAAGGTGCTTGATGGAATTTCAATGTTAAATTTGAATTTTTAAAATTTTGTACGATTTTATTATTTGTCGTAAAACCTTTTGAAGAATGACTAATTAAAAAGATTAATCGTTAATGAAAATTATCACAGGCAATTGTGTTAATTATTATTATATCAATATTACTTAATATAATATATAAAATTTGTTTTAGCTGCCATTTAGTTCTTGCCTTGGGGTCTGTGTTTTCCTTTAATTAATACCTTTGATATATAGACGATGCTAACTGTTTATCGTGCATCAGTTCTGTTTCATCCGTGTGATAGAATGCCTGAAGATGCCGAAAGGCGAAACCTGGCTTGTTAGTGAAAAACATGTGGAATCATACAAAGTTTTAACAATTCATATGTTTGAGGACTCAAATGAATTTTAATTGCCGTCATATTTATATGCGTAGTTTTTTTATATTATATAAAGTAAGATTAGAATCTTAGGTATGCAAAAAAAAAAACAACTAAAAACATTAAAAGAATTGCACAGTCTTCGATTGGGCCGCGTATTGGACATATCTGCCCTATATTGTAAATCATACTAACGTAACAAATGAATCATGACAATTAATCGTCTGTTGTTTTGTCATATTAGTTTTATAAGCTATTCAAACCTTCATAAGGAGTGAACGGACTACTAGTGTCTCGTTACAAATAAAAGTGAGTTATTAAAAATAAATATAACATAACCGATATAAAAAATATGTATTTTTGACTGAGAACTTTGTTTAAACTTTGGAAAATGTTTTTAAGATAGCTCTTTGAATGTTTTCTTCAAATAAAAAAAATAATGACACATAAGCTGCAGCCCTGTTTTCCTGTCTTTACAATAAGTTAATCGGTGATTGTGAAAAGACTCCACCTCCATTGTCATGAAACGATTTAAATTTATTTTTTATAATAAATATATTAAGATAACTTTGGTATTGTGTATTTGGTTAAATATTCAAGAAACAGTTTGCCTGAACAGTGATATGAAACAGTGCCAACATTGGTACCTTGAATGAATCATTTCATTTAGCTTTTCACTATTTTTCTTATTTAATGAATATTATATGTATGTTGTGCTAGTTTTAAATTTGAATTTTATTTTGAAATAACTAATGATATATAGTAAACGCAATACTATTTTTCGATATCCAACAATCTAGTTCATAGTAGCCGATATAAATATAAGTTGTCTTTTAATGTGCATATTTTAACACGGTGAAAAAATAGCAATGTATTTTAGTTCTACAAAATTATTTAAAAAAAATATAGTTGACAGCTATTTCGGCTCACACCATCGTCAGAACTATGCTTAAACTAACATTTGCTTATCTGTATATAGCTGTGTAGAAAAGGTACACAATACATCTTCTCTCCTGTTTTAACGGCCTAGTTTGTTTCTTTCTTGCAATAAAATTAAATTTTTCAAAAATTGTTAATGAAACTAAAAAATGCGGCTATGACAATAAGTTTACATGTGGCACGGAAATGGTCTATTACGGAAGCAAATCAGACCCCTTCCCCCCCGTAGAGCGCTTTAATCAATGGGCTAAACAATATATAAGTTTGTTCGTTAGGAATCCTTTGTGATAGTAGATAATCAATAGACATCAACTGTTAAGTGTTATAATAGAGTTCTACCAAGTGAATGCCAATTCAATCAATGCACATATTTTTTCCACGAATTAATGAACCATAGTAAAAAACTTTGACAAAAGCGTTCGTAAAATGCTTTATAAATAGGTTGAAAATATTTTGTCAGGTGCTCTTACCTAGATTGAGTAACACAAAATCTGTAAAAACACTACATATGTATATATAAGATAAACGAGATCTTTTTAAAGAAAATTGGTATTTTACATTAATAAATAAATATATGAATCAATCTGTTAGATACCTAACCAAACTAAAATCTCCTTTTATTTTCAGTTACCTGAGCATCAATCGGAAGACTACTTTTGAGGTTTAAGGTACAAATATTTAAGAATGCATTCCTCTTCACCTGAAAGTAGTGAAAAATCGCCATCATGCAGCATTTCAACGCGATATTCGTCTTTTATCCTGCGGAGATGGTTGAATGCGTCATCGTAGGATGACAGAGCAAGCTGCTCAACAAGTACCAACTCTTCCCCTACAGCTAATCTTGAGTTAAAGTCGCCGTATGTTTCATTACAAACGGATTTCAATATGGTAGTAAATGGAATTATATATATGATATAGATAGTTGTTTATCATACTCATCTAGACGCCCCCTTGAATCGTTCGGCCTAGGAAACTCAACACCATGCAGCATTTCAAGGAAATCTTTTCTAACACTTATATCAAAATGGTGGAATTGTGAGGAAGCATGTAATTTGACGACGTATAGCAAAAAATATGATGTTTCTTTGTTTTACTCCTCTGAGGTCAGTAAAATGATTAAAATTGTAATTGATATTGATAATTCCTTTTCAAACGTAATTTCTTTGACCGATGATCGCAATCTATCGGAATCTTCAACACATTGGAAAAGACGCAGTTTACTGCATGTCATGATATTTGGTATACCAATTGATACAAGTACAGATGAAGTCTTGGCTAAAATGGCAACAATGGGGTATCGAGTCGTTTCGACTTATAGAAGACAAAATTACTTAAACGTGAAGAGCAATCCAGTGTTTGTGAATGTTTTGAAAACTAACGCAGGGAAGAAAATTTTACAAATGAAACATTTTTTGACTCATAATGTTTCCGCGATCTCTACTGCACCATTCACCGATAAAGATCTCAAAGTACCAAACGTTATGATTTTAAGAATTTCCGATGCATTGAAATATAAATTTGATTATGAAACATTTAGATATAAAATTGTTGAATATTTAAAGAAGATAATCAAATAATTTTAATCGGTAACTAGCTACCAATCAAAGTTCAAGCTTCCAACGCTTTTTATAAAATAATATAAACATATAAATTTAACCTCAAAATAGTTTTGGACTTTATTTTAATAAACGCATAATTAATTTATGACAATTATAGATTTATTTTCTCTCATGCGATTTTCATGTTTGATTTAAGAAATACAACCGAACCCCGGCGATAACCGGTCTATGAAAATGTGAAAGATGTGTACTGTGTCCCTGAAAAAAATTCCGGTCTTATTAATATTTTTCGTCCAAAATACGCACAAGGGTTTACTTTCAGCGATGTGACATATTATTGGTTATGTAAAATAAACGCAGTTTTAATATGACAATCAAAAATTATTTATGCAAAAATCAAACACAATAATGTCATCTTCAGAAATATCGTCACAATACATCCGAATTTCTTGCAACCCTATTTACTGCCAAATCATAGACCCGAATTTCATGTTAATCTACTGAAATTTCTTTAATTAAAAAAAAACTTAATTCGTTCAGTAACACTTTCAAATCTATTATGTATTTATTAGGCTGGTTTCGTTCAACGTGAGTATTAAACTGATGTATTAAAAAAAATGTTTATTTTTTATATAACTATAATGCTTTTCTACCAGGAAGTGACAGTTGAAATTTTAGTTCTAATTTTCAAATAAGTTTGCTCGTGGTTATTTTTTTAAATATACGATTTTTTTATTATTGAAACTAGAGCTTATTTTTGGAGTAGTATTTATATTGAAAATACATGTGAAATCATACAAAGGCTTAATTTCAAGATTCCGTCGGCGCCGTGAACCCGATCATGAGATATTTTTGTACTCAGACAGGTTGAGAATTATCGGATATGTAATAACGCGTGCTGCGGAGATTTTCGAAGGAAGTTCTTGTGTAAATTTTAACCTGCGGCTGACGGGGTGTCATAGTAATGTATTGTATTGCCGCCTGTCTGGATAAGTGAGCCCCTTTATGGAGGCAATGTTGCTACGCCACCGTACATCGTTGGGTATAATGAATTTACTGACAAGTCGGCAGTAGAGATACCGACAGCTGTTGAGCTGAAGATTTTAATGAAATTAATGCTTCGTACAGATAACACACTTTATTTCAACAAATTGCTTAAACACTTATACATAATATTTTAAAATACTAAAATAAAGACAACATCATTAAGTATTATATAATGATAATAAAAATAATGTCGTACGTAAATTCTTGCACCGAAAGATTTTCTCTTCTATGAGGCTCGGCACAGACTTAGTTAAGCGATGAATCATTCTTTTGAGGCTTTATATAATAATAAACGACTTGTTGCCCGGTTACTGTTTTCAACTGGAACGTCGGACATCAATATTAAATTTCTATTTCCCATAGCCGTATGCAAATGCCGTTGAGTTATAGAACCCGAAATTCACAATTGTATTAATTTAAATAATTTTTAAATCGTCAATTTCTTACAACGACAGTCGTAATAAAGCTACTCGACTCAAAAGATATAAATACAGAGATAAAGACCAATCAAAAATAAGAACACTTCTAAATACGATGGAAAAATAGCAAGGCATTTTAGTTCTACAAAGTTTATAAGATATACTACAACTACTATAGTTCTGACGAAGGCGTGAGCCGAAATAGCCATCAACTATATATCTTATAAATTTTGTAGAACTAAAATAGATTGCTATTTTTTCATCGTATTTTAATGGAGTTCTACCGAGTAAATGCCAATTCAATCAATAATACACATCTAAACGGCCATCAATAATAAAATAAGAAAAGCATGCGTGAATATATAACGAAATACATATTACGATATATAATACTATGATTACAATACAATGATTGCAATACTTTAATAACAAAGGTTTGAAACTGAAAAGATTAAAATCATGAAAGTCACTGAGTCTAAATGGAAAATAATTTCTACATAATAGCGTTTTAAATATTACGGATAGGCTTCATAATTCGAATTTCATTTGAGGTTTGATTGAAACTTTACAAAGTTTTAAAACTTGCATTTTATATCAGAAATTTGATATATTGTTAAAATGATTTCTACATACCTTGGACTTGATAAAACGCCGATGTTCCAACTCTATCTGCTCCACTAAATGATACAGGACCCTAGAACAGATAAGTTCGATCTGGTTTTACAATACACTGTGAGAAAAATATTTTACTTAGAGATTATTCTCTTGAGCTTTTTATCAGTACAGATGAATAACAATTACAAAATTTTTGCACAAAAGGAAACTACACATAACCAAGTCGATTACCTGATTATATAATATAAATATGACGTAAATGGTTATTCATCAATGTATTTGACGAGCATTCTTTGTGTGTTTTTAAACAATGTTAACTACAAATTTTGAAGGAGTTTGAGTAGAGTGTTTGGGCATACCCAAAAAGAGAAAATACAAAAAAAAAACACAGAACTTGATTTACGTAATTGTTCACCCCAGCAATTGATTTACATTCACTTGCCCTGCTACACCCATCACTGCTTTCCTATCAGTTAATTTTATACGACAGTAAACAGTGGCGTAGCAAACTCTAAACGTAGATCAACATTTTTTTATTTAATTGGAAGTGTCTCAGAGCAATTGCTCAAGATTAGTGACGTACACATGAATGTGCGATCACCGTGCTATGGTCCCCGATTTTCATAAATTTATATTTTATAAGTACAAAATATTCATTTTATAATATTTTTTGATTTGATTCTGAACTACGATGGTGATTTATTTAAAATCATCTATTGGAATAAGGAATTGGATATTCAGGCAATGAAATCTTTTTGTATTATATTTATAATGTCATTATGAGATTTTTACCGAATTACACTTAGTAAATTGAAGTAGATTCGTGATATATACGCAATATATGGAGGGAAAGATGTGTTCCCTAAGGATTGTGGCAAGCAAATTCTCTAGCATCCAGGTATATATTACGAGCCAGTGGCAAGTCGCGCAGCTGGGGATACAATCGCTATGTAAGGAATAAATTTCCTGAGCCAGGATGTTGACACAAATAAGGATAACGCGTTGATACTTATATATAATAAGAACAATCTTTATTATAGAGCTGTGAAGTAACTATGTTTAAATTTAAGGGTATTAACAAGAACGTCGTATATTACTTTTACATTAAAAGCCTTAGTTCCTTATATGATGTCTATTTTTACTGGAAAAGCTAGGAATACAAAAAAAATAAAAATAAACATAATTCGATATACTGACAGTCGTTCAATTTTCTTAAGTACATGTCAGTTTTGCAATAATATTTTAAGTATTCTCGTCGTCAGTCACAAATAACTTGGTTCAACTGTTGAAAAAGCCACGAAGAGAGAAAAATTGTAGAAAAAATTGCTTTGTTTTTATAAGAAATAAATGAATTATTTTATAATGAAATTCAGTGAATCTCCAATCGTTCATGATACCACACAAAACTGGAACAAAATTGTTTGAATGTATTTAGTATCTTTTTCTAGCTTTTTTTTGCAATGTCGCTTTGAAGCTTTCCACAAAAAAGCTCGTCGAAATTCAATGAAATCATTGGAGGGAAAAATGCTGTCGAAAAAGTAAATAAATGAAACATTTTTCAGGTTTATGTTGACAATTCTTGGTGGAAAGGTAATATAATTCAATAAATAAAAAAAATATTTAAGAATACTTCCACTCTTTTAATGTATTCTTTATTTCAGAATACGTATCGATTGAATGTAAACGTTGATTTTAATTTACTAAATATAATTTAGAAAAAAAAGCGTGTATATGTTTTGAATGTTTCACCTTCAATAATCACAATTTTATTCGGTCTCTGGAACATTAAAATTTTTTTCTTGCTGTTTGTATAATCATTTAAAATAAATTAAAAAATATATGTAATAAGATAATTTTTTAAAATTATTTTACCCAAAGAAGCCAAAACTTAAGAAATACACCTGTATGGTCAGTAAATTTGTTTATAGAAAGTATATAATTGAAATCCATTTCTGTTATATTATGCGTCGCGTGACATACTATTCATATGTGTCGTATAGATTTCAAAAATAGTAGGCAGTTAAGAAGTCTGTTAGTGGTTACGTACTTGAAACAAAAATATGCCACGCACGAAGAGTAATTTCAGTAAAATGGTAGATTTTGTAAAGAGGACTCTTGAATCCATCACGTTTGACAAAAGGTCGCATGCTGTATGCTTTAGGTAGGATATCTTGGATGAACTTCTATCAAAGGGGTTAGTCAGGGCTACCTCTTTTGAAACTTATTGGATTATCTGCGCAGATCATTTCAGCTTTTATCCCGAAGCCTTAGTATAATTGAATACGAATAACGTTCTAACCTACTAAGGATACTAAAGTAGTTTAGTTAGTGTGCGTATAGATTTTGGTGTACGATAAGAGTATCCTATTTTATTCTTTTAACACCTTCGTTGGATCAAAAATGTATATCTTGATGTAAAATTATTGGTTTTGAAACCGGGAAATTTCATCAATCATGTGCATGAATATCATTTGAATCCCATTCATTCTCAGAAAACGCGACTTAGTGAGTGTAATAAGCTAACTGGAAGACTATAACTGCATTATCTCAAAAAGGAAAGATTGAGCAATTAGGTAACAAGGGGCTCTCGTTAAAACTATTCCTTAAAGAAAATAAAAACCAAGAACAATAAAACCAAAAACTCGGGTATTATAATATTCAAAGAAACAAAATTTCTCATTTAATATCTTAAAAATAGCAAAGATAAAATAATAACTTGAAATATGTAGTGTTAATGGCGTTTTGTGTGATCTTCTATATGGGTAGATAGGTAGGAGTATTTTGATAAGATTTAAAGAACATATTCATTCAATTATATTATACATATTCTCAGTTTGCAAATCATGTATTGATCGAATATTTACATAACTTCAGATTTGCGTCCGATATGCCTACAATCTTGTAATACATTACAATAGCTAAGTATTAGCTTTAATGCTCTCGATCGATTAGAAGTCAATGGATCAAGGCATTCTTTCAAACAAGCTAGCTACTATCAAGTTATCACCGTTGCTGAAATCATGACCGGGGTAATATATTTATTACCAGCTACTCTTAAGTCAAAATATTTATATTTTTAAGCTATGTGCAAAGTTGTCTATGCTAGAATAGACGATATTATGTCTATCTCTTCTTAAACAGTATATAAAGCTGGCCTTTTTTTAACATGGTTTTAACGACGTAAAAAGTCGAAACAGCTATCAATATATCTGAAATTTTGTAGAGCTAAATAATTTGATACTTTTACCATATTATATTTGAGTTTAACTTAGTAAATGACAATGCCAGAAATCAAAATCTTTTATGACGAAAATTTATTTTACCGTTCTTTTATAATTTTTAGGCGATTGAAAACATTGATGGAAGTTGGATTGATGATGTTTAAATTATTTTAACAGTTTTTTAATGTTCACCTTGTTTAGTTTTAAGCTACAGGTTAAATTTCAGTGGTAAATAATTGACTAAGTTAAATGATCCTCGGAGACTTTCAGTCTTGTGTAACAATATCACCGCCGTTGAGCGCAGCGCCACTCATCGTCCATTTGATGCGTGGATGAAATTCTAATCACTAATTTACCAATCCCGCGAGCGTGTTTACTAAAACTCATGTTGCGTTATGAAAAGCTATAAGTATAATATATAACAGCGTGATTGTATTCACGTAAGATGAGTAATCTTCACTAAACGCCAGTATCGTGATATAATTTATTAGTAACTGCTAGTTTTATGAAAGATTATTTTCAAGTTGAACAAATAGATGTCGTACTAAAAAGTAACTTTCAATTAAACATAAAGTTAGACATAAGAAAATTTGTTAAAATGAATCGATAAAACACAACTGATACTTTTTGGTTGCGTTAAAATTGTAAATATATTCAAATTGTAAATAAATGACTTCGTATATTCATTTTGTAAAGGAAGATTTTTATATCGTTAAAGTTTCACGTAATTGACATATCAAGCCTTCGTAAACAGTTGCACATATCTAAAATGAACAGAAGATAATATTATGTTTATAAATTTTTTTGAGATTATAAGAAATTATCGAAAGACACATGGTATATAGAAATGGATGTGAGAATAGGATAGCTTCTGTAAGCAACACAATGCAGCTATGTTTAAAAAAAATAGAAAAATAAAAAATTATATTATGTTTTCTATTGCTTCGATTAAAATCTAAGAATTTTTATTAATCTAATCTATTAATCATTAGTGAACGAAAACACTGCTATTTGAAATAATTGTATATAGAAAGTTCCTCCGCTGTTTTAGTTGCATGATGATATCAATTCTAGATGCTTTATTCACGATAATTCCTTCTTCAAAAGTATTATTTCTTATTTAGAAATTGTCCTTAACTCTTCTTAGAATGTGAATTTCTAAATTACAGCTTATATAATTTTAAGTTTATTTTCCATTTCCATAGATAGATGAGAAACGTTATTTGAAATCAAACTCTTACATCATGAAGATAGTTATGGTTATAGCCGTCCAGGGGAGATTAAGAATATTCAACCAGGATTTAAGTTCAATAATATTCACTTAAGATTATCGCAGAAAAGATTTTTTTTTGTATAAGCGCTTTGACTTTTCAATAAAAATATTTTTGATTTTGTTTACGTCATGAAAGATTTGCCATATGAAATTTTTGTTTCTGCCATTATGTTTTCTTAGAACGTTTGAAAAAAAAACCAAGATAAGGGAGGAGAATGAAAAAAAATGGTTTCATTTGGATTTTGAATAGAAAGATAAATTATCAATTAATATTTTTATTGATATTATGTTTAAAGTTCAAGGAATAAAAGTTTGATTGCGTCCCTTTGTTATCAAGACGCGAAATTCCAACTTAATCAAGAATTCATGGAAAATCTCAGGTAGCCAACAAATTATTGTTCCAAAGTGATTCTCGTTAATTATTCCCTCGGAAATGAAAGATAGCATAATTTTCCGGAAATAAAATGTCAAAAGCTTGTTAACTTTCCAACCCTGAATCGGCGCTTGAATTCGACATAAACAGAAATTTCAAATATAATCTAACAAAAGAATATATGAATAAACATTGCAAGATATTTTGTTTATTCCATAGTACCTACTAACTTTGAAAATTTGAATCAAGGGAACTTCAAAAAATAATAAAAGTGTAATAAATATTATGGTAGTCATTATTTCCTTAGAGTGTTAATGAAAGTGTTATTGTCTTCTTTCGTTGTAAATATTGCAGACGATTTTAATCTACCGCAATATACTCAGTCTAAAGCGTGTCAATATTATTTATTTTCAGTCCTTTGAAATATTTAATGATTTCT
This sequence comes from Himalopsyche japonica, assembly GCA_028555115.1. NCBI lineage: Eukaryota > Metazoa > Arthropoda > Insecta > Trichoptera > Rhyacophilidae > Himalopsyche > Himalopsyche japonica. Next base: position 3,396,259 of record JAHFWJ010000484.1, read on the forward strand.
ATTCTCTGAGGTGATTTGTGTTAACGGGATAATTTTTCCACATTTAAAGTTAAATAATAAATAAATATTATATGTCGTATTACATTTAAAAGGAAAAAAATCGTTTATTTTTATTTAAATAAATGAAATAACGTAATGCAATCAGGGCCCATCTTGAGCATAATTAACTGATTAATAATATGACGAAATTGAGGAAACTGTGTTTTATTTATTTCAATACGATGTCATTCCAACTAAAAGTGACAGTTAATTCCATAAAAGTAATCTAAAATTTATATTGAAAAATAATTTTCAGTTTTATTTAGTTTTTTTTACCAGCAAACTTTATTAAAATTAAATATTCATTAATATAAAATTATTGATGTTTCGTGATCGTTTTGAAAAAGAAAATGTTTTATAAGGTAATATAATTCTGCATTACACATTTATAAAAAAAAATATCTTTAGAATATTGTTAAAATTTAAATGAGGAGTAATATCTTACCGAAACTCCTAAAAAATTGAGATGCCCGATTTGCTGAAGAAACTCCTCAGCCATGTCCTTTCGAGTGTAATCAAAATGACCTAAGCTGAAAAATGACGTCGAAGGTATTTGATTTTTGAAAGTCTTCAGTGACGTGGTGTATTTATTTCCTGTCGTGTTCCTAGTCTGCTGTCTTCCGTCTTTTTCTGGAGCTGTCGACCCTGGTGAATGCGTTGGTTTACTGACTGACATTAGTTTTCTTGAGAAGAATGACTCGAGAGTCAGGTTTTGAGAACGAGCCCAAGCGGTTTCGGCTCCTCTCAACGCCAAAGCTATAGCCCATACCGCGTCGTATGTTTGTGGAGCATATCGAGAAAGAGGTACTTTCATTGACTTCATTTCTGTCATGAACATGTCGTTTGTCTGCAATAAAATAAATGTTACACATTCAGAAAAACGATAATATAAAAAAAAATGTACAGAGGTTGGACGATTCAAATTTGTGAAGCTTTTATCTTCGATTTAGAACTAAAGACTTTATACTATAATCTTTATCAAAGCTTTCATAGAACAATAGTGATAAGCCTAATATATTTGTTATTAATTTATTATGTAGCACTATATGAAAATGTAGCTGCAAAACTGTATTCAAATATCGTTCACCCGGTTCAGGAAATGGAAATGTCAATCATAATTATATTTTTTTAATTTAAACAATAAAAATACATTTTATGTACTATGTCCATAATATATTTTATGATCAGTTGATAATGCTCGCGATGAGCGAAACTGGTCCAAATCATATAATATATTGTGGAAATAGTACGAAAAACGTGTTTTTATTATTTAAAATAAAATACCTTTCAATCAGGAAGTAACAGTTAAACCATAAAAGTGAATGTTTTTATGTCGAAAGAAGTGAAAATTTGAAAAAAATTCTATTACTAAACTTGTCTTTGTAGAGTAAAATAAAAAAAGAAATGCGCTGGTTTTGTTTATCAAGTAAAACAATTTATGTCGATATATTAAGAAAAGAAGTCTTATAAAAATATTGTAAATAAACTATAATAACAAAATAATTCAATTAATTTATAATGATAAGAAATATATTCAAAAATTTGAATAAAATGCTTTTGATAACCAAAGATATTATAGCGTTATAAAGTTATATTATTTTCATTTTACTATATTCTACATAAAATGGATATTAAAATAAAAATAGCCTTTATTTATAAAAGCTCCAATTTAAATAGAATCAAAACTAATTTATTTCAATACAAAGGTTACTACAATAGCAAGTTGAGCCTTTGGTAAAGCTCTGAAAATTATCTCTTAGACATCTTTGAATATTCTGGTTTCAAAAGTATAAGATGATATTAAAACGATTTTATAAATCACAGCCACAAAAGCGCCACTTTTGGCCTGTTACTTTAATTGAATTAGATAAATTAAAAGGTTTTATGCGACATTTGAATTGAACTGAATCAAAGATTTCCTAAATTGTCTGCATCGTTGAATACGAACGCTGTGAAATGAGCTGTGAAATTTAAGCAGAAGAAAGTAAAAATATATCTAGAACATGTCGTAATAATGAGAAAATGGCCTTCGTATAATCAAATAACACTGCACAAAAGCGATAGAACAAAATAGATTTAAGTAAATATTTAAAATTATACAAACCGCAATATTTAAAGACATTTTCTATTTCCTATTGAATCGAAATATTTTCCGGAATAATTGATTGATTTATGATATCGACTGAAGGTGCTTGATGGAATTTCAATATCAAATTTGAATTGTTACAACTTTATACGATTCCACATGTTTTGTCACTAACGACCCTGTGTTTCGCCTTTTGGCATCTTCAGGCATTCTATCACACGGATGCAATAGAATTGACAAGTAGACTGTGGTTAGATCTGTTGCATCCGTGTGATAGAATGCCTGAAGATGCCGAAAGGCGCAACCCGGGTCATTAGTAACAAAACATGTGGAATCGTACAAAGTTGTAACAATTCAAATTTAATAATTGATTAACTAAAATTGCAGTATGTTTTTATACAGTTTTGAACATATTTGTCACATTCGATTCGATGATACAGCTCATTTTGAAACTCAGTGATTACAACATGCGGCACCCAGTGTCATAAATTTAGTTGTAAAAATCCTAAAAAAGCGTTACAATTATGTTATTACCAATCCTGAATAAGAAGCCATTTCTTCACCAACAATGCTATTATGGCTTGAAACCAATATCAATCGATCAACAGCAGAAGCTAGGTTCCCTTGAGCACATTCTGTGCTATTTTTCCACCAGGCTGGCAAAGGTGGACCCTGAAGAATCCAGGCGTAGTCAGCTCCAAACATCCCCAGTTCATAAGCCTTAGAGAATAAATAAATAAATATGATATGATTGAGTATTTGAATGTAACTTTGTATAAAATAGAGTATGAAATTGTACTAATACAAAAACATTAAAAATACATATATAGTAAAGGTAGCTAGCAATGTCTTAGGTCGTATTATTTTTTAGGTCTGTGATTCAATCATTGCATTATATTGAAAATTCATCAATTATAAGAGATGGAATTAAAATAAAAACTTACTTCGCAGAAAATCTTCGGCGCCATTTCATGTGAAAAACTTCCTATGATAATTCGTGTATCCAATTCCTGAAAATATAAATATTTTTCACAAAATGAAAAAGTGATACTTCTCACATAACATTCGATCAAGTAATCTGATCACGGTAAATTTAGAGGCAACATACATTGAGAAGATTAAATATTCATAAAGTTTTTATCGAAAACTAAGCAAAATATCTGTATGCTAGAAAATAATCCTAAGAAAAAAACCGACTTTGATTGGATCACTTTCTAAAAAAATTACATTCGACATAAAATGAAACGGAAATATTTCTTGGAGAAGCTGATTTCAGGATAAACGTTAATGACCCTTTAAATTTACTTTTAACGTTTAAAGATGATTATCAGTCTGTATATACAAATTAATGAACTTACAGAGGTGGGAGAAAGCTTTGTTTGTAATTTTCGTGTTAACACGAAACTATTAATGGAAAGTTCATTTCGGATATAACGTGAACTGTAATCTTCCAGCTCGAATTAATAAAGCATAATTGTAAATGAGCGGCTTAATATTTGGCGAATAGATATAAACGATTTTCGAGGTTGTTAATTGTTGTTGTTACCCGCAAAAGTTTCAGCTGTTCTTTGAAATCAGTTTCGGCAAAGGTAATAGTGGCTGCGCAGGTGATGTTGGCTTGCTCCAGTTCCGTGACCAGATCGTTGACTGCTAGACTGTATACTTCTTCGTTTTGAGAGAAAGCAGTTACTGTGTCCCAGCCGAATCTCCTATCAGATTAAAAATAAAATCAATATAAGAGTTATAGCTACGAAACTAGACTAGTAAACAATCGAATTTATGAATAAAATAGAGACCGTACGATTACACTAGAAAGCGTAGAACATACCGGCACCTTTCTAGAAAAAAAAAATTTTTTTTTTGTTCTCAATCAGAAATATTCAAATGATTTTTTATTTGAAAATTATAAAATATAATAATTTTTGAAGTGATGGTGTGTGCGATATACATTTATTTTATATTCACTTAGGCGTTGGAGTTCATAGAGATGTTTTATTTTTCACTAAAACTATGTGACTTATTTAACGGTGAATGAAAAAAAAAATGTTTTAGAAATAATCGCAAAATTTTATCCGAAGTCAATAATTTCGCCAGAACGGCGATTTTTGAATATAAAAATAAAATATTTTTTTCTCTGTTTCCTTGTTTCATAGAGTGATGCGTAAAATATATAGGAATTAAAAGGTAAAATGTAAAAAAAATTGTATTTCGTAAGCGTGAATGTATTTGAAGTTCAAGAATGATTGAGATAGTCGGCTTTTAATCAAAATGCGTGTTCGGTAATAGTACGACTAAAAATTAGGTATATCTATTAACCCTTTTAAAAATAATGAAGTCTTCAATTAATTTGATTGATATATTGTCACGTGAACAGAAAGTTGAATGACATTATGAGCAAATTGACGCTGTGTATAATACGGGGTACATTTACACCAGCGATCTTTCTCCAACATGAATTTCCCTATATATGAGATACGTGCTCTAAATGAAGACGTGTAAAATACAGAGTATTAAATTGAAACAACACACTGCTGTTGACGGGAAAGTATACCTGGTGGTTTATTCATACGCTGCATGGGCTGTGTGGAATCAAAAAATACATGCATTAGCTACCACCAAAACGTGCTTTCGTTTATGACTTTACTCGGAAATTCAATTCGATATTCGAATAATTCATTCGATTTTTAAAATGGGGGAAAACCAAAACGGAATCGTTTCGAATAGCAAAATTTATTCAAAATAATCATTTGATTGAAAATTTAACAATAACACACGTCTCAATGGAGATTCAAAGAATTTTTAACGCCTGATTAGATGCTAAGTCATTCCTAAATTTTTTGTATAAAAAATAAATGGAAAATGGCTTAAAACTTTTTAAACAACGTTGGCTAACAAGTAGAAAATAATTACGGTTCCATAGCCACGAAGTTAATGATCTTGTGCTTTTATTTGATTGCGGGATCAAGGATTCGAACCTTTGAATGGACATTATTATTTAAATAAAATACCTTACAACGATGAAGTAACAGTTGATAAATTAAAAGTGATATGTACTATATATAAAGTAAAGCTGTAAATCACGGTAAAGAATAGTTCAAAAATGATTATTCGTGAATTTTTGAAACAGCTAAAGGAATGGAAACGTGACAATTCTATTTTTATTATGTACCATTAAATATTCAACGTATACAGAAGATGACGAATTGCGAAACCCAGGTCATTAGAGACAAAACATGTGGAAAATTTCAACAATTAAATTTTATATTGAAATTTTATCAAGTACCCTCAGTCGGTATCTTTAATTATGAAAACGAAATTTTGAGATCTGTACAGGTTAACATAAATGAGCTTTCAAGTTAATTTCTTTGTAATATTGAATTACAAAATGTCCTTAAAATTCCAGTGTCTTAATTGTTTTCAGACCATTAGCAAATCACGAGAAATATTATTATACAGCCAAGTATCTAAAATTTGATTTACAAATAATTACAAAGCAGTAAAGTTTGTATTGAATGAAATAACTTTTCAAATATAAGATAAAATATAAGAATACAATGTCATTTTATGTAAATGTCAAAAAGTTTAATATTCTTTCATAAACGTTTCGTGAGTTTTACAAGGTCGTAATTTTTAATCAGTAAGCTCGGTCAAGGTTGAGAGAGTTGATAAATTTGAATACTAATTGCTTAAATGTTTATTAATAAATTATGTAGCGACTCCCTTATTTATAGATCTGGGACCGATTCTACATTAAAAGTAGCAATGGAAACATATATGAAAGAGATTAAACAAATAGTGGTAAACAAAAAAGAGAGAGTTGATGAATGAATGGTTTAATCTTTTTTTCAATTGTTCAAGGTAATTAAATTTACGTGATAGAAGAATATATTTTAGAGAACATCATAATTTAACAAAAAAATGACGCTTCTTTCCTAGTCATAGAAAATCCTCTAAGCAAGTAATATTTTGTATCCACTGAATCAAGCTAGCATCTTACGATTGCGACCACCAAAGGTTTTTGCTACAACTACTTATAGTTATATAACAAATACTGAGATTAAAAAAAATCTGTATTGTACAAAATATACTCCAAATGTGAGTTATTTTGAGATTTTTAGTAAATGAAACTGCTATTTTTAACAAGTCTCAAAAGTGAATTTGACGCGGTCACGAAACATTTTTACATGATTGCTGATATTTTTAATGTGGCTACAGTAAAATTTTATGCGAGAACCACTGTCCTAGATAATTGATTTCTGAATAAGGATGGAATGAGTATTTTTTAATGCGGATATTTTAGTATTTTTTTTCAATGCTAATTCTTTGTCGATTCCTACTATTTCTTGAAAATATATTTTTAATCGAATCGAATTACCGAATAAAAAAAGTAGAAAAAAACAATGAATACACAAGAATATTCTGATTTTCAATTCACAGTCCAGAAAATTTTTTACTTAGCTAGTTACAATTTTGTAAGAATTTGAGCTTTCATCGAATGGTCGATTTAAAATTAGAATAACCGATTTGACACTTAGTGTAGTCAAAATTAATTATTATATATTATGTCTTATTTTCATCTCTCAAGGCTATACGACTGTGACGATATTAATCTGTTCTAAACTTATGCTTAAATCTGTAGAGAGAACGCGAGTAATTTACTTACAACTAGCTCCGCTAATATACTTATATGCATTGGAAATGTATAATATATATATATGCTTAGAAAAAATTATTTCCTAATTAATTAATTTGATAATTATTAATGGTTTGGCAAGACTAAAAATTGATCTCAAATAAGAATAATGTTTAATTGACGTTAACAAACTGAATTTAAAACAGTATGCTTTGATACTACTCGGAACTTATTATAAAAATAAGTTCCGACGTCAGGTGAACAGTCGTTGCAGTGTAATTATTGCAGTGGAGTTTGCCAAATACTTTGGGAGAAGTAAACTAAATAGACCATAGAGAATGTTGTTTATGTAAACGAAAGCGAGGAATAGAGATACATGCAGTCTAATTAAATATCTACAATGAAAATATTGACCGTGTATCGTTCATTATTTAAGGCATTAATTAGATTTTTTTTTTTTTAAATATTAAAAACACATTTTTTTAGTACTTATTTCCACAATATATTTTTTGATCAGGACCGGTTTCGCTCATCGAGATCAGTTGATAATGCTCGCGATTAGCGAAACCGGTCCTGATCAAAAATATATTGTGGAAATAAGTACTAAAAAAAATGTGTTTTTATTATTTAAAATATCGTGCCTTTCCATCAAGAAGTGACAGTTAACACCTTAAAAGGCATTAATTAGAATTCAGTAATCAATTTTAAGGTGTTAGCTGTCACTTCATGATGGAAAGGCATGATATTTTAAATCATAAAAATACAACACGGTGAAAAAAATAGCAATGTATTTTATTAGTCCTACAAAATTATTTTTAAAAAATATAGTTGATAGCTATTTCGGCTCACGTCATCGTCAGAACTATGGTGTGAGCGAAATAGCTGTCAACTATATTTTTTAAAAATAGTTTTGTAGAACTAAAATACATTGCTATTTTTTTCACCGTGTTATAATGGAGTTCTACCAAGTGAATGCCAATTCAATCAATAAACATAAAAATACATTTTTTAGTACTTATTTATACACTATGTTTCTTTTATCAGGATTGGTTTCGCTTATCGCGAGCATCATCAACTGATAATGCTCACACCGGTCCTGATCAAAAAAATATATTGCGGAAAAAAGTATTAAAAATGTATTTTTATTATTAAGAAATTAAATAATCGATTTCGGGTATTGATTCAACAAATATTTGTTAAATTTATTTATTTGAAATGTGTACTTATTTTAGTAGAAATACATTTTATATGGTATATTAGAAAAAATGAGACCAATCAATATGCGAACATTTTGATAAATTATTAGTAAACATAATACGATTATAAAAGAAATCTTTTGAGCATTTTTTAAATCTTGCTTTTTTTACATTCATCAAAAATGCATAGTAGCTATAAGCTACTAATGCTTGATTTCCATTGTACAAAATATCGTAAGCATGTACGAAATGTATTTATTAATATTGAAAGGAAAAGCAACAGACCTGATGAAGGCAATCCTGGCAGGGTTGTGCGAGGAGTCGGGAGCCACGGTGCGGTAGAACAGGGGGAATTCGTTGCGGTCACTCAGGGCGGGAGAGGTCGACCCGAACGAAACCTTACAATGTGACAGACATCAAACTATTTAAATAAAGATATTATATGGACAAGCAGTATTTTCCATTTTCCATGAAAAATATATGTGATTTCTTAAGAGCGTAAAAATAAATAGAAACAAATATTATTTTATTTACTCTATCTTTAGGGGAATACTTTTTCATATCAACACATCATTTCATCGAGAAATAATGATCCTTATTTAAACGAATAATGATCGTAAATTCTTCTATTAAACTTAGAACTAAAATACATTGCTACTTCTTTCCAGTGCTATAATGGAGTTCTACCAAGCGAATGCTAATTCAATCAATAACTTGAAATAACAATTTATTTCGGCAACAAAAATGTAAGTTAAAATTTTCCATATTATATTGCAATAAAAAAAAAAAAAATTAAATGAATATGAAAATACAAACAAATTTAGATAACATTGATCTATGTTAAGAATATACCTTGTTGTTTCTTATACAACACAATATCAATTTTTCAACAATATTTAATATAAATCCTTGTCAAACAAGTATAAATGAATATTTATTTTAATTAAAATGAAAGTTTCAAAATATGTTCCACAATAAACCGATTATTAAAACGATACATGAACAATAATGAAATTCTTTCATTTCATCTCTAAATATTGATAAATCAAACTATTTTTAATATATATTTCAATATTCAATGATTTGAAATAAAATAGCCAATATATTTGAATGAAAAGTTATTAGTAACTATAAAATATTGCTGATATTAAAATTATTATTTCAATTTCGTTGAGGAGCGGAGATTTCGTCGTCAAGGTAACCAAAGTGCCTTTATGTACTTACACTTACCTATCCAGATGAGAATATTTATGTTTCATCAATCAATCACTAAGTTCAGGTACATCGATTCAAGTTTGGAATAGTTTTAAAGAAAATTAGTTTGGTGCTTTGCGGTAAACATAGCATATACCTGTTTGAAATCGATTATTATAAACTCGCAAATTAATAGGGATTCCGTAAACAGTTTCACGAAACTCTTAAGATAGACATGTCAGGTATTTAACAATTCTGACAAAATAGTGAATGTCAATTACAAAAAAGGACAATCTTATTATTTTAGATGCATCGTGGCTGCAGAGAATTGCAATAAATTTTATGACCTGATTTTGAATTTTTTTGACTGTTTTCAGGAACTCTTAAATAAACAGGGAAAATTATACCTAGAAGTCAAATGACACAAGCTTGTATTAAAATTTCAGCGCGTTTTAACGAATCTATTTAAGTCAAATATGTTACTATTTTGTTTTTGTGTAGTTTATCTCTGATACTAATGACAACATCTTCAATAGGGAATGTATTGAGATATATATATATATATGATGTAACCGGAATTAATTTTGAGTAAATGTGGTATTTACATAAATAAAAAGAAAGTTTTTGCATATTTTAATAAAATATCTTTATTTAAAAATGGATATTTTTCATTAATTTAACATTGATAAAACGCTTGAATCTTGTGTTCATTGCATGAACATAATATTTTTTGTTTTATATTAAAACGATCAACTACATCAATTCATCATTTGATAAAACTATGATACAAATTTTTCTTTAATCGTTATAAATAAATCCATAATAATAATATTGGGTGTCGTTGGAATCTTATACAAAGTGAGATTTCCAAACATATACGCTAAATATTACCTAACGTGCAATATAACGTAATACGTATGGGATGAGATAATTCAGGCCTCTTGTTTGTGAATAATAATTCCACGTATTTGCTTCAACTTACCTCAAGATACGTAGGGAGCGGTGAACAGGTAGATACATTTGGTTGCGCGAAGAGGCATCAAATTTAATGCTCATGGCGGTTAGCATACCTGAACAATATTCCAGTAAGGTACAACCTTAGCGAGACTCTCTGTCACTTCAGAGCAAGCTGATCCTAGTAGCATCACCATTCTCGTCGAAGTTTGAGTGTATAGGGCGTGGAAGAAGCGATCTACTCCGACTCCTGGGTCGCACTGAAAAATGATCTACTGTGAGAAATATACAAAAGTTGTTTTCAATAGTGTTGATTCCTACTTTGCTTTGTCATAAATAGAGATCTCAAACTACTGATATACTGGAGAAAATTTCTAAATATTAAAAAGTATTTTTTATTACTATTTCCACAAATTGTGGAAACAGTCTTAAAAATGTATTTTTATTAGATAAAATATAATGTCTTCCCACTAAAAAGTTACAGCTAACACCGTGTAGTTTTAAAGTACTGTTAATTTTAAACAATTTTCGTTTGAAATTATGTGGTGGAAATTATTATAAAAATATTGTTTTAATCAATACATTTTTTTCATTCGCGATCTAATTTGACAAGCGTAATATATTTATCTCGAAAACGTTGTAATTCTAGAAACAGAAATAAGTTCCTGTGAAATGCCGTAGAAAGTCTGCCCATTTCACAGAAAATCCAGGTCACTCTCTAATCTTTCAAAGTAATGAGAATTAATGACGAGTAGACTTAAATTTATTTTTGTAAAAAAGTATACGTTAAGTTAATATGAAAAGGTAGCGAAAAAAGTTTGTTTGAAGAAACGAATGTTTTAAAATGAAATATAATCATTAAGTTTTACATATGCCAAAAACCTAATTTTTTATACACTAAGGCAAAAAAATGATTTAAAGTAATGAAAATTCATTCTTTTTACTAAGCACACATACGCGATGTAAAGTGAATAACTGATTTTTTAATTAAAAAGTATTTAATTAATTTTGGTTGAATATTATGTACGCCAGCGATTGACGCGGTGAGTTATCAAATTAGTTGTAATGATGTATTGCATTGAATTTATGTAAAATATTTGCATATATACGAGTAGATTTTATAGCGGTTAATAAAACAATCATGTGCCCTGAAAGTCCTTCATGCCGTACATTTTAATACACCACAGCTGCGTAGGAGCTTTCACTCCCGTTAAAGCTCGATTGTAAATAGTCGTTGCTACATAGAGTATATATTCCCGCGAGGAAGTTATAAAACGCTATCTGGTTTCAGTAAAAAGGAAAGAAAATTATATTATACCTTACGTAGAAAAGCGGTGAATAGAAAGGTGATTTTACAATTATTTGAGTGAAGGTGGTCATGGGTTACCTCAGCTAGTTTAAGTGGAAAAGAATTGCAATTTATGATATAAATGTAAAAAAGACATTAATTTGAGTAACCGACTGAATTAATTTTAATGTATTATTTTCTCTTAATTGTATTACCTGATAAAAAGGCTGCTCATCATTAAAGACGGAATATTTTTGTTGTTGAAAGGTTAAAATATCCAATAATTGTGATGTAGTATCAAAGTGATATTCAAAAACCTGATGTGTAACAAACATATAGGTAGAGTAAATACACAATAAAGCACAAGTCAAAGAAGTAACACAAAATAAATTTTGACGAAAATTTACATAATAAGTTTGCGATCTCACTCAATTTTATGAAATAATATAAGTTTTGTCAAAAAGAGAAGATGATATTATGAAAAACAATCGTTGTTACTTGAATTACATGTATTATTGAAAGACTAATAAAATTCGAGTGGTTTATTATTTGTTGACAATGATTTTTCAATATACGGCATTGTCTAAGACTTGTAAAATAACATTGATCGCTACAGGATATAGAATTGATTTAGATGTCGCTCACTTTATCTCATAAAGGTAAAATTGAATAATTATGAAGTTGATGTTACTTATATTTTACGTGTGGCGTGAGAGAGGTGCCATGAAGAGCATAATTGTTTTACGTATATATCGATATGATTTTAGAATGCCATTGGGTGCAAGATGTAAAAATAACAAAAATTAATTTGGTCCACGAATAATGATGACTCACGATTCCGAGTTATTTTAGATTGACAACGTTTGAATGGTGACCGAAACCGGATTTGCTTTCATTAAGTGTAATATAATTACTGTGATAAAATTTTGCATTCAGAAAATATTATACAAGATGTCCATGCAGTTTTTGATTGTTAACACAAAAATCATGAAATATTTAAATTTGTAGAATTCCACAAAAGGTATTTATTATGTCACGCTCGATATACTTCTGCTATATAATTAATCTATATGCGCGTAATATTTCACATTTCATGTGATCACAAGAAAATTCAGCTTGGTAAATATCGCCTTCGACCAAAGTACAATACTTACGACATTGCTGAATAATTAATCACAAAGGAGAAAGAAAAAAAAAACGCTTTGATATCTCGTGTATAATAATAAAATTTTTTGAAGTGAGTACGTGAAACGAAAAGAATACTGCCATATATCACGAGAGGTTAAGATCCAAATAAAAATTTCACGATCTATATAAGCGCGGAATGAACTTGTTGGTTTTTTTTGTAGTGAAATAAAACCTTTCTTTTGCTGAGTGAAATCAAAATCATTTATTTTTTTGATTGCATCCACTCCCAAACTTCAAAACAAGTTCATTTTATGTACTACTTTTACGATATTTATTTTTATTAGAATTTCTTTGAGTCAATTTAAGTATTCAGAGAGCGTAGAATGTTTCTTTGGAAAATGTTCACATTTACTTTAATAAAATGAGTAGATCGTGTTCTGAAATATTTAACGATATTCACATGAAAACTGTTTTTTTTTTTAAATTTCAACTATAAAATTTTAGCGAGCACATGAACCTCTTATGAAAACAACTTTTCTTTTTCATAGTTCACTCTTAAATAACATTTCAAATGCGCTTTGTAAGTGAAATATAGACATATATAAAACCATTTAAAGAATATGTACAAGAAATTATTTATTGTGAAAAGTTTCACTTTGCAAAACTTTCGAATAAAATAAATTTACTATGCAAAAAAAAAAAATCAATATGTCGATACATTTTAATGATATATTCTTTGCGATTGTTGCTCCCACAAAATAATATTTTATTACAGCAGACTGAAAATGTTAGGCTTTTTAAAATCATTGAATATGTATAATTATTAAAAAAGTTATATTGAACACAAAAAAATGTAAATACACATATCGTTGTATTTTATAAAACAACTAGATTAACCTACTCGGCTAATAGTGTCTAGATTAAGAATTCTAATATGAACTTTACTGAAAAATATTTAAAAATCAAATAATCAGTATGTCTAAAGTAATAATTCAGGCAAATTGAAATGTCGAGTTTTGTTTACAGTTGGGACATTTACATTAATAGTCGTTCATGGAATGCATATTGAATTTACGGTCTTATTGTTTTTATTCTTTGTATTAAATAACTTTTAATTGGTACCATATAAAAGTTAAACATACTTTTGAATTCATGATCACCGTTATGATTTTTTGAATTGAAAGTTTAATTATTGATTAAAATTGATTTGTGACGCTCATCTAATATTGACAAATTTAATAGTAATATTGGTTTAACTAATATTCTATTTCTTCCAATACAAAAATTGATATAATATAATTGTCCGGGATTGCTTTTTTATGATATTAATATATAATGGCTATCTATTGTATATTAAAATATTTTTTTGAAACAAAAAATGTCCTGAAATTCTTCTATTTGATGTTATAAATTACCACTGTTGTCGGAATAAATGAATAAAGAAAACTAAGGAAGTTTATTTCATAAAAATAATGCTTCAATTTCAAGAAGGGGAGGAAAGTATAATTGAAACCCTTGTTTTTTTTATAAAAATAAACAAATTTATTCACAAAAATGTTACCACAAGAAATCCGAACATATTACACAGGATTATGATGGCTGGTACTAAAATATAATTTGAATAGAATTGGTTTTATATTTCAATGCGGGAAAAATATTTTGTCTCTTGCTAATACCAGCTTTGCGTTAACGAACCTAAAGATAACCTACCGGCGGAAATTAACAAAACCATTTTACTGCGTAAAAAAACCTGCAAACGTTAACAAAGAGATGCGATTTCCTGCTATGGTAATGAAAATTGATAACCGTTAAATACTTGTATTAAAACGGATATTTATTTTCAAGAAAAAACATGACAAAAAAAAATTCGAAATAACAATGAATCGGAATTAATCTTAATTCATGAATTAGATGATTAGCTTGCAAATTTTATACGCAACAGGATCGTAGATATCTGAAGTGGGTCTTAGTCTATCAAAGCAATTCATTTCGCTTAATCTTGTCTAATTTAGCGACATTTTCAGTATGGTTACAAAGTATACAATAGAGATCAGAAGGCTGCAAAGCCAGCTGTGTAGGTATGCTCGATATTCTTTTCTTATCTGATTAATATTCTGTAATTGAGTCACATTTTCCAATCAATGTGCTATTGGGCTTTGCCGTACAGCACGTGGACCTCAGCGTTGTATCGTTTTTAATTTATTACCGTTTCCCGTGAATATGGCAAAGAAGTTTTCTTTATATTACATAAATATATCATATTCAAATCGTAATGTTAAAGCATACATTTTTGAAATATAAGTGGGCACTAGTTTAATGACGTACATAATGGTTCTTTTGCAGCTTAGTAACCGAATGGTAAAAAAGCGAAAAAAAACATTTAGACAAAAATTAAATATTTGTTATGTGTTTCAAAATTTAATCGAGACCAGTCAAGAAAGTAAGGATTTATATTAACTGAAAAAAAGCTTAATTGATATTATCTGTGGATTTAAAAAAAATATTCATGTTGAAAGTACATGTAAAATAGTGGTAATCGATATTGGCGGTACACTTCGACTCGGTTTAAAGAAAAATTGCTGAATTTGCCCATCTCGTAAAAATGAAATGCAAATTTTAAGTGAGGATGGATCAATGAAGTGCACTTTAACGTTACCCTACTTGCAACTTGCCAAAGCAAAAGCGAAGCAATAAAAAATCTTGACTTATGTTATAAGAGGAAATAACACTCTGAAGGTAAAATTTTGTTTTTATAAGCAAATTGTTAACGACGACCAAATTCAATCAGGTAGCTTTTATTAAAACAAAATACTCGTATACACAATATTCACATACTTTAGTAATCAAATATGTTACATCAATCAAAACGTTCAATTTATTCATAAAAGGCGCTTGCTTTTAGCTTGATTTATTGTATGAAAAATGAAGTTAAGATGATAAACCTAAAACAAATTATAAGAACATAATAAACAAAACCATTCAAGGTGTTTTTTTGTGTATTCTTACAAACCGTTATTAGTTATTTAATCCTTTCTTTTATGTTACATTAATATTTTTACTATGGTGGTTTGATCGTGAGAATTATAAATAATATGAAGATTTCATTGTTTCTTTTATAGCAAATACATTCGAAAATATAGCTATTTAAACTTTCATTAAATTACATAGAAGAATTTCGTATAAAACAGTTACTATCTATACATTTCGAAATAAAAATTGGGAAAGATTATAAAGTACAGTCTTTGGACAAATTTCAAGAATTAATTGAAAAATCAATATCTTTTTGGAGATTAAAATTCCTGAAAACCAAAAAAGCTCAAGAATACTTTAATAAGTGCAAATTCATTTTTCTGATCTTTAAAAATTTCTACTCGCAAAATCACCAAAAGTCTTTACTGTCTACTGGAAGTATCATTGTATAAAAATTAATAACACTATATATGTTGCACGTCACCATTCGTTATATTTAATAGCAATAAATATGAAAATCACATTAAATATCGTTACGCCGTGTGGATAGGACTAGCTTCATTAAGTAAAATATGCTTCGTTCTATTCGCCACGTGGGATATTTTTAAATTGGTTTCCGGCGTGAAAAATGACAGGAAAGAATGAATCCCAAAAAAAAGAATAAATTCCCGCTCAAATATGACACAATGCCAGCAACAGCGCCAGTTTATCCAGCCATCCGATGTAGATATAGTGCGATGCTCATTTTGAAATATGTATTTCAATTTAAAATTTCACTACGAAACAAGTAAAACTCAGAGTGATAAACTTTTGGAACAATTTGAAATTTTATTGAGATATTATCATTGTTTCAAGGATGTGGTTGTTTTCAGTTTTGTGCTAATTTTCATGAAGAATATACAGTTTATTCCATTATCTCTAAAAAAAGAATAAAGTTTCATAGTGAGTTTTTGAATTCAACTACTTCTGACTTTGAGACGACTGAGCATTGAAAATAATTTGAGACAATTGATATCTAAAATAAAATAAAGACTATTTTGAGAGTTTTATTGTGATTTTTTTAAAAATATATATAAATATACACGTAATTGATAACAAAAAGTATAAGACTATATTGTTAGTGAAAGAGTTGACTTTTTTTAACAAGTCTTCTATCAATTAACATTCAAAATTAGAACTCGTACAAGTGGCTTAGAGCCTCGCTTTCGCTAAATATCTTAGTTGAAAAGTTTTATCATGGAGATATGATTTGAAAAGGTTGAAAAATCTGTTGCTTGATTTTTATAACACTAGGGTTGAAAGCTCTTGAAGCTTGTCGACCACTATACTCGCAATCTATCAACTATCTCACAATCTCAAAATGAAACTAGTTTAAATAAATATTTAATATAACGGTAATAAAAGAAAAAATATAAAAAGATTAGTACGCTTGATCAATCATAACAGATTAATAAGTGTGATATTTTTTTGCTTTAGCAAAATAATAAAAAAAAAATTATTGTGTAATTTTATGTAAATATAATTTTTTTATTTATCCGTGGTAATTTACTTTTATAATGCTATCCAAACAACATTATAACGTGCTGTCAAAATTTTATTTATCGACACACCAATGGGAAGAAACACAGAAAGTTTTGCAATCTATCAAATACCGAAATGTTTAACTTATCCATCATTTATAAAAAAATAGGTTTGCTATTCGGTAACTCATCAAATGATTATTCCTCATAGAACTATTATTTTTGAATCAAAATTTATGTGTAAAAGTAAACCTATTTAAAATAAAAGCGGATCGATTAAAACAAACTTCATATTGGGACACTTTAATTATTATACTGTGCTATCAATGCAGTTTTTTTCATGCCTTCATTGCTTTATCTGTTTTTTGCTATTTAAAAGTTATTCAAAAATTCGACAAAATGATCGACATCCTAGTCATTATTAGCTGTATAATAATAAATATTACACATAAAAAATTGAATGTCATTACAATGAAGAAGATAGTTATTAAGGCTATTTCAAATATAGAATATTTGTTCGCCTTCTTATTTTCCAAGCTGTAGGGTCCATATTTTTTGCTGTATATAACCCCATGTAAACCGTTTATTATACGCCAGTTATATTGCATTTGTGTGATATCCGAATAGCTGAAGATGCTTATTGACAAAACCTCGGTCGTGAGTGACAAAATATGAGGAAATGTTGATTTCAAATCCCATCAGGTTTCAGTAGATATTGTAAAAAATAGTGTAGCTAAACTTAAAAGTTTTCGATAGTTTCCTCTGATAGTCAAATCATGTGTACGCTAGTTAAGCCTCAGGGTGAAGTAAAAGTTATGATGAATTTAGATCAGTGCACAAGAATGTAACCTTGGTGTCGTTGGTGAGTAGGTGCAGATAGTATCCGGGGAGTAATCGCCGCTCGTTGACATGCTTCACGGCGAGAAGGGCGGCTGCGAGCTCGGACCTGCCTTCCGGACGCTCCCCCCAGCGTGTACTCAGCTCAAATAGGCCAAGTAGTGACACTCGCCGCATTCCCGCCGGCCCTGTACATTAATTTAACACGAATTTGCTCTATAATTTAAATTTGTCTGTGATTATCACCCGCATACGCCTAAGATGATTACTATTAAAATAACGGGAATTTTATGTAACAGTTATAAATAGTCATTATCATCAACCCAATATCATAAATTAATTTGTAGCGGTATTTGACACATTAAAAATGTTGCTAAAATTGAATGTATTATTGACTTTGCTTGTTCATTTTAACCAGTTTTAAGTATCACGGCGAAAAAATAGCAATATATTTTAGTTCTACATTTTTTTATAAGGTATAGTTGAAGGCTATTTCGGCTCTAGCTATTAACTATATGTTATTAAAAAAATTGTAGAACTAAAATACATTGATGTTTTTCACCGTGTTATAATGGAGTTCTACCAAGTAAATGCCAATTCAATCTATAAAGTTTTTAGTAATTTTCGAATGTGATTTTTTTATACTTTCTTATTACGACGACACGAGAAACACTATAGTCTATATTTTACACAAGAAAAAATGAAAGCTCTGACGTATTGCAAAATTCAGCATTTAGCTAAGAGCTTACGATTGAATTACGATTGATTTAGGCATTTAAATTTTTAGCCTATATGTCTACCGTAAAATGTTTGTAATCTATGTTTTATGATTAAATTATCAATTGTTTCATTTATACCGTCTTTCCTAACAAGATCAATATGCATACCTTTACTAACTAATTGCGATAAATATAAGCACAATAAAATAAGGTATAGTAGAACTGAATTTATTGGACAATGTGAGCGATGTCAAAAAAATAAAAATAATTTCTCACCAAAACATGTATTTTAATTTCACGCAAAATGCAAATTTTCTTGTTTATAATGAAGATAATCAGCGGTATTCATGCTGAATTATATTTATTCCAATAAAGGAATTAAACTAAAAGACTTTGAAACGTTTTATTTGTATTCAAAGCGAGCTATAAAAACAATTCGGAATGTACGCCGGTCGTTGTGTATAATACTGTAGAAGTAACAAGCAACTTACTTTTTGAATGTTATTATTAAACCATATGTGTAAATTTAAGCACACATAACTTTTATATCCACTCAATTATTAACCGAATAGGTGTAAAGCACACATTTCGAGAATACACCTCGTCAATATGTTGTCATAAATGAGAGCTATTCCTTAGCGGAGTGTTCATTCATATTTTACTGGATAAGCGAAATTACTTCGCTTTGTTCCAACGAGCAAAAACGTATCCACTTGAATCAACAAAAATAACTCACCCCTCTCTTGTTGAGGCTTTCTCTTAGAGGCTCTCGCCTTCGCCCCTCGCGGAGTCGTTGTTACCGCGGGTACCTTCTGATTGACAACATGACTGCTCGTCGAGATCAGCCCTGGGTATATTTTAGTAACAATTCCGTCTACAGCAGATGTTAGTTTTTTACTTTTATCAGCGCTTTCACTTGATGTGCTTTTGTTTTTGCCAACATCAACACTGTTCGTGTTATCGTCTCGTTTTCCAATGTACCTAAAGCGACGGTAATCAAAATTTTCACTGTATTTACTGTAATTTCTTTTTGCATATGCTCCCGGCTGCGATTTAATTCTATCGTGTTTGACAGATATTGAATCATCGACATTCCTCAAATAAAATTCATTCTTATAGCGAATTATTTTCTTCAGTTTTTTGTGCTTTACTTTCACAAAAGGATTGTCATTTTTTTGAGATATATTCATATGCGCCTTTTGAAACGAAAAGAACAAAGAGCTTTCATTCGGCTCTACCGTACTCAAAAAGCTTTTCTTTAATAGGGGTAAATCTCTTGCAATAACACTTTCACTTACATTTTTATTGCTGTAAGAAACTGTGTATTTCTTAATTGTCTGGTTATTATAAGACGCGTTACTTAAATTGATAAATTGTTCTATTGTATCGCTAAGTGGTTTCGAATAAATATTACTCACGTTATCTGAACATTTTTTTGGCACAGAACACTTTATGTTGACATTTTTATTTATACGTGAATTTGGCATCGGCCATTTATTGCTTTTAGTCGAGAATAATACGAAATTTGTAAAATTATTTTTATTAGAATTATATTTTACTGTTTTTGGCACAGAGTTGTTTTGAAATATCAGTATGTTATTGAAGGTTTCCGCCGATTGGGTGACACTGTCATTAGAATTGTTTTTATACAATTCCAAAGGATCATTGTTTGTATTATTGGAATTTCCTCGGCCGAGCAGAAGAGCAGCGCTCAAAGACGGAATTATTTGCAAGCAAAGCAATAAATATATTAAGGTGTAATAAGTAACACTGTGATGAAAACAGGCGGCAGGCTTAAGGATATTGCTTTGGCGTATTTTACTTTCAACGATTGAGGATACACTTTTATTGCGCGGGTGGTTGAGTTGCGAATCTTTATCCAATTGTTGAATGTTTTGAATTAGTGCGGTTGAAAATGGTTCAAAGGAATGGTGTAAATAGCAAATAAGTGTGGTATTTGAAGAGGAGACGAAATGACAAGGGCTCCAGAAGTGAGTTGTGGGGCGGTTAGAGGATTTGGTGGGTGAAGAGGACAAGAAAAAAGTCGAGTTTTTGGAGATTGGCGCGGAGACACTCATGCCAATCGACCTCGACAGCATGCGGTTTCGTACTGGTTAGTCCCGCAATCCTCTTTGTGAGTCTGAAATAAAAAATGAAACATTTTTTTAATTATTTAACTCAAAGTAGAATACAGAAATAAAAAAATGGATACTATATCTCAACGATTCAGTAGCTTCCTGATGTTCGTACAAAACGTGATAATTATTATAATTTCATGTATGGAATGCATCATAAAAAGCCTTCTATTGTGATATAACATAAATTCAGATATAGATTAAAATTTTAATATTTGAAATTTATTCAGAGCTTTATTAGCAAAACGTAAAATCACTTAAAATAACATACCAATATACAATTCGATGGTATAAATTATAAACTGTATTGTGTTGAAAAAATATTACCAGGATTCTATATACAATTTTGATTTCAACGGTTCATGTGAAGACAATATCTGCTTATATTCCAAATCGATTAAATAGTGTATTTATTTTATATGTGATATGAATCAATTCGTAAATAAAGGTGTGTTTTTAGAGAATTCTCATAATAAAAGTTTTGGAATACACTTCATAAATATACGGAAATGTGAACGGAGTAATATTATTTGAAATTAATTTATTTTTCAAAGTAAGTAGTGTTTTTTCAGTTACTTTCAGTGTTCGTGACGTTTTCATACGAATGATTGATGCAAATTAGTCTTTTAAGTCAAATCCAGAAGTAATTTTTCTTTTGTGTGAGGTTTTTTATGAGTCCTTTTGGATTTCTTAAAAATGAATATGCAAATATTAAACGTTTTAAATGCAAATATGTAACAGTTATGATTTTATAAATTAAAAGTTATTGGTAATAAAATTATATGGCATGTCAAGATTGTAAACTATATTGCTGCGGATATTTACTAAATGACCCAAATCGGTCTGCTTACACGATTAAACAATCATGAGTTGATCAATATTATATGTCAATATGAAGCAAAAATACAAACAAAAATAATAGCAAAATAGGATATAATGGCTGAGGAACAAAAAGCATTGAAAACAATTCTAGTGGAACTAAATATATTGAAATAAAGTTATGCTAAATTAATGCTTATCCAATCAAAACACACTAATTGTTCATCGAAATTTGAGATATTATTTTGTTTTGCAAAATTCGGTTTCCGTACGTAACGACTCAAATCTGAGTTGGTATAATACAGATAAGGCAAAACTTTGGCTCTCTATCTCATTAAGGGGTTGTCGTTTGCCTGTATGTAAATTTTCTACTAATATTTTCATACATTTCATAAAATATTTTACACTTGTACATTATATCATTACAATAAATCAGCGAGCACACGATTAGCGATATTGATAAAACATCGATAAGTACCTATTGTCATTGTCTTGAAGGCGGTGAAAAAAATTCTTTTTCGTTTAAAAATTTTAAATTTTATATTCGGTCGAATTCGTACAAGATACGCTTTGCTATAAGACAATGGAATATTAAACTAACCAAATAAGAATTTTTAGTAATATGTATAAAACGATGTTGTGATTTAAAAGGATAACTCTGTATTGGAAATGATATTCAATGCTTACTGGTTTTTAGGTGAGAAATATTATTAGAGAAATTAAAAAAAATCAACGAAATTAAATTAAAAATTTAAGAATAATGAGAAAAATAAGAGTTTTATCATTAATGAATATTTTTCATTTAATATTTTCCTTTAAAAAGTAACCGTTCATATTATTTTGATTGATATATTTTTTTTAATAAACAATGAAAAGTATTGAGCAGCCCATCAAAATATTTTTCAAAGTAAAATTATATTATTGAAACAAGGGTAATCGAAGTCAAATAAAGAAAATAATTGCTAGCAAAAATGAGTGATGAGTTTCGTAAAAGATTGAAAGATATTTTTAATATTTCATGTTCATTACCAGTTAATAAAAGGTTTACCATATTTTGATGAAATAAAAGCGAATTGTCATATACAATATATATATATATATTGTTGGTTATGTTTAGTATATATGACATGGATTAAATAGCTTACAATTGAATGGAAAATATTCGTACTATAAGCTTAATTGACTAGAGTTTTCTAAAGTTTCTTTATGAATTGTAAAATATAATTATGAAGCGTATATACCTCGCATAACAGCAACAATATACGTTTTAATTAATTAAAAATAATTAATTACAATTAAATAGTTGAAAATATCGCTATTTACTTGTAGAAAATATGTTTCTTTATGTTGAAAAATTTGTGTTTTTAGTGTGACTCACAGAAAACTTTCGTATATGGAGAGGTTTTGCAACCATATTTTGCTATTATTTTTTCATTACAATCTGAGAAGTCATAAAAATATCCATTTTACATTTTTGGTGGTTTAAAGTATTGGCAGTATTTAACAATGACAAATAATGTGCATTTTTTCAGTACCGTTTTATTTTGTTACATTTAATACCCGATTATACGTTTACATTTCCCCCAATTTACGTTTGGAACGAATATTAGGAAGCTGAAATATGCTGGGCTTACAACTACATATTTTAAAAACGTATACGTACGTAAAGACGATTTTTTTAATCTATTTATATGATCGAAATAACTGTAAGTAAACTACAACAGGAATTAAATGAAATCAATTTTCTTGATTATCCAAATGAAAAATATATTTTGAAACCTTAACTTTGCCGCAAATTACGCTTTTCATAATCGTTCCTCTCAAAAATGTAAAAACGGGGTTTCACTGAATTTATATTGCACGTCGCTACAGTGCACCGTTTGGAGGGGTTTTTGTACCAAACAAACAACCAAACATGTGTTAACATGTAATTCATGCAATATTGTAGAGATTTTAAATTATCAACATAAAATATATAATTAATAAAAGCAGCGATTAAATACTACATTGATAGAACAGTTTATAATTAAATATGCCCTCTCTCACTTAATAAAATCCTTATATAAACTAATTGTTAAGTTATATGTATTGAACATACAACAGGCAGTTATTATTTAAAATCAAAGTTTACTTCGATATGTCATTAAACTTTTATGACAAACTTGTTGAATAAATAACGAATTGTATTGATGATTATTGTAAAACCCAATTAACAAACATAAATAAGGTAAAGTAAATTATCTTCTCATAAAAGCTAAAAATATCTTAATTACAAGAGCAAGTTGTTTAGAGAAGAAATACAATTAATGAAACGGATACCTTCAGGCATTATCAAGCACAAAGTGTTTAATTGACAGATGAATAAATGACAACATAATTGAAACAACTTTCCCATTGCGTTGTCAAATATTTACATTGAATTCTATTATAAATACGAAACAAACAGTGTGCTCTGAAAGTAGGAATATGTTTAAACTGTTTCTTCGAAGTAATTAAGTATTTAATTAAAGCCTCAAATAGCGGTTTTATCATTAATGGTAAGCAGGGGTTAAACATATCATTCATGTATACATTTAAAATGCGGTGATATTTTTTTTTTTTTAAATGATATTATTATTGGAAATGTTGAAAATACGCTGTTGGGTAAGATGAGTGTGTATCGGATGGTATTGTGTAAAATTTAATGTGTTCTGAAGAATAAAGAAATTAAAATCAATCAAAAATGTAATCAATTATCGATATTTATGTTTGAAGTCAAAATAGTCCTTGTGATAAAAATATAAAGTAGGTGCTTATCAAATTGATATAAGATATACAGTATAATATTTCGGTGTTATAAATCAAATGTTTGGAGCGTATGAGATACTTTTCGCATTTGGTTTACTTAACTGATCTTTAGTGGTTATAACTCCTAAATAATTCAGTATCTTTTAATGGAAATTGGAAATGCGTATGTAAGTTTAACCTCCAATAACGCTACTTTGCCTACTTGAGATGCCAGCAACATATTTCTGAAGAAAAATAAATTTAAATAAAAAGGAGATTTTACATTGAAACGGTATTTCATAGAGTAAGCATGCCAAGCGGTAACCCGAGTAAAGATTGATGTTATGTAATTTTACTTTATAACAGTCGACCGGGATTTCAATCGAATATTATATTTTTTTACGTATTCGAATACTCCAATATACGAATGTTATTAGTTTATCGACCATTGTATTAGACTAATGATTTAATGAAAAAACCAGACAGCCTGGCATTGCGAAATCTCAACATTATCTAAGATGTATATTTAACAATACACAATAATACTCATCCAAGACAGAATAAATGTACCAAAAATATTTCTAATTGTTTGTAGAATCATAAAACAATATTATATACTATGAAATTCATAAATAAAAACCGAATATTTTTTATTAATATTCACCATTTTTTGAATAAAGTAATAATACATTTTGAATAAAGTTAAACCGCTTTGATCTTAAATACATTGATCTATGAATAATTTGTATTTTTCTGAACATATTTCAAATAGTATTTAATCATCATTAATTTAATAGTAGATTGTATAATAAAATCACCCAAACGTGTTCAAGGCCACGGGCTTAAATGTCGACAGGATTAGTAAAATCTCATGAATTATTTGTGATAAATATATCGACACGCCTTACGTTAATTGCTCTATCGGAAAAGCTGTTTCCATAAGACTTAGGTTAATTCAGTTTACGTCATGAATTAAGAAAATTTGCTGAACGTTATGATTATATAAAAGGAATAATTGTTCAGATTTTAATTAGAAAAGTAGGACTTATTTGAAATATTTATTAAGTTAAAATTTACGATTATTTTTTCGTTATTGAAAATCAAATACTTGAATCACGTCTTCTGTCAAATTTTGCCAGAAATGTGCTATTTTTATATATAAATATAATATATAAATGAAAAATTGATATTATACAAAGAGAACTAGTTTTAAGTTGAAATAAAACACTTTGAACACATGAAAAAACAGTATTTTTACTATCAATTAAATTGTGTAAAATATATACTAAAAAAATTGATCGAAAGAAGTTTTTTGATTGAATTTAAACGACGTACGAAATATAAATTTTAATGATTAAGAGCAAATATGGCAAGAAAAATAATCATAACCAATCTATAAATAAGTGAAATAAGAAACGTGCTATTGAATTGTCATTTGTAAACTATGTTGTTATCAATTTAAAAAAATTAAGAGCGTTTGATTTATCAAATCATCCAATAGAAAAAGGTATAGAAAAAAGCTAGTTGTGTTATATTGTCAGTAATATGTTGTAATAAAGAAATAAGCATGGAGTGTAATAAAAAGTTCCCAGTCTTGTTGTGATAAAAGTTCGACTAAATTCCAGTCGTGTAAAAAATGCCACTTTCCCAAGTTGATGCTAGACTCCGTCTAATCTAAATCAGATATCTCTAGAACTTGAATATTTTATAGGAAAGGGCCTCGGTTAAAGGCAAACGGACATCTGTTCACTAATTTAACCATGCTGGGCGAATGTCAGTTCGACCCAAAACACTAGATTTACCTACATTTGGAAAAGCTGTAGCAGTGTTATCTTTGAAATATTTACTTATTTACTTTTGTGTACCATACACTATGCTACATTTTCATTAAAGGCATCCATCATTGAACAGACACGATCAGGATTTTAGGGTATTTTGTGTGCAATCACCTGTTTTTAATAAAGGTATGTACAAATATATTCTTCGTATATTTTATTATCCATACAGGTTTATAAGCCATGTAAAAGGGATAATCCTGTTTACAATTTAAAAAAATACATAATGTTTAGAACAGGTGTTCATTCACTCTCAGTATTAATCAAGAATATCATATCATATCGTTTATCACGAAACGAAATGTTGGTAAAACTGTTTATTATTTATAGCCGCATTATTTTTTGATTAACGCAATGTGATATTTGTTTTACCAACTCCAGGTAAATAAACAAACGCATGAGAAAATGAAAAAGACGTCATCGTGTTTCCACTTTATACAATGTCAACTCATCTCAGTCGACGCGAAGCTCGTTTCTTTTTTCGCCTAGTCTCTTGAGAATTGAATAAAAATGCAAAGGATTCGAACGTGGGAAGTGAAAATTGTGTTTCTCTCGACGCCGAAAGTCGTCTCATATTCAACGGTGGCCGATACACTCGACAATTTAAAGTGGACCATGAATGGGGACTTGAGGTCTGGATCGTAGCGCCACAGTGGGTCCATTGTTCGTCTTCTTTCGATTGGTGTACTCCCTTTGTTGTCAACTCAATAACATCCTCAAAGGTTTTGATACTCTCCAAGAAAGAGCTTTTCATATCTTAAAAGACAGGATTATCTGACAAGTCAGCGAGAAATATTGTGGAACGATACTTGATTGGATAATCGTGAAAAATACACAACACAAAATAAAAAAAGAATTAATCGCTCAATCGTCTATCTACGGAGAAATTTTTGAAAACGAAACAATAATTATAACACAAAATAAGTTTAAAAGATTTCATTTCATCATTCTCATAGCATCACACGCTCGAACACATTTTGTATATTATTAACGTGAGTTGATGGAAGTCATTTGATAAAAAAATATTTTACTAACATATTCATTGACGTAGATTGATTGGAGACGGCAACAAAAATGAATTCCAAGCTTGAGCTGTAAAAAACCAAGAGTAATAAAATATAGAAGAAAATAACATTTCAAACATGCCAAACGACCGACTCGAATCAATTTGAATATAAATTCATAATTGCAACAAGTCCGTCAGCAATGAAACAATAAAATGAATAAAAAAAAATTTTCAATGACATTTTACTGTCATAAAAACTGCTAAAATCAGGATATTCATATGGGATAGCAATTCTTGAAATGCTATGTAAAACAATCACTTTCAAAATTTAAAAATATAAATCGATTTTTTTTTTTCTGTGTCGATTTATATAAGCTTTAATAGTATTCAATTGTTTTATTAAGAGGTTTAATGAATTAAAAAAAAAACATAATAAATAATGGCAAAGAAATTTAAGTAATAAACAATATTAGATTTATTTTTTGTATCAACACCAATACTAATTCAGTAAGTTTTTACCAAACGGTAAAAGGCGATATCAAATTGATAGGGCGTTAGGAGCTAGCGTCAAAATCTTTTTCATATCATATGTATTTTTTTTTACTAAGAACTAAGTCGCTGCAGAGCTGAGTAAACCACAGGTTCACGTGGACACTACATGCCTTTTTAATGATAACCATCAGCAACACAGACGATTATCATAAATTAAAAAGTCTCTCTACATGCGAAATCTAATATGCAACCAGATTGGGAAGAAAATTATATCGATATCTGGAGAGTAATTGTGTAGCCTTCTATGGACTTAAATGTGTCAAGTCAAGAGATAAATATTTTTTATTTGGGGCATAAATACAATCAAGTTTTTATGTCAAAGTCTTAAACTACTAAACAATCTAATCGCAAAAATATATCAAATATTGAGAAGTTAACATTTATAACATACAGTACACATTTTATTTTGAAATAAACAATATCTGATTCCATGCACGTAAAGGCTCGAGATCAATATGTTTAAAGACGGCTAAAAATAAAAAAGAAGTCAAAACATTTTACCGTCGTAAAACTATTACAGATGTTTGCCGGCTGTTTTTTCAATCAGTTCCATATCCGTATGATGAAAAAATCGACGATAATCCCAAGTAGCGAGATATTTTCACATTTACCCGAAGAAAACTTCGGTAATTGATCCGGAAAGAGTTTTCGCTCCTAACTTCGTCGCATACTTTTGCTCAACTTTTAAGTGAATTAGTAGAATGTAAAGAAAACTTTAACACAGGAACAAATAATATTTTCTTTGGATCAGTTCAATGACTTCATATCATTGATTGTAATGAATTTACTTTGGCGGTTTAATTAGAAAATGAAGCTGGTATCTTTATAATAATTTGTTATCAATGCAATAGTATATTTTCGATAATAATGATTTGGTTCGATAATATGCAGTACAGTTAAATCAATCAGCATACCAATAACGCATTCTAAACATTTCTCGAAAATTTAAGTCAAGGATTTAAAAACAAAAAAGGATTGCATTGTTTAACATATTCCTTGCTTGTGTTTTCGATTTTGATAAAATTTTGATAAAACTTGAAAAGCGATTGAATGTGAATGCAAAATTTAATGAAATATCAAAACAAGAGTTATTAAGCAAAGAAGAGTTATTCAGCCTGTCAACGTTTCTTTTCGGTGAATGTAAAGAAGTAATGAGACAGTTAATTATAAGTTGGCCAATTTCCTCATCGTATGAACCGGAAGCGAAGTGAAACCAAAAATCTGTGCATATACTCTATTTACGGATTTATTTCAGAATAACATCCACTCAATTCATGAAAGATAAATATAAACGGAATCGAAACTCTTGAACACGTTACTGATTAGAAAAGGAACATGGAAATATTTTAAATTCGATTTCATGAGTATTAATGGTAATAGGCAGAAAAAATTACTTTCATTCAATAAAAAACATCGTAAAATATGTATTGTATGCCAGAATAACGATAAGATGTTCGCCAATTCAGCTAAATGGATAATTTAATAATGTTGGACTGGTTAATTTCGGTCTGTAGAAATTCATTCGTGCGACAATATGTTAAAAAAATAACGGGTCGTTGTCTTCAGCCATTAAACAAAATGCCCGGAGATTGCATAAATTTATCACATGAAAAGAGGACACTTTACCTCCAATCCTCGAGCGGAAAATTTTATGAACAGGTATATGAGTTGCCAGGAGCAAATTTGGGACGATGTCAGCCCGAAATGAAATACTCTTTTGATGTAATATTGCGTACTCTATGTTTTGATGATTGAAATGAATGTTTTTATAAACCCATATCTGACCCTACGGTACAATATGTACTGGAAAGTGGCGTTGTACTATTGGATGAAATGGTAAGAATTATAAGAAAAATATTATTAATATTATTCCAAATGCATAATTATAAATTTATCATTCAGTATGTATGTCCAGTATAATTCAGTATAAGACACAATTAATGTTTTCGATGAGCGAAATTCATTCTGACCTCAATTCTAAGACATTGTGTTTTAGCGTTAAAAAATAATGCATGTCCAATAAAAAGTAACATTTAGCACTTTAGTAACATTTATATAAAGGCATTGCTGTTTTCTATGGGGATGAAAAAAATCTTGTACAAAAAATGTGTGTAATTTTTGTGTGTTATGCGATTTAGCTAAAGGTTTTTTGGCAAATTGCGTTCTTTAAAAAAAATATTTATAGAATTAAAAAAAAATATATATAATAAAAAAGTCTAAAAAGTTTATTAAAATATATTATCTTGTCAATAGAAGTAAAACAATGCAGGTGTACCTTAACAGTTTAACGTCATTTATACAATAAATGTGTTAACACCGTCCTAAATTTTTTAAAATGTAGTTGTTTAAAATATTAATTCGATTGGTGAACAAATCGCTAATGTCTCGTCATATAAAGTAAACATCTACTACAGGGTGAATTTGTTTGAATAAATTTATAAAATCTGCCTCTGTATATTTCAAGGCAAAATTATGAACAGGAGAGTTTGGCCGTAGGCGAAGAGGTACACGTTCATAAAAGTAATGACACGTTTGGGCGGAAATTCATTAAGGGCTTGTGGAACAATCACCATCATTATTTTACTATATCGGATAATTAAGGCGACGAGATTCGTTAATGGTTTATGATATCTTCCAATTAGTTTAAAGATTTACGATTCCTGTACGATTCAAGTAGATTGGGAGAATATAAAAAAAAATCGGCAATAGCTAAATGTATTTTTACAGTTTACTGTTAAAATATAATAAATAATAAGGGTCAACTACAAATAAGCTTTCTAGAATTTGTTTTAAATTTGATGCATATTTACGAAAACTCAAAATAGTTCTAACTATGGCCGGTATTGCCGAAATATTTATCAAATACAAGCCATAGAATTTTTAAAACTTAATCGTTCGTAGAGTGAATTCAATTGAAAAGTAAAATATATAAGTACGTTGACAAAAGTTAACATTGAGCTTAATCAAAAAGTATTTTAAATTGACTTTCAAATACTTTCAGCAATATTATAAACTTGTGTCACTGACAAGTGGTAAATAAAAGTTTGGTAGAAAATAAATATATGCAAATAACCAAGGACATGTATGTTATAAAATTTCAAAATTATCACCGCTTTTAAGAAATATCGTATTTAGTTTTACTTCTTAAATCAGGTTGTTTATTATAATAATTGCTCCAGTAACTACGTGAATTGTGTTATTTAAATAAAATGTTGATATTGTGTGGGAAAGAGATCTATTTATTCAAACATTTTTAGTTTATTAATGAATAAAAATAGAGTAGTATGAAAATCGTAAAATTAGCTGTAGAAATTTCTCATACAACTAAAAAATACTAGAAAATGTCAGTGTCAATAAAAAAAATAATTAGTAATAAAAATAATTCGATTGTCATGACTTAGCAGTACAAGGATACAAAGAGATAAGCCCATATGAATATTTATCTGTGAAATGTACGATGTATAGCTGGAGTTTTAAATTTTATGTAAAGTGCTGCAAGTAAATTGCAAATGAATAATTCATTTCGGCAAAATTTATATTCTTTTACGATCGTGTTAATGCAGTTTCGGAAAAACTCTGACTATAAAATTTACTTGATAGTTCTACGTAGAGTTAAACATATGTTCCCGAATACATGAGCGGATTTCCCCGCCATTTTTAAGCTAAAAGTAACGCTCACTTTTCCGATACATATGAAAATAATAATTCTCTGAAAAATTCATTGGTACAGCGAAATATATTTTTTTACAGAGAATAAGATTCATTTATATCTTGTCTAGAGATGTTTAAGAACTTTATAATAATTTTACGGTATTAATAAAAAAAAATATTTAATTGAAGTAATAATCAAGTATATTATCATCCAATCATTATAATTTGGGATAAAAGTCATGAGTTCAGACATTTCTGTTTTTGTTACTCAAATAAAAAAAGTAGAAGCCAAAATTTCTAAATCAGTCCTTTCTCTGTGATACTTTCACCTTTTTTCATCGACTTTCTTTGATCGAATAGATAACTAGTAATACTTCTTTCCTTATTATCTCTGAATGAAGTCAAAAAAATATCAAAAAATGACAGTTTTACGAAATATGATAATTAATTTCTAAAACTATTTATTTGCTTGATCGTTCTCAATAAAAACACGTAATGTTCAATTTAGTTTCGATCATTATTACTTTATAAACTTTTCGTTCCATTTTCAGTCCTTTATCCCTGAGGCTATCGATTCCGTGAAGGATCGACAAACTTGATATTTTATTCAGTATTGTCAGCAGTTTCCGTTCCGATATTTAATAAAAAACGTTCCATATTATTTGTTACGTAACACGGCGAAGAATAAAATCGTTTTACAATTAAAAACGCAAGCGAAAAAAAATGGGAAAAATTATAAATAATATTTACAATCCTGAATTGAAATTCTCATCCTTGGTGTGAGAACGTTCCTGTAGTAGTCAACACTAATTGTCAATTTAGAAGCGCCGAGATATTAACAATGATACAAAGATTTATAGATCTAAAGTATAACCATATGTTACCTGTCTAAGCCCTGAGAGGTTGTTGGTTTAAAATGTCAAAATGCACAAGTTTAAACATAAATCATGGCAATAAATTTTCATTTTTTTAATAAAAGGACTTGTGTCGGAATGTAATGATTTATGTATGAACGTTTTGAATATCTAAAAAAATGGAACACAATTTATATTATTCAACTTTACTGACCGACTTTTTGATTAATACGTTATGTATTGAGATATTGATTTATTGAATCAAAATTTAGGAGTAAAATTTTCTTAGTATTGATTCATCAAAACGTTTACATTTTATTAAATTCTATGATGAAAAAATAGTATTATGGTTGATTTGATAAATCAATGATTTAAAATAAAAAAAATGATACAATTATTGTTTCGCTGCTTGGACTCTTAGGTAGTTTGGTCAAAAAGTTCATATTTCGATGATATTGACCATAGAAATTTTCTTTTAACTGGTCACATTTATTTTTAAAAGCAAAAACGTAGTAAAATATCGTAGATAACCTTGCTACTGGCTGTCGGACTTCAAAATTTTATTCAAGAAGCAATATATGAAATTATCCAAATGGGCATTCTAACAATGAATCAAGAAACGGAAGCACAAAGAAAAAGCGATTGGAAAAAAAATATTATGAAGGAATACTAAAAATTTGATTGATTGAAATGAAAAGATTTTCTTAATATATTCTCCGAAATTTTCCCAAATCAAATGAATCAACCAGCCGAATCATTCGCCGACGAACAAAAATATTCATTTTATTATACTATGCCATAACTAAGTTTCGTGAAGTTATATTTTGATATTAATATTTAGTCCAAATATAAAAATCACTGCGAATAAATCAAATATAACACTGTCATTATAAAAAGATCAAATACAAGTGATTTAAATAGAGTGTATCTTCTCGTGGTTAAGAAGTTTATATACACAGCGCCAATATATGATTTTATTGTAATATAAATCCATTTATGTATAGGTCGGTGCATAGCAAACGTGGCTACTATCAAACGGATTTACGCTGAAGTCTTAAAACATTTACAAAAGTATTTTGACTAGTATATGAAGATTTATGAAGCAAGTTGTTGATATATTGAGACGAATTTTGAAGGCATATTTTAGAGAAAGTAAAAAGTCCCGATTGTCGTAGTAAAATATCACTTTTTGAATTTTTTTGTGCAAAAGTTTTCAAACATAATAATGACACGTATTGCTATTTTTGATTGTTCTGTAGTAAAACTTTATTGTTAAGCGCGTTATGATTTAAATTCATAAGTGAAGTTATTTTTATATTAACTTGTTGAATTTGATCGGCACCAGCAATACAGGCGTATGTGTAGATTGGTGTATTCAAAAGAAATTTAATTTAACAGTGAATCTACTTGATATAAAAATAAACGATACTTTGAATAAAAGGTATATTCCATTACGAATAAATCTTTTCAGCGACGAGCTATATACATATTTGACTAAGATATTTGGCCAAACGAACTGAAATCGCTTTGTATGATAGTTTGTAAAATTGACTTGATCAACTTCGGTTCTTATTAAAAGAATACAAAGCGGGTGTCAATTCGCTTTTATAATGATTTAATGGCAAATAAGTAAATGATATTTCATAAACTTTCTTCCATTCATATAAAATAAGTCAGTTCTGAGATGCAGTGCTCAACGCCGTTTGATTGGGTTGTGAATCTAATGGGTACAGATCCCACTAAGAACACTTGAAATCTGAAATTCCGTCCAATCCATATTATTTACGTAAAACGGAAATTAAAGCAGTTTCGAGCGGCTGAGTATTTGAACAGTTTCGATAGAAGCACTTCTGTTAATATAAATAATACGATATTTAACGAGCCATGATAAGCTCATGATTAAACATATCTAATAAGAATTGTGTTTAGCAGAAGAAAATTATTATAATCAAATTTGACGGATGGCCACGTTTGATTTGCACCAAGTTGTGTGTATAGAATTGTACACTTTAAGCCGAATATCCGAATTCATGCTACCGTAGAACTGCGTCAAACGAAATTTGTCAACCCCATATAGACCGTTGAATATAATATTCCGAATAAAATTGACCTTTGACCCCATCTTTGGCTACAAAGGATCACTGGGACCGTCTACAGGTTAATGCATGAATAATGAGAAATTATTACAGACCTCTTCCTCTGCGGTCCGTTTCCAGATAAGAAAAGGTCCTCTGTGATGTGAAAACTATTCAAGGCGTAGTGTATTCGAAAGTTTGCAAGTCTCGAAACAAAATTTACCCATATAAAACCCGGCTCTCGTGATAAGATTTAGGTCATTGTGACGGAATGGATAGGGTTTTTTTAAACTGACGTATTGAATGAAAGGTGTTTGCGTCAAACTCATTCGAACATGTTGACACGTATTCAATTATGGAAATAAATAATAAAAGAAAACGAAATACCCACCGGCAGGCAACAAAGGTACGATGATTACATAAAAAAGGTTACAACAAACAGAATAATTCAATGAAAAATAGCATTTCCGGTGTTATGATTTTGTCAAAAACATAGTTCTGTCATACATGTTCTATAATACAAAACAGACACTTTGTGTCACAAAGATTCTTCAAAAACCGAGGCGAAATTTGCACATCCTATTTCTTGTTAGACTCTGCTTTTTTTACTTCCAATTTTCAATATTGGTTTATAGTTCACTATAAAAACGCCATTACGTCAATATGTAAGCTCATATTCACCGTCCAAAAAATCAGGGTTTTACATTTTAATAGGCGTATGTAAATTAAAAATATAATTGAATAAACATATATCTATGTAGAGGAAGATAATCTCAAACATTGGATTGATTGAATTCATC